>CM031606.1:6108920-6118920 GCA_018398815.1 Conus ventricosus
TTGTTCATAGCTCTGAGAATTTCAGTGACTCCCTTCTTCCCTTTTCTACATGCCTCTGTCCAAACTGTATTTAAACTGAGCTTAGTGGTAAAAATTACTCCAAGATACTTATAGGAATTTGTAACCTTTACTTCCATATTCCCATACCACCATTTTTCATGAATAGAAAGATGTCCTCCCTTGCGAAAAACCATTACATTCGTTTTATCCAAATTCACGCTCAAAGTAAGTCTATCAGCTTCCTTTTTTAAAATATTCAACTGATTTTGTAAGCCAACAACAGAATCTGAGAGAAGAATAACATCGTCAGCAAACAGCATCAAAAACATTTCAAGAGCTCCTGGAAGCATCTGTATTCCATGCTTTCCTCTTTTTGATAATTCAATAGCTAATTCATTTATAAAAAACGAAAACAACCTTGGACTAAGTAAACAACCTTGCTTAACGCCTCTTGGGCAACTGAAGAAATCCGTGTAAACATGCTTGTCACGCACACACACCAGAACAGTATCATATATACCTCTAATGGCTCTGTACAATTTACCTTTAACGCCACTGTTTCTCAACACATTCCACAATATATTTCTGTTCACCGAATCAAAGGCCTTCTTGAAGTCAACGAATGCAACATACAACTTAGAATTTTTATTCAAATACTTTTGGACTAATGCATATAAGGTGAATATATGGTCAATGGTGCTGTAGCCCTCTCTGAATCCTGCCTGCTCTTCAATTATCTTTCCTCTTTATCTGCCAGTTAGTAAGCCTTTTGTTTAAGATATGCGTATAAATTTTTCCTATTACACTTGTCAGTGCTACTCCTCTATAGTTATCCGGATTGTTTCGGTCCCCCTTTTTGTATATTGGTACTATAATAGATTTTGACCAGGCTACTGGAAATGTTCCTTTCTCAAAGAGGACGTTAAAGAGATCCACTAAAAAGTCAATTACAGCAGCATTTGCCAGTTTGAACATTTCACTTATAATTTTATCGATACCAGCACTTTTTCCAGTTTTTAAATGTTTGATTCCATTCATAACTTCACTTTTGGAAATTGGGTCATTGAACAGAGGTTCTTCTACTTTATCGTTTTCTTCTTCTGTCATAACATTTTCTTGTTGATATGTATCTCCCACCTCATTGAAGACTCTATAGAAATGATCATACCACTGTTGAGAATTAATTTCATTATAAATTACACTTTTTCTATTTACAGATCTGATGGTTGACCAAAATAACTTTGCGTCATTAATCGACTCTCTTAATTTTTGAAGCCTAATCTCATCATACTTCTCTTTTTTCTCCTTTCTCAATTTGTTATATATCTTTCTCTCGTTGACATATAGCTCCTTACGTTCTACTAAGTTTGTTTTTGACCTTCGCCAGCTCCTTAGAAGCCCATTAACAGTTCTTTTCTTTTGAGTACATTCTTTATCAAACCACATATTTATCTGTCTTTTCACTTTCCCACTTACCCGAATCATACATGCTGCCGCTGCATATAATGCATTTACAAAAACATCGACACATCCATTAATATAATCCTTCAAAATATCTTTCGCTCTCTTCAAGCATTCTATAAACTCGCATGAATCAATTTCATCTTTGTAAATCTTCACGTTTTCATCACACCATACAATTCTTTCTTCCTCATTTTCTGGCAACACGTTCTCTCCCTTTACGTTCTTCTCGTTCTTCCATGTCAACTCAACCGGAAAATGCCAGGAATGTAAACTATCTCCCACACACATGTCACAATTTTTTAACAGTTCTGATGAAACAATGAAATAATCAATCACACTACACCCATGCGATGACACATACGTAAACTCGCCATTAACATCTCCTCTGCAGCTCCCATTCACCATCAGCAGATCATACATATAACAAAATTCAATCAGAGAAGCTCCAAACGTATTTACAACTAAATCTTTTGAATAGCGCCAACAGTCTCATCTTCCTCATCACGTTCCATGTTAAAGGTATAAAATGTTATGTCTTGGCCTTCAGGTTGTTCATTCCCTGTTCTAGCATTCAAGTCACCAGTTACAATGACATACACTTCAGCTGTCTCAAGCTTTGCCTAATATTTTCTTCCAGAATGACTATGCCATCTTTTATGTCATTACTATTATAAACTGGACTTCCTCAGGCGCAACATAACATGCCACAAGCAAAATATCTTTACCTACATTAAACAACATTTTGTCAACCCTTATAGCAACAATATTATCATCTTTTATTTTAATAACTTCTTTTATATATTGACTGTAACAATTCTTTACAAGCAAGAGAACTCGCCTGAGTTTCTGCCTTGGTTCGATAGCTTTCTTGCTGGGGCACTAAACTTAACATAATCCGTGAAAACACCGCTGAAATCAAATTTACAATCAACAAAAGTTTCAGTCAGACACACAAAATCAAAGGTTCTTACATAATTACAAAATCAATGTCATTCAATTTGCTATATAAATTTTCTACATTGTAGTTCAGGAACGACAACTGAGGCGATGGATGGTCAGGCCTGTCCTATTTAGCGTCACTGGCAGAGCGCAGCGACCTGTCACTGCCACGAGCACTCAGGTAGCGACGTATCGGCGTTTGCTGTCGCCTCCCGGTTAGAACCACCACGGTTCCCACGTGCATCCCGTTCCACGCTGCCACGCCTCGCACCCGTGTCACTGCCAGCGTTGGAAAGGCCGCCACGGCGTGTCACACCGTGACCTTCGGCCCCCGTCAAGCGCCGTGTAGTAGGGGAATCCCCGCCTGTCGCTTCACTGCCCCGGCCTCGCTGACGTGTTTCTGGATCAGCTGATCGGACACAGTCCCTCGCCAGCTCGCCGTCCCGGCACGTGTTGGAAGATGCAGAGGTGGACGCTGTCACTGCGGCGTAGCTCCTGGAATCGGGCCTCTTGGGACCGACCGTCATCTTTCCTTTGACAAAGTAGGCGGCTTTGCCCTCCTTCTTTGCCTCGCTGACGATGGCAGCCTGTCTTCGGGTCAGGTCGTTGGCCACTCGGACTCCTTTCCCCTGGCCCTGCAGTCTGGCCCGATAGTCTCTGTCAGTGAGGACCGTCATCTTGTCCCTCCACTGACTGAACTTCACGACCATCGGCCTGGGTTGGTCGCCTCTTGCTTGCCCGACACGATGAGCTCTGACAATGGGCCTGTTCACACCATTTCTTGTGTCCTGGCACACTGTTCAGAGTGTCTGTGACCACACGGGCACATGTGTCGTAATCTTCATGGTCACTGCTGTGCGGAATGCCGAAAATCCGAAGATTGTCACGTCTGGAGAAATCTTCCAGTTTGTCAATTTCATTATTCATCGACGTGATCTGCTCTGTCAGTGTCTCCAGTGTTGTGGACAGTTTCCTTGTCTCCTCCTTTCCCTGCGCACAGTCAGAGAACAGCACTGTCATGTCACCTGACATTTCCTCCACAGCAGCTGCCAGTCGACTGTTTTCCCTTTCTAGGCCGTCACATCGTTGGCTGATCTGCTCGCACTTGTCTTTCACCTGGTGTAGCTCAGTTTTGATCGCACACAGATCATTTCTGATGTCGGCTGTCTGCTGTTTGTTTTTCCTGGCTCTGTTGGTGAATGGCGGTCAAGATTTGTTCTGCCATGTCCGGTGCGATCGCTCCTATCTTCTCACTGGCTACTGTTTGGTCCGGAGTGACACTGACCTTATCCTGCAGACTGTTGGAGCCTGGGTTCTTCTCGACATCGCCGCTCAGCAGAACACCCACACACACAGCACGGCGTTGACAGCACACAACGAGGTCAACGCCGGCACGTGCAAGGCATGTTGACATGACGTGTCACAACTGTACACACCTCCTTCTTCAGTCGTAGTACCTCGCTGGTTACTTTGCTCCACAAAAACAGATGCACTGTCCGATGTGAACACAGCGACCACAATGTTTATTCCACCCCACACCAGCAACACTGATATGAAGCAGAAGACATAGGCAGTGACAATGTCGACTAGTGTCACATCAGTGTCACTCTGACCGGAGCTCACCCGCTCTGTTCTCACAATACGACTCGCTACACTTCGACCACAAAACTGACCTATGCGAGCTCTCCATAGACATACGTCAACCATGGTGACTTCGTGTCTCTGGTGTCACACTTTCCTGGCACCTTTTTATCTCGAGAGAAATCCCTTGAAAGCCAGAGTATGCAGAATGAATCAGAGCTTGTCATGGAGTCTGCTTACTCGCCGCCATCTTTCGCTCGGCCCCCCGAGAGAGAGAGAGAGAGAGAGAGAGAGAGAGAGGGAGGAGGAGGAGGAGGAGGAAGCAAACACAGATAAAGGAAGTAAAGGGGTCGTGCAGCAGCCGAGAATCCTTCACCCTGCTGTATGACTGCTGCAAAGAAGGCACTGCCGACTAGGCGTGACGCTGTATGACTGCTGCAAAGAAGGCACTGCCGACTAGGCGTGACGCTGTATGACTGGTGCAAAGAAGGCTCTGCCGACTAGGCGTGACGCTGTATGACTGGTGCAAAGAAGGCACTGCCGACTAGGCGTGACGCTGTATGACTGGTGCAAAGAAGGCACTGCCGACTAGGCGTGACCCTGTATGACTGGTGCAAAGAAGGCACTGCCGACTAGGCGTGACGCTGTATGACTGGTGCAAAGAAGGCACTGCCGACTAGGCGTGACGCTGTATGACTGGTGCAAAGAAGGCACTGCCGACTAGGCGTGACGCTGTATGACTGGTGCAAAGAAGGCACTGCCGACTAGGCGTGACGCTGTATGACTGGTGCAAAGAAGGCACTGCCGACTAGGCGTGACGCTAGCAGCATAGATTTTCAGCCATGTATATCACTTTGTTTCATCATATTGCAGCCAGTTTTCTCTTTTCCTCACAAATACGCACTCATATACACGCGCGCGCATGTGCACGCACGCGGGCACGCGCCCGCGCCCGCACACACACACACACACACACACACACACACACACACACACACACACACACACGCACGCACGCACGCACGCACGCACGCACGCACGCACGCACGCACGCACGCACGCACGCACGCACGCACACACACACACACACACACACACACACACACACAAACTCTCTCTCTTCTCTCTCTCTCTCTCTCTCTCTCTCTCTCTCTCTCTCTCTCTGCGTTTAATGTGTGTGTATTTAACCTTACCTTGCGCGTGTAGCTTCAGTCAGGATTCGGTATCATTGCTATCCCTTCTTCTCAACCCCATCTCACATTTTCGTTGCCTTACCAGGACCGTTCGGGAGGCGGAGGGGGTGGTGGTAGCAACTGTGTTTTCCCCCCCCCCCCCTCACCCTCCGGGTTGTCTGCCCCATCCTCAACCCCATCCATCCCCCTCTCCCCTTTTCCCTGTCTTCAAGAAAATTTGTCGAGATATTTGCGTGAGAAGAGAACTGTCTTCTTCCTCTCCCTCCCCTTCCCCTCTCCCAGGCACACACCTCATCCGCTTTGACATATTTTGGTATCACCATCCACACCCCCACTCCACTCTCCCACTGTATGAAATTTGCAAATCCTCTTCTGTCAGGAATTAATCCGGCCCACCCCTACAGTTGTCCGTGTCGCCCGAAGGAACCGTCCCATGGTGTGCCGTGGTGTCACGTTGGCCTGCACCAACAGGGGTGGCGTTCATCATTTGGGGTTTTCTTGTCTGGATTCGGGTGACTAGGAGTCGAAGTTCCAAAACATTTTTTTTTTTGGTAGCATTCTGACTTGGTTGTGGGTTTACTTCACCTTTGAAATCCCCTTAAAGACTAGACGAGTGGTAGGACCTCTAGCCTGTCGCGCATGATTTCGAACAGACAGCTGTTGAGATCTCTGGCCGCCGAACGCTCCGTCACGGCAGCCCGGCGACCGACTATCAACAGGCAATAACGAAAAAATGGTGTTACTATGATTTCTCTTTGGCCACGTTTCCCCTAAAAACTATTTCTGTTAGAGACGTAAAAAGTTGTTGTTTTTTTCTTACTTGAAGTTGTAATAGACTGACGAAGTTATTATTAATCTTATTTTTCATCGATCGGCTAACTTGGACACAGAGAGAGAGAGAGAGAGAGAGAGAGAGAGAGAGAGAGAGAGAGAGAGAGAGAGAGAGAGAGAGAGAGAGAGACAGACAGACAGACAGACAGACAGACAGGGAGACAGAGACAAAGAGAGAGACAGGCAGACAGACAGACAGACAGAAAAACAGAGAGAGAGAGAGAGAGAGAGAGAGAGAGAGGGAGACAGACAGACAGACAGACAGACAGGCAGACAGATAGACAGAGACAGAGAGAGAGAGACAGACAGACAGACAGACAGACAGACAGAGAGACAGAGAGAGAGAGAGAGAGAGACAGACAGACAGACAGACAGACTTCCAAGACTAAAATTCCAAGACATCTCTTTTCGTTTTTGCAGCATGCCGACTTGGCTGTAGATGTACTACTTACCCTTAAAGTCCCCTCAAGGACTAGACACATGGCAGATCAGTACCCCGTTGCCCATGATTTAGATGACGAAGAAGCAGTCACGGCAGCCCCACGACCTGTCATGATTTAGATGACGAACAAGCAGTCACTGCAGTCCTACGACCTGTCCATTGACAATAATTAAAACAAAATTTTATCATTTATCATCGTCCATTCCCCAAAATATTTCTTTTAGAGATGTAACCAAATTGTCATCAATCTTGTTCTCCAATGCTAGGCTAAACTTAGAGAGACAGCCAGATAGACAGACAGACAGGCAGGCAGGCAGGCAGGCAGGCAGGCAGGCAAGCAGACAGACAGGGACAGACAGAAGACAGAGACAGACATGCTGGCAGACAGAAACAATGACAGTTGCATGGATAGACAGGTGGACAGTCAGACAGACGGACAGACATACAGACTGACAGACAGACAGGTTGACTGACAAACTGACTAGCAGACTAACAGACAGGTTGTAGTTGTAAAGTTATTAATACAAGCTAATCAAAGATAGTAAAGTAAGGCAATGTTGCTTATAGCCCAGCCGACCGCAAAGTGCCGTATCGGGGCTGTCACCACGTTAAAATCAACTCACAAGTCATTCATTCACATAATTCATTAAAGTCAAAGATGGTGGCCATATGACCACTCTTGATCAAACTTTCTCCACTGCGTTAATCCTCTCTCTCTCTCTCTCTCTCTCTCTCTCTCTCTCTCTCTCTCTCTCTCTCTCTCTCTCTCTCTCTCTCTCTCTCTCTCTCTCATTGAATTTATATATTGCAATATTCATTGTAATGCTCTGTCTGTCTGTCTGTCTGTCTGTCTGTCTGTCTGTCTGTCTGTCTGTCTGTCTGTCTGTCTCTCTCTCTCTCTCTCTCTCTCTCTCTCTCTCTCTCTCTCTCTCTCTCTCTCTCTCTCTGATTTGCACACACTCTCTGGAGACCGAATCAATAGCGGACGAGACAGGGCGCATGTCGTGTGCCTGAATGATGATAGAGGGCAGACGATGCTTTTTTTTTTTTAACTTCCAGAAGTACGTGCAGTGATGGTGGTCTTGTTCTGTTGCAGGGAACCGGGGATCATGTGATCATCTTCATCCATTTTCCCCACGGAGATCATGGAGATGAATGCATTCTGCAGCCGGCATTGGCTTTTACGACTCTCTGCTGCTGGATGGGGGGAAAGTCGGTCATTGTGTGAACGTGCATATACATCACGTTAGGCAAGCTCCTGGGCCTGCGAACAACCAACGAGCGGACCGCTGTCTTCTCTATCGATTTCTTATCAACGAGTTTGGAGTTTGCAACCGTTCCGGAGACCATCGTCAGAAAATGTAGTTTTTGTCATTGTTATTTTTGCGAGGAGTGACCCTATCCGACTGTGTCTATGTCCGTGACGTGGGGACTAAAGTGAAACTTCAGTTCTTCCCTTCTAAATGAATATATCTATATTTCCTAGCTTACAACAGACACGCCGTTAACACTGGGGTAAGACATCCGTCTAAAAGGCCCACATGATGACGCCCACCCGTTCAAAAGTTGCGGGTTCGAATCCCGGCAGCGCCAGGGAAAAAAATAGTGGGCAGTAGACGGGCATCTGGGAGTCATGACCTGGATGCGGCCCGGCCCCTTAGAGTGTAAGGAGTTCAGGGCCGAAACACTTGTCTGAGGGGGGTTTCTTCTCTGAAGACCTTCTGCTGTCCAGCTGTCCCTAGAGGTTCTTCCTACTATATGCAGAGAAGCAATTGCTGGTTAGTGTGTTGCCCGTTTGGAAAAGGAACTGAATAGTGGGAACAAGCGCTTGTGAATTGTTTCTCATGAAGGCTGGCGATGTTCATATGTGCCTCTATGATGGTGAATCACAATGTTGCAACGATGGCCCATTTTGATTAGCTTACGTTACGAAGGACCTCGAACAGGATGCTATATAACGTAGGTTTAGTCATCGGTGTTGTGAAACAGAATCGGCTATTATTTCCCTTCCCGTGTTTGGCCGTTTTAGGATCTGGCGAATCATTGATTTCCTGGCGATGATGTGTCTCCTTACGTGGGACATACCACACTGAAGTTTACTGATTAGAGAGGAAACAGGTTTGGTGCGTTAGCTATGAGGCCATTTGTTGTAACGCTTCTTCGAATGCAAACTTTAGAGATGTTTCGCGACTGCTTCTTCTTACTCTCCCCCAAAATAGCTGGATTAAAACCCATACGAAATACTTTATGACCACCTCTTTCAAGCCAGTCGTCAGCATGGTCCTCGAGGCAGCAGTCAACTTCAGCCTACCTTCCAGAGGAGGCCCAGACATGTTCTCGGCGGTGTACCTGAACGTGACGGCAGCCTCCCCACCCAGCCTCACCTCCACCTTCACCCCCCAGCACACCTCTGCCGCAGCCACTGTGCCCCAGCCCCGCGCGTGGACGGGCGGGATGGTGGCGGAGTACGTGGTTCGCGTGACCCTGGCGATGCTGATGGTGCTGGTCAACTTGCTGGTGCTGGTCACTCTGTGCTCCACGCCCGCCCTGCACTGCGCCGCCAACCGGGTCATCAGCAGTCTGGCCGTCACCGACCTCCTGGTGGGCCTGGTCAGTCCCGGGGGCCTGCTGATAGAGCTGCAGGTGCTCGTGTCGCCCCTCCTGTGCCGCATGGGCTATGCCGGCGTCATGGCGCTGACCAGTGTGTCCATCAACCACCTGCTCTTCGTCTGCGTCGACAGGTTGGTGCATTCTTCTTTGTGTGGTTTAGAGAGACACAGGTTGGTGCATTCTTCTTTGTGTGGTTTAGCGTGAAGCTTTGTCGTCCACACTCGCAAGAGATGGTACAGAGAAACGAGGATACTGTCCCCGTTTCAGTTTTATTAAGGAGGGCCATTTCGTGCGGATTAGTCCATGTACACTATACATTGCGTGCGGATTAGTCCATGTACACTATACATTGCGTGCGAATTAGTCCATGTACACTATACATTGCGTGCAGATTAGTCCATGTACACTATACATTGCGTGCGGATTAGTCCATGTACACTATACACGTCTGCTAACCAACGAGACCACATGCACAGAATTGATAGCTGATGGATACATAAGTTAATAACAAAGTTAATAACGAGGGTCTCATGGACACGACTTAGCAGATGCCTGCTACTAATTTCGTTTTGTGTGTGTGTGTGTGTGTGTGTGTCTGTGTGTGTGTGTCTGTGTGTGTCTGTGTGTGATAATCTAGGAGGAATAGCTATTCAGAAGATGGCATGGTTACAGCTGATAAGTAACGACGATTTTCATTTTCATAATGATAACAACAATTATATTTTTTGACAATAATTGACCCATCCCCGGAGATTAGGGGTTTAAAAGCATGCCTCAAACAGTGCCACATAAGAATCTGTTATCGCAAACAAAAGGACCTGAACCTCCCAGACTATACGACGATTTTCTTTCCTGGATTTGGCCTCGAACAACCACGAAATCTCCGCGACCGCACTTCGACTGACAGAATATGAATTATCCCTGTGCCCCGCTCAGTATG
>CM031606.1:6121420-6126420 GCA_018398815.1 Conus ventricosus
GTGTGGTCCGGGTAAAACGGGATGGGCTGTAGACTGCTCTTAGTATGGTCCGGGTAAAACAGGAAGGGCTGTAGACTGCTCTGAGTATGGTCCGGGTAAAACGGGAAGGGCTGTAGACTGCTCTTAGTATGGTCCAGTTAGTCATTCGGTTACCAAATAAAGGGCGTCGAAGGAAACTTGTGCCCTCAAGATAACACAGTGTCGTGCACATAGCTCCAGCCTGATGCAGAGTACGGCACCGCTTCACCCGGCACACATGCAGGCGAGCGGCAAACAGGACAAAGAAGGAAGGCAATGGCTCTGTCGTCACATGCCACAGGCGACGATCTGTTCGATGGAAAGAAACTCAGCGAATTAAAGGAGAGATGAAAATCAAGCTTTTGGATAACACGATGAGCCATATCTGTTTCTTTTTCGTGTCTGTGTATATCCAGTTATACACCCATGTCTGTTTCTTTTTCGTGTCTGTGTATATCCAGTTATACACCCATGTCTGTTTCGTTTTCGTGTCTGTGTATATCCAGTTATACACCCATGTCTGTTTCGTTTTCGTGTGTGTATCCAAGTAATTCAGTGTTCAAGATCGAAAGTCTACATCAGTCTTGAATAAATGTTGTTTGTACATTGTTATTGTTGTTGATGTGCGCATGTGTCCTTACGGAGTTTAGATCTTCTTTTCTCTTTGGAGAATGTCTTTTTAATTGCTTAGTTCTGTGTGGTGCGTGTCTGCGTTTGCGCTAGATGAATGGTTGCCAGTGAGCAGCTCATGTCGCTTTGTTACCTCGTCGTTTTCTTTGTGTGCGTCCGACTGCCCAACTCCATCGGTGCTATCCTGCGCGCGGGAGTAGATCTGTGCAGCACTGATTTTGCTTTTCAATCGATCCTGCCTGCGCTGTCTGTCTCTCTGCAGGAAAAGCGTATTGCGTTTATTCATTTATTTGTTTATTTATTATGTTGTTTATTTTATTGTATTTTATCTGTTTACGTCGATACTGTTCAAAAGTGATATGGCAAACGGGTATAACCATCCTAGGAGAGGGGTAAGGGGAGGAGGGAGAAGAGGTGGTGTAGGGTCGGGACTAATACACACTACACTATACCACCAGAACGACAACACGTATACATGGGCAGTAAGAATGTCAGTTTTTTCAGTACGCCTACTGGGATTTAAGCTTGCCAATACCTGACAGCGACATGGGTGCTTCTACCATTGAATCAGCCTGCCAGCCCGTGTTTGGGGGACATTTTCTTCACGTTCAGAATGATTTGTTTGACAGGGTCAGGACCATACAGTAGTGATGACAACTTTAGAATTATTGACAGAGTTCACATCGTCTAGTAGTGACTGCATGCTATAGAATTGTCGACAGGGTTAGTGTCATTTAGTAGTGACTGTATCTTATAGTATATTTGGTAAGTTTATCGTCATCTAATGGTGAATATATTTTGCAGGATTACGGGTAGCGTTAATATCGTCCTAGCAGTGACTGAGTTTTACAGGATTGTTGATGAGATTAACGTCATTTAGTAGCGGGTGCACTCGATAGGATTACCGGTAAGGTTAACATCGTCCTACCAATGACCGGGTTTTACAGGATGGTTGATGAGATTAACGTCATTTAGCAGCAGGTGCAATTTATAGGATTACTGGCAGAGTTAACATCGTCTGATAGAGACTACATTTCACAGGATTGTTGACAGGGTGAACATAATGTAGAAGAGACTCCATGTTATCGTCATCTAATGGTGAATATATTTTGCTGGAGCCGGAATAGCTCAGTTGGTAGAGCGCCTGACTCGTAATCTTGGTGATCCTGGGGTTGCGGGTTCGAACCTCCGCCGGGGCGTTTCGGTTAAAAGGGATTTTTCCCTCGGAGTTAACATTGGTTCTGACTCCATTTCCCATACAGTCCTTCGAATGAGACTAGAAACCGAGGTTCCGTGTATGAACGCATGCATAACATCTTGCACACACGTAAAATCCCATCACCAACTTTCGGAAGAGCAGTTTGGCCGTTGGTATGGATGACACGTTACACATAGCATGCACCCTGCGTGAGAAATGGAAAGAATGAAGGAAGTAAGGAACATGAGTGATCGATATTGAACGATACTGACTGGATAACACGGGAAACGACTGAATGAAGCGCCAGCTGGCAGCTCTTCAGTCGGCACTACCCAGGTAGGCAGCCCGTTGTGTAAACGAGTGTGGATTGTAAAGCGCTTAGAGCTTGGTCTCTAGCCGAGAATAGGCGCTATATAAGTATTCATTATTATTATTATTATTATTATTATAGGATTGTTGATGGGGTGAACATAATCTTGAAGAGCTCCGTGTTATAGGATTGTTGACATAGTTAACACATGTTATAGGATTGTTGACATAGTTAACAAATGTTATAGGATTGTTGACATAGTTAACACATGTTATAGGATTGTTGACATAGTTAACACATGTTATAGGATTGTTGACATAGTTAACACATGTTATAGGATTGTTGACGGGGTGAACATAATCCTGAAGAGACTCCATGTTATAGGATTGTTGACAGAGTTAACACATGTTATAGGATTGTTGACAGAGTTAACACATGTTATAGGATTGTTGACGGGGTGAACATAATCCTGAAGAGACTCCATGTTATAGGATTGTTGACAGAGTTAACACATGTTATAGGATTGTTGACATAGTTAACACATGTTATAGGATTGTTGACATAGTTAACACATGTTATAGGATTGTTGACGGGGTGAACATAATCCTGAAGAGACTCCATGTTATAGGATTGTTGACAGAGTTAACACATGTTATAGGATTGTTGACAGAGTTAACACATGTTATAGGATTGTTGACGGGGTGAACATAATCCTGAAGAGACTCCATGTTATAGGATTGTTGACAGAGTTAACGCATGTTATAGGATTGTTGACAGAGTTAACACATGTTATAGGATTGTTGACAGAGTTAACACATGTTATAGGATTGTTGACAGAGTTAACACATGTCCCAGAATTTCTTCTCGACATTGAGGAACAGGCAGGGGAGAGCACTGCCCGTGAACAGCTCTGTGACGATGGAGGGCTCGAAGGGGCGGTAATCTCAGAGCTGTACTTGTCGCCCACCATGTGGAGGAGCCGTGCAAACGATGAGCTGTACTTGTCGCCCACCATGTGGAGGAGCCGTGCAAACGATGAGCTGTACTTGTCGCCCACCATGTGGAGGAGCCGTGCAAACGATGAGCTGTACTTGTCGCCCACCATGTGGAGGAGCCGTGCAAACGATGAGCTGTACTTGTCGCCCACCATGTGGAGGAGCCGTGCAAACGATGAGCTGTACTTGTCGCCCAGCATGTGGAGGAGCCGTGCAAACGATGTTCAATCGTTGCGTGGGACGGAGAGAGCGTGCTGGTGGCAGCTGATAAACCGGCTAACAACTTGTTAGAGTCGGCCGGTAACAACTTGTTCGAGTTAGCCGGTAACAACTTGTTAGAGTCGGCCGGTAACAACTTGTTCGAGTTAGCCGGTATTAACTTGTTAGGGTCAGCCGGTAATAACATGTTCGAGTTAGCCGGTAACAACTTGTTAGGGTCAGCCGGTAATAACTTGTTCGAGTTAGCCGGTAACAACTTGTTAGGGTCAGCCGGTAATAACTTGTTCGAGTTAGCCGGTAACAACTTGTTAGGGTCAGCCGGTAACAACTTGTTCGAGCTAGCCGGTAACAACTTGTTAGGGTCAGCCGGTAACAACTTGTCAGAGTCAGCCGATAACAACTTGTTAGAGTCAGCCAGTAACAACTTGTTGTTAGAGTCAGCCGGTAACAACTTGTTGTTAGAGTCAGCCGGTAACAACTTGTTAGAGTCAGCCGGTAACAGCTTGTTAAAGTCAGCCGGTAACAGCTTGTTAGAGTCAGCCGGTAACAACTTGTTAGAGTGAGCCGGTAACAACTTGTTAGAGTGAGCCGTAACAACTTGTTAGAGTCAGCCGGTAACAACTTGTTAGAGTCAGCCGGTAACAACTTGTTAGAGTCAGCCGGTAGCACTACTAAAACTTCATTATCAGCTTGGAAACGACGTTCCCTAGCCTGCTTGTCAAAGAACTTTTTACCCTTCAAGGCAGAAACAGCAGAATTCTCCATGGCTAACCTACATGAGTCAGCAATGACATTCTTGAGTTCAAACAGGTAAGAAGAAAGAGGTTTGGGCTCAACATCCTGAGCATCTGACTGAGTCCTCAACTCCTGTAGGAAAACAATAGGATCACGGACCTGCCGACCAAACAGCAACTGAAAGGGAGAGAAACCTGTACTTTCAGAGGGCAACTCTCTGCATGCAAACAACAGTGCAGGCAAATATCGATGCCACGCCTTTGGGTAAGTGCGGACAATCTTTTTCAAGATGGACTTCAAAGTCCCATGGAATCTCTCAACATGACCATTGGCTTGCGGGTGATACGGCGATGTACGTGTGCCCTTTGCTCCACACAAAGCATAAAACTGCTTCATGAGGTCAGAGTTGAGCTGTGTACCCTGATCAGACAGAATCGCCTTGGGGAAACCCAAACGAGAAAAAGATTCCCAACAATGCCTCTGCCACAGCAACAGAGGAAATAGCCTTCAACAGAATATTCCAGTTTTGCCATCCACAGCAATCAGTCAGTGACAGAAGACTTTGATTTTTCAATGCTAGCATCTTGTTATAGGGAAACCTCACCTGAATTATTCTCATGCAAACGCGTATACTTCATTCCATAAAGACATCACTGCAACGCAGTTTTCATTTTGACATAAAATCGTGAGCCTAGCGATGGGAGAGGAGGCGTCTAGTAGAGCGACGGATAGTGGGATTCCAGAATCAACAGGATAGTTCAGAATCAACAGGATAGTTCAGAATCAACAGGATAGTTCAGTTCAATGTAAGTGAAGGGCACGGAAAAGTTCCAGAATCAACAGGATAGTTCAGAATCAACAGGATAGTTCAGAATCAACAGGATAGTTCAGTTCC
>CM031606.1:6133920-6144435 GCA_018398815.1 Conus ventricosus
CACACATGACGCTCACTGTACAAGGCACCCTTTTGTCCCTTATCAGTTTATAGTCTACTTACTTACTTCCGCTGGGGTGCATAGGCTCCACACCCACCGAATATACAGTAATACATAATACTGAAAAGGATTGTTGTCCGTCGAGACGACGAAGACCATCTAGCCATCCTGGGATCGGGGGTGAGTGCGTAGATGGCTGGTCGGGCCGATCTGCGCCCGGACAGATCTATCACAGTACGGACAGGGGATGGTGGCAGCAGCTGAAAAGGATACTCATCACAGGAAAGGGTACCTGTCCACCACTGATAGTCATCACAGGAAAGGGTACCTGTCCACTACTGACAGTCATCACAGGAAAGGGTACCTGTCCACCACTGAGAGTCCTCACAGGAAAGGTACCTGTCCACCACTGATATGACAGCAAAAGGACAGTCATCACAGGAAAGGGTACCTGTCCACTACTGACAGTCATCACAGGAAAGGGTACCTGTCCACCACTGACAATCATCACAGGAAAGGGTACCTGTCCACCACTGATAGTCATCACAGGAAAGGGTACTGTCCACTACTGACAGTCATCACAGGAAAGGTACCTGTCCACTACTGATAGTCATCACAGGAAAGGTACCTGTCCACCACTGACAGCCATCACAGGAAAGGGTACCTGTCCACCACTGATAGTCATCACAGGAAAGGGTACCTGTCCACCACTGATAGTCATCACAGGAAAGGGTACCTGTCCACTACTGATAGTCATCACAGGAAAGGGTACCTGTCCACCACTGATAGTCATCACAGGAAAGGGTACCTGTCCACCACTGATAGTCATCACAGGAAAGGGTACCTGTCCATCACTGACAGTCATCACAGGAAAGGGTACCTGTCCACCACTGATAGTCATCACAGGAAAGGGTACCTGTCCACTACTGATAGTCATCACAGGAAAGGGTACCTGTCCACTACTGATAGTCATCACAGGAAAGGTACCTGTCCACTACTGATAGTCATCACAGGAAAGGGTACCTGTCCACTACTGATAGTCATCACAGGAAAGGGTACCTGTCCACTACTGATAGTCATCACAGGAAAGGGTACCTGTCCACTACTGATAGTCATCACAGGAAAGGGTACCTGTCCACTACTGATAGTCATCACAGGAAAGGGTACCTGTCCACTACTGACAGTCATCACAGGAAAGGGTACCTGTCCACTACTGATAGTCATCACAGGAAAGGGTACCTGTCCACTACTGATAGTCATCACAGGAAAGGGTACCTGTCCACTACTGATAGTCATCACAGGAAAGGGTACCTGTCCACTACTGATATGACAGCAAAAGGACAGTCATCACAGGAAAGGTACCTGTTCACCACTGATAGTCATCACAGGAAAGGGTACCTGTCCACTACTGATATGACAGCAAAAGAACGCTGAGGTGGGCAGCAAAAAACGACATAATTTTTACTTCGGGCACCAGTGTGATTCGAACTCGCAACCTCTGACGGAGAACACATCTCTCTACCACTAACCCAGCCGGGCACCAGACACTCAGCGACTTCTGCCTGGAAATGGAACACTGACAGGCGGCCAGGCAGCACTGTCAGCCACAATGCTTAGACCTCCCCAGGGAGAGGACGAGAACGGAGGGGGTGGGGGGGGGAGGGGGTGTACGGACACTAGAGAACATCCATGATGGTGAAACCTACTCTGCAACACCATGGAAACTGGACAGATGGAGCCCTTGAAGCAAATCACTTTAATGGACTGATAGCCACGGCCCGTATCCAATTCAGTATCTTTGTGATTTTGCCTTTGTATCCAGGCGTATGAACCGATCGCGTTGGGTCCGTTATCCATTGAACGAGCTGTTAGATCGCGAATCTAGATTGTCCGATGACGAGATCAGGAATGTCTGAATGACGTGATGTTTTAGTGGTCATTGGCGATCCCGGACTCGATGACGAAAAAGGATAGCTGAAAACGTTCTGCAAATGTTCCTGTCTGCGCCAAGGGAAGTAACCGTATGTGAATTGTAATGGACAACAGTTTGTGTGTGATAGAACAAAATTTAAACTCTCATTTCAGAAGAAAACATTTTATTCAATGCGGCCGTGACATTGTAAATCATGATATTATGAACATAAACAAACTGGTGAAATTGCGGGCAAAGAGATTGCTAAAATCGATTTTACAGACAGGCCCAAACGGCCCCAAGCCCAGTTTACCCGACGATCTATCTTGGTCAAGCGTCAGTGAGTTTTTCTTTGTCCTCAGGTTACAGAGAAGTGTTCTCAATCCATGAGTAAAGATGGTTCAATTACGATAATGATCTGAAGATCGTTGCACATCAACGATTTGTGTGATCAAGAATCTGGATCGCTGAGTTCAGTTTAAAAAAAAAAAGTAGAACTGCAGCTAGTTTGTAATGTAAGTACGCCAACTGTTTGTTCATTCACTCAAGTGTAGACTTTAAATGTGTGTGATGTGATGTGTGATGTGATGTGTGATGAAATAAACAGACAGTCATAACAACCAAACTCCCAAATCGTAAGCGACAGTATTAGCCAGGCTTTTGGAAATATTAACAAAATCCAACGACTGAACATTACTAGTCACACGTCATTGATCAGGAAAGTAGGCGCACGCTTTTGAGACACAGTCAGACACGCGCATACACCTACCCACGTTCAACGCACTTGGATACATCCATCTCATACACCTACCCACGTTCAACGCACTTGGATACATCCATCTCATACACCTACCCATGTTCTACGCACTTGGATACATCAATCTCATACACCTACCCATGTTCTACGCACTTGGATACATCAATCTCATACACCTACCCATGTTCTGATCACCCTCGACCAAACACGTATTC
Source organism: Conus ventricosus (assembly GCA_018398815.1). Classification (NCBI taxonomy): domain Eukaryota; kingdom Metazoa; phylum Mollusca; class Gastropoda; order Neogastropoda; family Conidae; genus Conus; species Conus ventricosus. The sequence continues at coordinate 6,136,805 of CM031606.1, forward strand.
GGAAAAGAAATTGAAATTAAAGTACAGAACCGATCCTCCAACACCATTAAGCATGTCAGTGTCAGTGTGCGTGCGTGCGTGCACTTCCAGAAGTGGCTGTAAGAGCTGTAATACCAACACCCACCTCGCAGTGTATTCATGACCGTCCATTGTTCAGACGTTTGCTTCTTTCTGCCACTACAAACAAATGCCATAAATCTAGAAAGTGATGAAATCAATGTTTTAGTTTATCTGCTAAACGTTTACTGTAAAGATGCCAGATCCTCACACAAGATATATGAAATAGTTTGGGTGACTAACCTGAGGGGTTTTCCTTTTAAAAGAAAGTGAATGCTTTTCTAGTCACTAAACGGAAAAAAGACTTTTAAATCTATGTCACGAGGGGAAATAACCTCATTCATATTTTACGAACATTTTCCTGATTTTGAATATAAGCTTTCTGAGTTCCTGAATCAGAAAGGATGGGACGGACAGTGGAGGGGGGGAACTAAGGAGATGGAAGAGGGTGATGGAGAGGGAAGTGGGTGATGGAGAGGGTGATGGAAGAGGGTGATGGAGAGGGAAGTGGGTGATGGAGAGGGTGATGGAGAGGGAAGTGGGTGATGGAGAGGGTGATGGAAGAGGGTGATGGAGAGGGAAGTGGGTGATGGAGAGGGTGATGGAGAGGGAAGTGGGTGATGGAGAGGGTGATGGAGAGGGAAGTGGGTGATGGAGAGGGTGATGGAGAGGGAAGTGGGTGATGGAGAGGGTGATGGAGAGGGAAGTGGGTGATGGAGAGGAAGAGGGTGATGGAGAGGGAAGTGGGTGATGGAGAGGGAAGTGGGTGATGGAGAGGGAAGTGGGTGATGGAGAGGGTGATGGAAGTGGGTGATGGAGAGGGAAGTGGGTGATGGAGAGGGTGATGGAGAGGGAAGAGGGTGATGGAGAGGGAAGAGGGTGATGGAGAGGGAAGTGGGTGATGGAGAGGAAGAGGGTGATGGAGAGGGAAGAGGGTGATGGAGAGGGTGATGGAGAGGGAAGTGGGTGATGGAGAGGGTGATGGAGAGGGAAGAGGGTGATGGAGAGGGAAGAGGGTGATGGAGAGGGAAGAGGGTGATGGAGAGGGAAGAGGGTGATGGAGAGGGAAGAGGGTGATGGAGAGGGAAGTGGGTGATGGAGAGGGTGATGGAGGAGAGGTGATGGAGAGGAAGAGGGTGATGGAGAGGAAGAGGGTGGGGAGAGGGAAGAGGGTGATGGAAGAGGGGAAAGAGGGTGATGGAGAGGGAAGAAGGTGATGGAGAGGGAAGAGGGTGATGGAGAGGGAAGTGGGTGATGGAGAGGGTGATGGAGAGGGTGGATGGAGAGGGAAGAAGGTGATGGAGAGGGAAGAGGGTGATGGAGAGGGTGATGGAGGGGGAAAGAGAGGTGATGGAGAGGGAAAGGGTGATGGAGATGGAAGAGGGGATGGAGAGGGTGATGGAGAGGGTGATGGAGAGGGAAGAGGGTGATGGAGAGGGAAGAGGGTGATGGGAGAGGGGAAGAGGGTGATGGAGAGGGAAGAGGGTGATGGAGAGGGAAGAGGGTGATGGAGGGGGAAGAGGGTGATGGAGAGGGAAGAGGGTGAATGGAAAAGGGAAGAGGGTGATGGAGAGGGTGATGGAGAGGGAAGAGGGTGATTTAACACATGGGGGAAGGAGTGGAGAAGACAACAGCAAGCTGATAGTGGTGTGTGTGTTTTGTGTGTGTGTGTGTGTTGTGTGTGTGTGTGTGTGTGTGTGTGTGTGTGCGTGCGTGTGTGTGTGTGTGTGTGTGTGTGAGAGAGAGAGAGAGAGAGAGAGAGAGAGAGAGAGAGAGAGAGAGACAGACAGACAGACAGACAGACAGACACAGAGAGAGAGAGAGAGAGAGAGAGAGAGAGAGAAGAGAGAGAGAGAGAGAGAGAGAACGAACAATTGAACACAATTTTAATGTTTCAGGCCTCCGGCCTATAACAATGTGAGGTGCAGTGCACACATAAAGAGAAAAAAGAGAAATGACAACAAAAGTATATTTTTGATGTACTAATAATGCTAATTTATGAGGGTAACTGATTATTCATACTGTATGGGATTCGACTTTTTCTCCTTTTTTTTTCAGTGCATAATAAATATACATGACAATATCTCTTGTAAAATGCACATTTTCGTTTGCAAGTAATTGTTTTAGTTCAGTAGAGTTCACGTTCTGAAATTGCCTGTGCTTCAGTATGCATTTTTCTCTGAAAGGCGAGAGAGAGAGAGAGAGAGAGAGAGAGAGAGAGAGAGAGAGAGAGAGAGAGAGAGAGAGAGAGAGAGAGAAAGGAGACAGAGATAGAGAGAAAGTATTCTACAAAGTGTAAAAAGAATGAGAGAGAGAGAGAGAGAGAGAGAGAGAGAGAGAGAGAGAGAGAGAGAGAGAGAGAGGGAGAGACAGAGACAGACAGACAGAAAGACGGACAGACAGACAGACAGAAACAGAGAAAGAAAGGAAGCTTGCAGACATGGCGTTCAGACCTATCGCACAATGACACTAAAGCCCATGTTGTGCCGTGGGCAGATACCTGCTCATCTCTCGCCCCCTGCGCTACCACAGCCTGGTGACCAAGCGGCGGGTGTGGCTGTTCATCGCCGCCTGCTGGCTGTGGGCCTCCGCTCTCTCCCTCCCCTTCGTCCTGGGCCTGACCCTCCAGCCGGACTGGGACGGCCACTGCCTGGCGGAGCTGATGATCCCGCCCTGGCTGATCGTCCTGCTGGCCCTACTGCACTTCCTGCTGCCGCTCATCGTCATGATGTACGTGCACGTCGCCATCTTCGCCGTGGCACGACGTCACCAGAAGGCCGTCAAGAACTCGCTGAGGATGAACGGGGAGGGTCTCAAACCCGACGAGGATCGGGACAGCGCCACTACCACTACCACTACCACTACTACTACTACCACCACCGCTACTACCACCTCCTCCTCCTCCTCGTCCTCTTCGAACAACAGAGCGAAGCTGCGCGCCGCCAGACTGCTGGTACTGCCCTGTGGCTACTTCTACCTGTCGTGGGGGCCTTGGTTCGTGACGGTGCTGTGGGCGGTGTTTTCCGGCAAGGTGGTGGAACCGCACTTCTGGGAGAGGGTGGTGCAGACGTTGGCCATTCTGAACTCGCTGGGGAACCCCATCATGTACGCCATCAGTCAGCCCGTGTTGGGCCGTGCCATGCTGGACAAGCTGAGGGCGCTGGGCAGGCTGGGCCGCGGCACGTGCTGCTCGGCTTCCTCCACCTTCTCCCTGGAACGGCAGGTGGAGGCCACTACTCTGGTCACTCCGGACAGGACGGAATCCACCTGTGTGTGATGGACGCGCGTGTGTGTGTGTGCGTGTGTGTGTGTGTGTGTGTGTGTGTGTGTGTGTGTGTGTGTGTGTCTGTGTGTGTGTGTGTGTGTGAGTGTGTGTGTGTGTGTAGTAGTAGTAGTAGTAGTAGTAGTAGTAGTAGTAGTACTTTAGTTTTCCGTCTGTTCACATCTGTGATATTAGATGAAGAGAGAGAGAGAGTGAGAGAGAGAGAGAGAGAGAGAGAGAGAGAGAGAGAGAGAGAGAGAGAGAGAGAGAGAGAGAGAGAGAAATGTCTGTGACTATGCAACTGTATGCATAATCTGGTTATGTAAGTGCATATAAATGTCCCCCTTTACATCCCTACAACATACCTGCAAATAATCTTACAGCAAATGCTTAACTGGACTACAAATTAAAGAGAAAACAACATTGAAGGCAAACTTGAAATCTGAAAAGACATCACACAAAGACATGCCTGATAACGGTGGTAAATGAGCTTGAAGGGTAAACAGTCAAACAACAGATGCTTGCTGGTTATTCTTCGTTCTCCACAAATACATTTGCTTCGCTTATATAGTTATTTTTTTGGCATCAAGTTTTAATTTATAAAATATTGAAATGATATTTCTGTATTGATACACTTGTAAATGAGGAATGCTGTTTACATGTTCATAATTAATTAAATGAGTATTTTTATTAGCCACGCCAAGCAACGTATTTTTGATCACCAAGCAGCTGATCCGATCAAAATTATGTTATGCACAAGAGGCTTTCTTCAATGCCCCTAAACACCCGTTACAAAAGCTGCAAAGCACAGATAGTAAAGCCCATAAATCATGTCTTGGTCTTCCGTTCCATGCTTCAACTTATCGAACTTACATGGAAATTAATATTTTACCATTAGACGAACATAGAAAGTGTTGTTGTTGTTGTTGTTGTTGTTGTCGTACCCTGGCTAAAAGACTCCAGGGATCATCCAAACAGCCGAAGCACTTGAACGCTATGGTACAAATGCATCAGCTGGGGATGAGAACATTATGTGTGTGACCGTTTTTGATTACCCCGCCACATGGGCAGCCACACTCCGACTAAGGGGGATTTTAGAGACTGATAATGTTATGCTAGGAGCTTGTCACAACTGAAGACAATCCCCGCATAACTATGCAGAGCATAACAACATTTTGATGTAGCCTTGGTGTTCTAGCCCATGTCAATTAGCCTGACACAGCCTAAAGCCAAGGCAGACATAGAAAGTGAACACTTGCCAAATAATGAAGTGTTCAACGCTCATAGGTGTGAATGAAAATGAGATTGCTATAAAACCTGAATCTCATTATCCAAAAAGAGCTCAGACAATTTTGTCTTATTCTACCATTGGTTCTTATACAGAAAGTCTTATGAAAGAGTCAACAGTCAGTTCTGAGACATTAGCGAAGGTGGCCTTGATTTCTCCTCCAGCTTGGGAAAGAAACAGGGCACATTTTGATCTTGACCACACTAATGTGAGCAAAACTGACCAACCAAATATTTTATCGTATTCTGTAAAGATGCATATACATGACAAATATCCTCAACATCATAAAGTTTACATCTGCTTTTGTTATACCATCACAAAAGGTTAAAAACATATATTCCTTAGGAAAAGACAGATCAATATTTGTCGCTGAAATGATAGCTATTATTATATCAATGTCGTATTAATTGACTTGCCACAATCAATATTAAAAGTAGTTATTTGTGCGGATTCAATGTCTGTTCTACAATCCATAAAATTTTCAAATACCATTTTCGAATAACTTTCTTGTAAATGAAACATGCCATCTTATTTATGTTTTGATATGTAAAGGAACGATGTCACCTTCTGTTGGACACCGTCGCATTGTGGGTATTTGGGTAATGAGTTAGCTGATATATGTGCAAAGAGAGGAGCCAGAAATGAACAGTGCGCCACGGTATTGAATGTATCCTTTTCTTTACCTGAAGTCAATCAAATATTAAAGCAAACCGTCTGGCGCCGATCAGAATACACTACAAAAATACGTGTGTGTGTGTGTGTGTGTGTGTGTGTGTGTGTGTGTGTGTGTGTGTGTGTTGTGTGTGTGTGTGTGTGTGTGTGCGCGCGCGCGCACATATGTGTATGAGAAAGAGAGGAGAGAGAATGTATGCGTAATTGTGAGTGCATTATGTGTGTGTGTGTGTGTGTGTGTGTGTGTGTGTGTGTGTGTGTGTGTGTGTGTGTGTGTGTGTGTGTGTGTGAGAGAGAGAGGGAGAGAGAACTTCTGATGTATGGGTGTGGTGTGTGTGTGTGTGTGTGTGTGTGTGTGTGTGTGTGTGTGTGTGGTGTGACAGAGAGAGAGAGAGAGAGAGAGAGAGAGAGAGAGAGAGAGAGAGAGAGAGAGAGAGAGAGAGAGAGAACTTCCGATGGTGTGGATGTCATCATTCAAAATGTACACCCGGTAAGGAAGGGCCAACAGTCCTTTACATGTCTGCGCAGGACTTGTGTCTGGGGAATCATTAAGTGAAGCAGACCTGCACCACTAACACAGATTTATGATCGGAAAAATCAGTTTTCTCCTCATCCAATATGTCGCTGTCTTCGTCCGTGTTATATTGATAAATGATCTCTCTCTCTCTCTCCTCTCTCTCTCTCTCTCTCTCTCTCTCTCCTCTCTCTCTCTCTCTCTCTCTCCTCTCTGTGTTTTCCCACTAAAGTTTGAGCCAAGTAATATAGATCGTTCAATGACTTACGACCACCAAGGTTTGCTCCATGGAAAAGTTACTGGGGAAAATGTCATATATTTTTTTTCTTTCTTTTTTTTTCTGATCGCTATTCATAACATGTCAGCTTTTGAAGTTGCTACAATCTGGCATCTAGGGAATAACAGATGTACAACGTTGGCCGGGAGAAACACGGACTGCCATTCTGCAATGTCTGTCTGCTCATTTGGCTTTTTATGCTTTTTTGTGGCATTCACAGTTTTCAATTGATTGTTAACATTTTTTTTTCTTTTGGTTATTCTGGAAGTGAGAAATCATGGAAATACCTGCCCATGTCAGCACTGCCAGGTGTAGCTGGTGTGTCGGTAACAGCACTGCCAGGTGTAGCTGGTGTGTCGGTAACAGCACTGCCAGGTGTAGCTGGTGTGTCGGTAACAGCACTGCCAGGTGTAGCTGGTGTGTCGGTAACAGCACTGCCAGGTGTAGCTGGTGTGTCGGTAACAGCACTGCCAGGTGTAGCTGGTGTGTCGGTAACAGCACTGCCAGGTGTAGCTGGTGTGTCGGTAACAGCACTGCCAGTGTAGCTGGTGTGTCGGTAACAGCACTGCCAGGTGTAGCTGGTGTGTCGGTAACAGCACTGCCAGGTGTAGCTGGTGTGTCGGTAACAGCACTGCCAGGTGTAGCTGGTGTGTCGGTAACAGCACTGCCAGGTGTAGCTGGTGTGTCGGTAACAGCACTGCCAGGTGTAGCTGGTATGTCGGTAACAGCACTGCCAGGTGTAGCTGGTATGTCGGTGACAGCACTGCCAGGTGTAGCTGGTATGTCGGTAACTGCTGTCAGCACTGCCAGGTGTAGCATGGTATGTCGGTAAACAGCACTGCCAGGTGTAGCTGGAATGTCGGTAACAGCACTGCCAAGTGTAGCGGGTATGTCGGTAACTGTTGTCAGCACTGCCAGGTGTAGCTGGTATGTCGGTAACTGCTGTCAGCACTACCAGGTGTAGCTGTATATCGGTAACAGCACTGCCAGGTGTAGCTGGTATGTCGGTAACTGTTGTCACCCACTGCCAAGTGTAGCTGGTATGTCCGTAAACGCTTTTGTTGTAGGTGTCTTTTTCAGGATAAAATCTTGACGGATGATCTGATCTGCCATTTCTTTGCTATTTGAGTTTGACCGCCCTGAAAAGGTCCTTTGTGATCGGCTGGGTTTACTGGTTGAAAACTGGAAGGATAACTATGTAAGCCGCATGGTGTTTTGGCGATTTGCTAGTTATAGGGAGCGACAGTCGGGAACACATAGAAGCTATGGTCTGCATCTAGACAGTCCTCGACATTTCACACACTCATGACAAGTGACATGAGCTCCCCCCCCCCCCCATTCCCCATCTTCCCTGCTCAATATAATTTCAATATAATGTACACTGAAGTGAATGTGAAAGTGAACATCTTGTGATACACACCACACATACCTTGATGCTGAAGCATTAGTGTGAAGTCTCGCTATGCGTCTGTGTTACATCGCTTTTGTCTCAGGACAAGCTGACTCTCTGAATGTCCAGTGATGACGCTGAATAGCCTGACCGATCAAGAAAGCTCAACCT
>CM031606.1:6154535-6157035 GCA_018398815.1 Conus ventricosus
CCATGCAGAACTAGCTAGGATGCCAAGCTACAACCAAGGTTGGGCCCATGCAGAACTAGCTAGGATGCCAAGCTACAACCAAGGTTGGGCCCATGTAGAACTAGCTAGGGTGTCAAGCTACAACCAAGGTTGGGCCCATGTAGAACTAGCTAGAGTGCCAAGCTACAACCAAGGTTGGGCCCATGCAGAACTAGCTAGGATGCCAAGCTACAACCAAGGTTGGGGCCCATGTAGAACTAGCTGGGGTGTCAAGCTACAACCAAGGTTGGGCCCATGCAGAACTAGCTAGGGTGCCAAGCTACAACCAAGGTTGGGCCCATGTAGAACTAGCTAGAGTGCCAAGCTAGAACCAAGGTTGAGCCCATGTAGAACTAGCTAGGGTGCCAAGCTAGAACCAAGGTTGAGCCCATGTAGAACTAGCTAAGATGTCAAGCTACAACCAAGGTTGGGGCCCATGTAGAACTAGCTAGGGTGCCAAGCTAGAACCAAGATTGGGCCCATGTAAAACTAGCTAGGGTGCCAAGCTAGAACCTAGGTTAGGCCCATGAGCACTTCTAGACTGTCCCCAGCTGGTTATCCAAGATAGTCCCTAGCCAGTTGCCTAGCTTATGCCAAGATTGATTCCAGGTTGGGATTAACTGTCCTGCAGGCCATTTAGTCAGGCCACACCACTAGGGCCAAACTAGCTGATTAACTGTCCTGCATGCCATTTGGTCAGGCCACACCGCTAGGGCCAAACTAGCTGATTAACTGTCCTGCATGCCATTTGGTCAGGCCACACCGCTAGGGCCAAACTAGCTGATTAACTGTCCTGCAGGCCATTTGGTCAGGCCACACCGCTAGGGCCAAACTAACTGATTAACTGTCCTGCAGGCCATTTGGTCAGGCCACACCACTAGGGCCAAACTGGCTGATTAACTGTCCTGCAGGCCATTTGGTTAGGCCACACCGCTAGGGCCAATCTGGCTGAATAACTCTAGCCATTAAGCTTGTAGCGTCTCTGCCAAGGGAGGTTACATTTTCAACCTGTGATTCGCCCGTTTTTTGTCCGTCACGAGAATAATGGGGAGGGGCTGGGGTGGGGTGACCCTACTGAAATATATTACCAAACAGTAGTCAAAAGATGGAATATGGTTGAAACAGCTAGTCAAAAGATGGAATATGGTTCAAACAGTAGTCAAAAGATGGAATATGGTTCAAACAGTAGTCAAAATATGGAATATGGTTGTTGCTTTTATTTAGAGGAAGGGTGGGGTAGGGACATAACATTTGTGTTACGTGAACACACACACACACACACACACACACACACACACACACACACACACACACACACACACACACACAACACACTATGCGCACGCACGCACGCACGCATGCACTCGTGCACATACACAAATACTCTCTCTCTCTCTCTCTCTCTCTCTCTCTCTCTCTCTCTTGTCAATTGTAGTATGAAAACGTATGACAGAAGCACTACTACTACTACTACTACTACTACTACTACTACTACTACTACTACTACTACTACTATTGCTGCTACCACCACTGTCATGAGTCGGCCGAATGTTCTCGAGCATTTAGGCAAATTAAGGGTAGTTGCTGTTGTTGAGAGCACGTTCCTTGGGTCTTCAAGTGTGCGAATTCAGGCATCACCAGGGGGGGATACCCCGAGTCGTATACTGAAGGAGGGAGAGTACTGGGAAGTGTTTCGCATGTCCGAGGGATAGTGACAAGGAGTTGGCGACCTACCAGTCCTGGGTAGAGAAGAGTGTCCACTTTGAGCACTGGCTATTCACTGGGCTCTTCCGTGGGCCTGAAAGGAAGGCGATCGTGTCAGGTGACCGTCACGGGTAGGTGACCGTCAGCCTGCCGGCAGAGTACAGCGACCATTCAGTCGTCCCTGTTCTGAGGAATGAATGGAAGGCTGCGGCCTATCGAGTGGTTTGCGCCTTGTTGTCTATAGAGGTAGTAAATACTTGAAGCATCAGTCATGGCTGGTAGAGAGGTCCAGGCTGTTAGTTCAATGGGTAGCTTGGGGGAATCGAACATGAGTTTGAATAGGAGGTTATGCATTAACCACTGGGTGCCCAAGTCTTTGTTGGCGCTAGCAGCTGTGGTGTGTGTGTATGTGTAGGTGACTAGTGATTCCATTGGTGGAATAAAAATAACTTGGGGATTTATTGGTACAAATCGTGTGATGTGTGTGTGCCAGTGATTCCATTGGTTGAGCCAGTTAAACTCGGGTTCTCTCTTTCTTTGAGAACGAATATAAGGTGCTTGGAAAACCAGGAAGTGTGTGACTCACTTAAGGGAAAGTGAACTCGCCCGTCTTGCTGAGGGCTCAAGAAAATACAGCGTGAAGCAGAGGTTAGCTGTCGCCTCGTTGTCTCCTGGGTGGGGACGTATGACAGTGGAGGTTGCTGTAGCCTCGGAGCCGACGACGAGAAGAATTGTCTCCCGTGTGGGGACGGTCGACAGCAAGACGTGACAGCCTGTT
>CM031606.1:6159535-6169535 GCA_018398815.1 Conus ventricosus
TGCCTTTCTCATTGTACAATGTTTGTTATTATGATAGCGTTTTACAGTGTTTTATATTGCCTTTCTCATTGTACAATGTCTGTTATTATGATAGCGTTTTACAGTGTTTTATATTGCCTTTCTTATTGTACAATGTCTGTTATTATGATAGCTTTTTACAATGTTTTACTCTAGCTTTCCCATTCTGCAATGTCTGTTTAACATAATAGCCGTTTACACTGTTTTACATTCCCTTTTCCATTCTGAAGTGTCTATTAGCATATAACAGCCCTTTATAATGCCGAACTCTGTCTTTCTGTTGTGCAGAGTCTGTTCACCAGTATAGCTTTTTACAGTGCTTAACACCAGCTTTCCATTGTACAGAGTCTGTTCACCAATATAGCTTTTTACAGTGCTTAACACCAGCTTTCCATTGTACAGAGTCTGTTCACCAATAGAGCTTTTTACAGTGCTTAACACCAGCTTTCCATTGTACAGAGTCTGTTCACCAATATAGCTTTTTACAATGCTTAATACCAGCTATCCATTGTACAGAGTCTGTTCACCAATATAGCTTTTTACAGTGCTTAACACCAGCTTTCCATTGTACAGAGTCTGTTCACCAATATAGCTTTTTACAATGCTTAACACCAGCTATCCATTATACAGAGTCTGTTCACTAATATAGTTTTTTTACAGTGCTTTACACCAGCTATCCACTGTACAGAGTCTGTTCACCAATATAGCTTTTTACAATGCTTAACACCAGCTATCCATTATACAGAGTCTGTTCACTATATAGCTTTTTACAGTGCTTTACACCAGCTTTCCATTCTCCAGTTTCTGTTTATCCATGCAGCTTCTCAAAATGTATTTCTCAGTGCACTGTTATGTTATCCCAATGCGTCATTATTAGTTTGTTTAGTTTGTGTCCTCGAGTCATAAATTACGTCATTATTAGTTTGTTTGGTTTGTGTCCTGGAGTCATAAATTACGTCATTATTAGTTTGTTTGGTTTGTGTCCTGGAGTCATAAATTACGTCATTATTAGTTTGTTTGCTTTGTGTCCTGGAGTCATAAATTACGTCATTATTAGTTTGTTTAGTTTGTGTCCTGGTGTCGTAAAATACGTCATTATTAGTTTGTTTAGTTTGTGCCCTGGTGTCGTAAATGACGTCATTATTAGTTTGTGCCCTGGTGTCGTAAATTACGTCATTATTAATTTGTTTAGTTTGTTCCTGGTGTCGAAAATGACGTCATTGTTAGTTTGTTTGGTTGTGTCCTGGTGTCGTAAATGACGTCATTATTAGTTTGTTAATTTGTGTCCTGGTGTTGTAAATTACGTCATTATTAGTTTGTTTAGTTTGTGTCCTGGTCTCATAAATTGTCATTATTTGTTTAGTTTGTGTCCTGGTGTCATAAATTACGTCATTATTAGTTTGTTTAGTTTGTGTCCTGGTGTCGTAAAATACGTCATTATTAGTTTGTTCAGTTTGTGTCCTAGTGTCGTAAATTACGTCATTATTAGTTTGTTTAGTTTGTAATGTAATGTAATGTAATGTAATGTAAAAGGATATTTATAGAGCGCTTTATCTCGCAAGAGCCCAAAGCGCATATTACAGAAAAACATGATAAAAATTATAATTCTAATTCAAAGCGCGCGCGCGCGCGCACACACACACACACACACACACACACACACACAAACACACACCGCCGGGGGGGGGGGGGGGGGGGGGGGGGGGACTCTCACACGCAGACAGACACAGGAGCGCGTTCAATACCAGCAAACACGCGCACAGTGGTAAGTGGATATCGTTAATCAGTCCGAGGGAAAAGATGTGTCTTTAGGGAGGTTTTAAAAGTCTCTAAAGAGTCCGTGTTACGCAATGAAGAAGGGAGACTATTCCACAGAGCAGGTGCCTGGTAAGAGAAAGATCGTTGACCTGAAGTTTTCAGGCGAGCGGAGGGAAGCCGAAGCAGACGAGAATCGGTGGATGAGCGTAAGTTGCGAAACGGAACATAGAGATGGAGGAGGTCAGAGAGGTAGGAGGGAGCCAGATTATTCAGTGATTTGAAAACCAGGAGGAGAACTTTAAAGTCAATGCGAGACTGAATTGGGAGCCAGTGTAAGGAAGACAGAATTGGTGATATGTGATCAGATCTAGAGGAGCGGGAGATCAGACGAGTGGCATTGTTCTGAACTTTTGAAGTTTAGAGATGAGCGTTAAAGGTCTACTTTAGAGATTTTCGATAATTTGATAAAAACAGGTCTACATGTCATATAACTACAGTATGGTATTCATTTTTCAAAAAAAATCGCCGGAAGAATTTAATTGATAAAAAACGACTTTTGCACACCTGTTCAAACCCCGCGCGGTAGACCGAAAACCGTGACGTCACTTGATGGACTGGCGGTCAGCCGCGACCTACACAACAAGCCAACGCCAAGTGAAATCAACAGGAGTTGCGATCCCCCACAGCCTAAAAAGTCACGAGGAGGTGGCAGATATTGTGCTGTAGGCGAGTGCAGCAGCTCAGCAGGAGACGGATATTCTTTGCACACATTTCCATCTGATCAAGATACTCGAAAGAAGTGGATTCGGTTCGTGCAACCATGCCGGGCCACAAAGTTCTCTTTACCACGTCAGTTCCAGCTGGACCACGGAAACGAGCTATTCCGACAATTGCCGAGCCCGTTCGAGTGGATCAAAAACTTCGTCTGCATTGTGCGCGTATACTTTGAAGGCGGAGTGGTAAGCTCGTACAGATGAGTACGATTGTCGCACATTTATTCTGTTCTTACCTATGGACAGATCACACTTGTTAAATTGAATGAACACGTTAAGGCTTGAGGAAGGAGAATCTCCGCTCGCCGTCCACGCGTGATCGCATCTAGAAGTAAGTCGGTAGCCTCCCTCGAGACTTCGGTAAAGTCCGTACGCCTTCGGAATGATGTGTTCGGGCGTCCAGCTGGAACTGAATAGCTCGTTTCCGTTGTCCAGCTGGAACTGACGTGGTAAAAAGAACTTAGCGTTCAAACTGATAAGGTAAAGGCCTTGCAGGAACATCCCTAGAGTCACACTGGCTGTCGCAATCATAGTCACTGCTTTTACATGATAAATTAAATACCGATCGAGATGTGCAAGAACCATCAGAATCGCTTTCTGTCGCCGTTGGCTTATTGTGTTGGTCGCGGCTGACGGCCAGTCCATCATGTGACGTCACATTCAAGAGTAGTTAAGCCATGCCAAGATTTAGTTGATTACCTCCCGTTTTCTTGATTACAGGTGAAAATGCCCACTTTCGCGGATCGATTTCGTGTGATCGGGAGCGAATCGGATGTTTATTTTACCAATTTATCAAACATTTCATAGTTCGGCATAAGCTGACCAATTATCGAAAACCTCTAAAGTAGACCTTTAAGGGACAACCGGCAAGGAGGGAGTTACAATAGTCGAGCCGAGACAGGACAAAAGCACAGATTAGAGTCTTCAGAGCATTTTGAGTAAGAAAGCGGCGAACTGAGCTCATTCTACGAAGTTCAAGGTAGCAGGACTTGCACACTGTCACGGTCAAAATTCAACACAACCAAAGTGTGGTCAGTCGTCGGCCACTCCAACTGGACATAAGTCCAAACTCAAACATTCTAGGCGTCAGAAAGACGGGCCCATAGGTCGGGTCCGGCCAATTAAGCATAGGGGAGAGGCTCCACAGAGACGTTCTGTCCCGCCAGACGACTAAGCGGCTTTGACCGACGCCTCGATGTCTGCCCAGACGGACCTCAGTGCCTGGGCCAGCCTTATCCGGCCAATTTGTGGAACCAACGTCATTGTTAGTCGGACGTCGCAGGTTAAAGCAGGAAAGGGAGAGGGAGAAGGTAGTGTGTGGTGGGGGTGAAATCTAGCTAATCAATTAAATGACCAATTGACCACCACAGAGAGTAAGGCGTGTAGACGGGACTGTCATGATTTGAACATCCAATGGAATTAGAGGGGGATAACTTCGGGTGTCAGGGCGGTAAAAATACTGACCAATGGTACTGGCCCTTGGACACGGGGTTAGAGCATAAAGGAATGTGTGAGGGAGAGAGAAGGGAGGAAAACGAACAGACAGGGAGAGAGAGAGGGGAAGTTCGGGAGAGTAGGCTCTCGCCTACAGGAAGGCAGGGAGATGAGAACGAACAGAGACAGAGAGATGAGGAGGTTTTAGGTGTAGTCTCTGCACGAGGGAAAAGGCAGAGAGATGAAGAGAGGGCAGAACGAGGGAAGAACGAACAAAGAGAGAGAGAGAGAGAGAGGTTGGAGTGTGAGCTCTGCAGGAGAGAAGGGCAGAGAGAGAGAGATGAGGAGAGAGGAAGAACTAAATTGTAGCATTGAGCACCAGAGATAGTCTGCAGAGGAAGGACAAAGAGAGATGTGGGAAGAGAGATTTGTTAACTAATGAAGAGAAAAAGAAAGAAAAGAAAAGGAAAAGAAAAGCAACCATGTCCATTTAATAGAGCAGACTAGGAGAGAGAGAGAGAGTGCAATGCGTTAATGCAGGAAGGAAGAAAGGAGAACAGATTGATGTTGATAGTCACTGTTCTATCTAAACCGGGGGTTCGACCTCATACTTGGCCAGCGCCACCTTCATCGGCAGTCCACCTGACCAACGCCAGCAGTCCAGCCTGACCGGTGCTAGCAGTCCAGCCTGACCGGTGCAAACAGACCAACACCAGTGCCGGCAGTTGTGTCGTGTTGTGAAAGTGACATTGAAAAAAAAAAAGGAAAGAAAAAGACAGTGATTCGTGAATAGTTAAGATCACCTGGCCAGGTAAAGTAGAAATCTATTTATACCCGGGTTAGTTAATGATGTTTTAGATAAATGATTTTGTGAAGTTCAAGGAAAGAGAGAATGTTTTATTTTGTTTGATTCTATATGCATTGATGTTCTTTCTATGATCATGTATAGTAAAGTTATAGACTTTACTAGTGGTTGATGTGACGAATGCATGATATATGAATGAGATTGTAAGCAAGCTGTGAGTGTGTTTGGGCTGTGCGCTAGTCCTTCCTCCACTGACATCACCCGAGGTTGACAATTTATTGGCGAGCCTGCCAGGATATTCTGGCCCATTTATTATAATTGTTCAACTTCTCAGAGAGGAAGCTGGGTGGGATTCAAGTATTGTAATCCTAAGACAAGGGGTTGTCTTACTGTATGTTCCCAAGATAGTTAAATACTAGGCTTGGCATTGCTTCCAAGATAGTTAATACTAGGCTTGGCATTTCAGCCCCAGAGTACTCATTTCGCACAGATTTCCTATAATTCGCTCTCATAGTTGGGTCAGGCGCTGGGCGTCTTATAAAAACTAATTACGTTGCCCCAAGCTAATATTATCATTCATAGGATTGTGCTATTACGTCACTCGTGTCGGAAACCACCAGTTTGGCTGTCGTAGTAATAAAATCTTGTTCAGAAAAAAAAAAAAAAGAGATATAATGGTGGAAGAAAAGAACACCCCTATTGAACAACAATTAGAGTTGAGCGGTACGAAGAAGGAGTTCGCTGAATTGAAAGAGCTAGTTATGAAGAACAGATTTTGTCAGGTTGCGGCCCTGAGTTAACCATACATTTGAAAGAGAGACAGCCAGAGACAGCAGGAGAGTTGTTGAAGTTCGCAGAGGTGTATAGAGAGGCACGTTTGGGCACTAAGGTGCAGGAGAAACAGGTGCTAGGCACAGGTGAGAAGAGTGCAAGGAGACCAGGGAGTTTTCTGCAAAGTCTGCAAACCCAGTGGTGGGGCAGAAGGAAGGGCAAAGGGACATTAGGTGTTTCATTTGTCACAAGAAGGGACATGTGGCTAGGGATTGTCGCATGAGGTTCCAGAAGGCAGCAGCCTTGCAAGAGGTGGATAAGGGTCGTCAAGGGAAACGACCTGCAGTGGAACCAAAAGGGATTCAGTCTGAAGAGGGTGGAGTGCAGCCTGTGGCTAGCACTGGACAGCAGTCAGTGTCAGGGATGGAGGGCACTAGGCTGAGTGGTTCGTTACCAGTGGAAGAAGGGTGGATTGGCCAGCAGGGGTGAAAGTGTTACGAGACACTGGTTGTTCATGCGGGGTAGTACGAACAACGCTGGTCGATAAAGGGGATTTGACAGGGCAAATCCAGACCTGTACTCTAATCGATGGCACTGTGAGGGAGTTTCCAGTTGCTAAGATAGAAGTACGTACCCCTTACTTCTCAGGCGAGTTGTCTGCGTTGGTGATGGAGAAACCCCTTCACGATTTGATCATCGGAAATATTCCAGGTGCAAGGGATCCAGGGGATCCTGAGTTGTTGACTGCTACAGGGGCAGCAGTTCAGACACGGAGCAAGAAGGAGGAAAAGGTTGTTAAACCGTTAGTTGTTCCAGGAAGGAAGTCGGGCATAGACGTGTCGCCTGATGAGTTTAGGGCAGCGCAGGAACAAGACCCTTCGCTCGTGAAGTCTTGGGAGTTGGCAAGAGGTGGAGAGAAACAGGAGGTTAGAGGAGGTGAGACTCAGCACATAGGCGCAGCAGCAATCATTGATGAGGTGAAAGAGACCCAGCAGAAGAAGGGGAGATTTTGTTGCCTAAGTTTCCAGAAGAGTCATACAGGGATGTGTCACTGTATGAAGGGCTAGACAGTAGGAGTTCCTAGGTTTTGTTGTCGGAGGCGACACAAAGCAGCCGGAAAGAGGAAAGGTGGAGAAGATGATGAATTTAGAGAGACCAAAGACCAAAACAGAAGTCAGGAGTCTGCTAGGTTTTATTGGGTTCTATAGGGAGTTTGTCCCAAATTTCGCAGCAATCACGAGTCCTCTCAGTGATTTGGTCAGGGCAGGGAAACCGGCAGTGGTCGAATGGTCAGACGCTGCAGAGCAAGCACTGCAGACGGTGTTGGAAAGACTAGGTTCCCGTCCCATCTTGAAGCTACCAGATATGTCCAAACCATTTTTGTTGCGGACAGATGCATCAGGTGGTGGGATAGGTGCAGTATTGTTACAGGAGCATGAAGGGGTCGAGTTCCCTGTGAGATATGCTAGCAGGAAGTTGACAAAGTGTGAAGAAGGGTACGCAACGGTGGAGAAGGAGTGTTTAGCTGTCGTGTGGGCCGTGCAGAAGTTCCACAAATACTTGTATGGGAAAGAGTTCGTGATAGAGACAGATCACCAACCACTCAAATTCCTACAGGAGGCACAGCTGAAAAACAGCAGGGTTCTGCGTTGGGCAATGGCACTGCAGCCCTACAGGTATCCAGTGCAGTACATTCCAGGTCGACAGAATGTCGGAGCTGACTATTTAAGTCGTGTAGTCTAGCAAGCTGCAACTCAGAGGAAGTCAGTCATATCCGCGGTGTTTTGTTGATGATATGTGTTGATCACAGTTATGTTGATTGGATATGGGTTCATTCCCAGTTGGCTATGGTTCATATTTTCTGTGTGAGACTGTTTATATTTTCTTCGTGAGACTTGTTCATGTGAATGTAGTTATGCTTGGAGCATACAGTCGTTTGTGTAGTGATGCTTTATTTGCAATAAGTGAGGATGGAGATTCCTCAGTGAAGTGTCATGGATCGTGATCATATTATATTGTGCTTTTCATAAAATTGTGAAAAGAAGATGTGGCAAATCCGCAGGTAGGGGAATTGCATAGGTGCGCACAGAGGTCGTTATAAAATGAGTTGAAATAACGCAAGAGCGCACGTCAATGATAACTCATTGGAGTGGTATCCACTAATGGTATATTTTATAATTTATAAACCGTTGGCTGTAAAGTATTTTTTTAAACTTTGCGCGTGTAGCTGTGTGTCAGCAAATTCGGTTGTTGTCTTTTTTGTACCGTTGTTTTGAGACAATGCGGTGCATAGTCTTTTGCAAGGGGGAAATTGTCACGGTCAAAATTCAACACAACCAAAGTGTGGTCAGTCGTCGGCCACTCCAACTGGACATAAGTCCAAACTCAAACATTCTAGGCGTCAGAAAGACGGGCCCATAGGTCGGGTCCGGCCAATTAAGCATAGGGGAGAGGCTCCACAGAGACGTTCTGTCCCGCCAGACGACTAAGCGGCTTTGACCGACGCCTCGATGTCTGCCCAGACGGACCTCAGTGCCTGGGCCAGCCTTATCCGGCCAATTTGTGGAACCAACGTCATTGTTAGTCGGACGTCGCAGGTTAAAGCAGGAAAGGGAGAGGGAGAAGGTAGTGTGTGGTGGGGGTGAAATCTAGCTAATCAATTAAATGACCAATTGACCACCACAGAGAGTAAGGCGTGTAGACGGACTGTCATGATTTGAACATCCAATGGAATTAGAGGGGGATAACTTCGGGTGTCAGGGCGGTAAAAATACTGACCAATGGTACTGGCCCTTGGACACGGGGTTAGAGCATAAAGGAATGTGTGAGGGGAAGAGAAGGGAGGAAAACGAACAGACAGGGAGAGAGAGAGGGGAAGTTCGGGAGAGTAGGCTCTCGCCTACAGGAAGGCAGGGAGATGAGAACGAACAGAGACAGAGAGATGAGGAGGTTTTAGGTGTAGTCTCTGCACGAGGGAAAAGGCAGAGAGATGAAGAGAGGGCAGAACGAGGGGAAGAACGAACAAAGAGAGAGAGAGAGAGAGGTTGGAGTGTGAGCTCTGCAGGAGAGAAGGGCAGAGAGAGAGAGATGAGGAGAGAGGAGAGAACTAAATTGTAGCATTGAGCACCAGAGATAGTCTGCAGAGGAAGGACAAAAGAGAGATGTGGGAAGAGAGAGTTGTTAACTAATGAAGAGAAAAAGAAAGAAAAGAAAAGGAAAAGAAAAGCAACCATGTCCATTTAATAGAGCAGACTAGGAGAGAGAGAGAGAGTGCAATGCGTTAATGCAGGAAGGAAGAAAGGAGAACAGATTGATGTTGATAGTCACTGTTCTATCTAAACCGGGGGTTCGACCTCATACTTGGCCAGCGCCACCTTCATCGGCAGTCCACCTGACCAACGCCAGCAGTCCAGCCTGACCGGTGCTAGCAGTCCAGCCTGACCGGTGCAAACAGACCAACACCAGTGCCGGCAGTTGTGTCGTGTTGTGAAAGTGACATTGAAAAAAAAAAAAGGAAGAAAAAGACAGTGATTCGTGAATAGTTAAGATCACCTGGCCAGGTAAAGTAGAAATCTATTTATACCCGGGTTAGTTAATGATGTTTTAGATAAATGATTTTGTGAAGTTCAAGGAAAGAGAGAATGTTTTATTTTGTTTGATTCTATATGCATTGATGTTCTTTCTATGATCATGTATAGTAAAGTTATAGACTTTACTAGTGGTTTGATGTGACGAATGCATGATATATGAATGAGATTGTAAGCAAGCTGTGAGTGTGTTTGGGCTGTGCGCTAGTCCTTCCTCCACTGACATCACCCGAGGTTGACACACACATTAGAGATATGTTGTTTGAAAGAGAGAGTTTGGTCGAGTGTAACGCCGAGGTTACGAACAGACACTGATAGATTTATTTCATTTCCATCAACATTTATAGAACTAGGGAGAGAATGAGTTCTAAAAGTGTGTTTCGAAGCAATGAGGATTATTTCAGTTTTGTCTGCGTTAAGTTGTAGCTTGTTATTGTGCATCCATGATTTAACATCGGTAATGCATGCTTGAGATTACGTCATTATTAGTTTGTGTCCTGGTGTCGTAAATTACGTCATTATTAGTTTGTTTAGTTTGTGTCCACGTGTCATAAATTACGTCATTATTAGTTTGTTTAGTTTGTGTCCACGTGTAATAAATTACGTCATTATTAGTTTGTTTAGTTTGTGTCCTGGTGTTGTAAATTACGTCATTATTAGTTTGTTGAGTTTGTGTCCTGGTGTTGTAAATTACGTCATTATTAGTTTGTTGAGTTTGTGTCCTGGTGTCATAAATTACGTCATTATTAGTTTGTTGAGTTTATGTCCTGGTGTCATAAATTACGTCATTATTAGTTTGTTGAGTTTGTGTCCTGGTGTCATAAATTACGTCATTATTAGTTTGTTGAGTTTGT
>CM031606.1:6174535-6226358 GCA_018398815.1 Conus ventricosus
AACCTGCCTAACTGAAAGTCAGCCGAACTGAAAAGCCTGCCTGACTGAAAGTCAGCCGAACTGAAAAGCCTGTCTAACTGAAAGTCAGCCGAACTGAAAAGCCTGCCTGACTGAAAAGTCAGCCGAACTGAAAAGCTTGCCTAACTGAAAGTCAGCTGAACGGAAAAGCCTGCCTAACTGAAAGCCAGCCGAACTGAAAGCCTGCCTGACTGAAAATCAGCCTCAGTGAAAGTCTTGCCTGAGTGAAGGTTAGCCTAACCAAAGCTTGCCTGACTGAAAGTTGCCCTCCTGACAGCCTGCCTGAAAGTCTGCCTGACTGAAAGTTGCCCTCCTGACAGCCTGCCTGAAAGTCTACCTGACTGAAAGTTGCCCTCCTGACAGCCTGCCTGAAAGTCTGCCTGACTGAAAGTTGCCCTCCTGACAGCCTGCCTGAAAGTCTGCCTGACTGAAAGTTGCCCTCCTGACAGCCTGCCTGAAAGTCTGCCTGACTGAAAGTTGCGCTTCTAACAGCCTGCCTGAAAGTCTGCCTGACTGAAAGTTGCCATCCTGCCAGTCTGCCTGAAAGTCTGCCTGACTGAAAGTTGCCATCCTGCCAGTCTGCCTTACTGTGTTTTTGCTGTTGACTGTTTGATTGACTGCCTGTCTGACTGCCTGCCTGACTGATCAAAAGCATGTCTAATTCTTGCTTCAATTTTTTCTTAAGGTGTATACGCTGCAAACAAATGGTAGATTGTCCAAGCCCGCTGACTAATTTGAAATGTAGATGAATAGGTTGAAACGTTTTCTTGGATTCCCAAATTTTTCGTTCAGGTACGGTAGTCCCTTGACCTTAACGTCAGTTTAAACACCTGACATCACCTCTGGTGATTTGGTAGATGAGAGTTTGATGAGGATGGATAAGGGAGGAAGGGAGGTGGAAGAGAGAGAGAGAGAGGGGGGGGGGTAGTGAGGGATAAGCAGGACAGGGAAATAAGGAAATGCCAAACAACAACAACAACAACAACAACAACAACAACAACAACAACAACATGTAAAAAGAAATCAGTACAGGACAAGAAGCACGAAAAGAGTGGGGATTCATGTGAATGTAATGGTTCTCTTCCAGATGATGTAGGTACAGTAAAGTGGTTATCACGAAGGATAATGACTTGTTGATGCAGCGATGGCTTTCTCTGGCAAAGGATGATGTGGACAGAATGATGTGACTCTCTCACACAGGACGATGCTGGCACAGTGATGTGGTATTGATGTGGATGGAGTGGTGTGACTCTCACACAGGATTGTGCTGGTACAGTGATGTGGTATTGATGTGGATGGAGTGGTGTGACTCTTTCACACAGAATTGTGCTGGTACAGTGATGTGGTATTGATGTGGATGGAGTGATGTGACTCTTTCACACAGAATTGTGCTGGTACAGTGATGTGGTATTGATGTGGATGGAGTGGTGTGACTCTTTCACACAGGACGATGCTGGTACAGTGATGTGGAATTCTCAGAGAGGATGACGTGGTGTGATAATCTGTTCTCTCACAGAGGATGATGTGGATGTAGTTATGTGGTTCTCTCACAGAGGATGATGTGGATGTAGTTATGTGGTTCCCTCACAGAGGATGATGTGGATGTAGTCATGTGGTTCTCTCACAGAGGATGATGAGGATGTAGTTATGTGGTTCTATCACAGAGGATGATGTGGATGTAGTTATGTGGTTCTATCACAGAGGATGATGTGGATGTAGTTATGTGGTTCTATCACATAAGATGATGTGGATGTAGCTATGTGGTTCTCTCACAGAGGATGATGTGGATGTAACTATGTGGTTCTCTTACAGAGGATGATGTGGATGTAGCTATGTGGTTCTCTTACAGAGGATGATGTGGATGTAGTTATGTGGTTCTCTCACAGAGGATGATGTGGATGTTGTTATGTGGTTCTCTCACAGATGATGATGTGGATGTAGTTATGTGGTTCTCTCACAGAGGATGATGTGCATGTAGTTATGTGGTTCTCTCACAGAGGATGATGTGCATGTAGTTATGTGGTACTCTCACAGAGGATGATGTGGATGTAGTTATGTGGTTGTCTTACAGAGGATGATGTGGATGTAGTTATGTGGTTCTCTCACAGAGGATGATGTGGATGTAGTTATGTGGTTCTATCACAGAGAATGATGTGGGTGTAGTAATGTGGTTCTCTTACAGAGGATGATGTGGATTTAGTTGTGTGGTTCTATCACAGAGGATGGTGTGGATATGGTTATGTGGTTCTATCACAGAGGATGATGTGGATGTAGTTATGTGGGTTTCTCACAGAGGATGATGTGGATGTAGATATGTGGTTCTCTCACAGAGGATGATGTGGATGTAGTTATGTGGTTATCCAACGGAGGATGATGTGGGTGTAGTTATGTGGTTTTCTCACAGAGGATGATGTGGATGTAGTTATGTGGTTCTCTCACAGAGGATGATGTGGATGTAATTATGTGGTTCTCTCACAGAGGATGATGTGGATGTAGTTATGTGGTTCTCTCACAGAGGATGATGTGGGTGTAGTTATGTGGTTGTCATACAGAGGATGATGTGGATGTAGTTATGTGGTTCTATCACATAAGATGATGTGGATGTAGCTATGTGGTTCTATCACATAAGATGATGTGGATGTAGCTATGTGGTTCTATCACAGAGGATGATGTGGGTGTAGTTATGTGGTTGTATCACAGAGGATGATGTGGATGTAGTTATGTGGTTCTCTCACAGAGGATGATGTGATGTGGTTATGTGGTTCTACCACAGAGGATGATGTGGATGCAGTTATGTGGTTCTCTCACAGAGGATGATGTGGATGTGGTTATGTGGTTATCTCACAGAGGATGATGTGGATGTAGTTATGTGGTTCTCTCACAGAGGATGATGTGGATGTAGTTATGTGGCTTTCTCACAGAGGATGATGTGGATGCAGTCATGTGGTTCTCTCACAGAGAGCGATGTACCTACAGTGATGTGGTTCTCCCACATACGACGCTGTCGCTGCAGTCATGATGGTTCCTCCCCCCCCCCCCCCCCCCCCTCACAGAGGATGAAGCGCACGAGTTGACGTGTCTTTCGCCTGCAGGGGCGGTGGTGTAGATGCCACCCTGCACTCGATCTTGGCACACAGACAGACATCGACCCGCTGCATCAGCTGCGCATCAGCTGTGTGCGTACGCAACGTGCCCGCGGCGCCATCTGCTGCCTTGTTTACAAGGTCACGGAGCACAACCGACAGTCGGTAACTGCTGAACGAAAACATGACGCTTGTCAAGCCCTGTGTGTAACGTTCTATTCTTTTTTGACAGGGTAAGAGCCGTGAACGAGAGTCTGTGTGCGTCTGTTGTGTGGAGTATAGGCAGGGTGCACGGGAGAAGATGGGTAAGAGATAGAGGGGGAAAGGGGAGGCAGGGAGAAAGAGAGGGAGGAGAAAGAGGCAAAGAGAGAATAGAGAGGTGGAAAGAGATGGGGTCGATGTGGAGGAAGAGCGGGAGGGAGAGAGAGAGGGGGGGGGAGGGAGGGAGACGTGGGAGAGAGGGAGGGAGAGAGAGAGAGAGAGAGAGAGAGAGAGAGAGAGAGAGAGAAATGGAGAGACAGAGAGAGAGAGAGGGAGAGAGGGAGAGAGAGGGAGAGAGGGAGAGAGAGGAAAAGAGAGAGAGAGAGATGGAGAGACAGAGAGAGAGAGAGGGAGAGAGAGAGGGAGAGAGGGAGAGAGAGAGGGAGAGAGAGAGAGAGAGAGAGAGAGAGAGAGAGAGAGAGAGAGAGAGAGAGAGAGAGAGACTCAAGACTCAAGACTCAAGACTCAAAAACTTTATTACTCAAGGATAGAGATTTTAGGCAGTGCCTATTCTTCCAATCTGTCCTTGCTATTCTACAACATTCAACTAAACACACTGCACATATTAATAAGGGTAGAAACAATGAAGAATATAGCAACATTATAATAATGACAATAACAATAGTAATAAGAATAATAATTATTTAAAAAAAAAAAATTCCATTACAAAATTACACAAACATAATCAGAGACGTACGTGCGCGCTCACATGCGCGCACACGCCCACACATACACGCACGCACGCGTACACCCACACCCACACACCACACACCCACCCACCCACTTATACACATTTTCATCAGCTAATATAGAGGCAAACATAAAAGTAGGGCGTTGAGACTATGATCAAAAGGTTAGATTTATTGTTCAAGTAAATGTTTATGTATTGCTGATTTGAAGGACGGCAGTGATTGACATGTTTTGGCAGACGGAGGCAGAGAGTTCCACACAGATGGACCAAAAAATGCAAAACTAGATTTGAACAAATCAATGCGGACACGTGGTAAAATGTAATTATTTGAATCATATCGCCTTGTTGCCATTTGGATAAACTCAGCAAGATATGTTGGCGCCATGTTTGCATGGACTTTGAACATTAGTACTGCCTTATTATAGATCATTGGCTCTGCAGTGGTAGCATCATTAGTTTTGCGAATTTGCCCGTGGTTGATAGAAACTTGTCGGGAAGAATCAGCTTAATTCCCCGCCTATGCATAGAGTTGATCTTTTTTATGTGATTTTCACCGGCACCACTCCAGACAGTGGACGCATAGTTGATGTGAGAAAGGCAATGGGCTTCAAAAAATAATTTCCGGATGTGTGGTTCAACATAATAACTGAGTTTATTGAGCAAAAACAAATTGCGAGCCAACTGTTTCCAAACATGATTTATATATTGTGATTGCCATTTAAAATTATCATCAATAATCACGCCTAAGACACGGTGTTCGGTAACCTGCTCGATCAAGGTTTCACTCATTTTTAGGCTCAACATAAGATGCTGTCGTTGATGTTTCTGTCTCGATGCTAGGACCATACATTTTGTTTTGTGCGGATTAAGGACCATTCGGTTTTGGTTGCACCATTCTAAGACATCATTAATTCTTTGTTGTAACGATATTTGTACAGACATGATGTTTGTATCACTACAGTGAGAGAGAGAGAGAGAGAGGGGCGGGGAGAGAAATGTTCGCATATACTGTATAATTATGATTGTCAATTCATAAATCAAATATTTTACCTTTTTCCTGTGCTTATTCGAGACAGAGTGTTCTAATAGTATATTTACTTGTATTCACACACACACACACACCCATACACACACACACACACACACACACACACACACACACACACACACACACACACACACACACACACACACACACACACACACACACTCACTCACTCACACACACGCACACGCACACACACACACACACACACACACACACACACACACACACACACACACACACGCGCGCACACACACATACACAACGCGCGCGTGCGGCGCGCGCGCGCACGCATGCATACAGAGAGACAGAGACAGAGAGACAGAGAGACACAGATAGAGAGAGACACAGACTGAGAGACAAACACACAGACACCCACACAGACATCACAACAACAACAACAACAACAAAAACAACAACAACAACACACACACACACACACACACACACACACACACACACACACACACACACACACACACACACATACACACACACACACATACACACCTTGATATTATCACCACGGACATGCTATTAGCATCCGCAGAAAACACCTGATTGCATTCTCCCCCTATGCCACGTTTCTTTCTGATTCTTGTTTTGCTCTGCATCATTTTCCCCCGCTCGTACACTGGCTATAAAAACTACCCGGCCACTGCTCGTACACTGGCTATAAAAACTACCCGGCCACTGCTCGTACACTAGCTATAAAAACTACCCGGCCACTGCTCGTACACTGGTTATAAAAACTACCCGGCCACTGCTCCTACACTGGCTATAAAAACTACCCGGCCACTGCTCGTACACTAGCTATAAAAACTACCCGGCCACTGCTCGTACACTGGCTATAAAAACTACCCGGCCACTGCTCGAACACTGGCTATAAAAACTACTCGGCCACTGCTCGTACACTGGCTATAAAAACTACCCGGCCACTGCTCGTACACTGGCTACAAAAACTACCCGGCCACTGCTCGTACACTAGCTATAAAAACTACCCGGCCACTGCTCGTACACTGGCTATAAAAACTACCCGGCCACTGCTCGTACACTGGTTATAAAAACTACCCGGCCACTGCTCGTACACTGGTTATAAAAACTACCCGGCCACAAGGGAGAGCACCGACCTGCGCCAACGTCAAACACACCCACCTTTTGATAGGTACCTGTGCACCAGGTACCAACACCAAAATCAAATGGGTACGTCCTTTGTGCACATTCTATCAGCCCCACATAGCCTTGAGGGAGTAATGAGAAAATCAAGATTGACCGCTGGTTTGAAAATTCCAACATAAATCAACCATGAGAAACTGTGTGGTGAATTTAAAGGGGAAAAAAAATTCTAATGTACTAAGCTTTTTAAAGATGATAACACGACCTAAAAACGTCGGCATGGTGAGACCAAACCTTTTGGTCTAGTCAACCTGTTTCATGGACTCCAACGCCCGATGGTACTGAGTGTTTTACATCACAGGTTACGTAATGTCTGCCTTTTTTATATATACATTCTTGTGAACCAAATAGAAAATGTACAATAGGATGGAATCGGAGTCTACTGGATGGGGTGGGTGACCCGGAGTTCACAGCCACCCTCACATAATGGGACACCATCCAGAAACCATCAGAGTGTTCTGAGGCCGGATATCGTCCTTCACGCCGGCTGATCAATTGAACCCTCCGTACCATAGGAAAGCAGAAGGAAGCGAGCTCACATCTACCAGACGGAACAGTATGTCAATCTAGCCACCGAATTCAGGGAATCGGACTTCGCCATATGAATTAGAAGAAGTTAACTAATCAGCCTATGACAGGATGAAACAGTTCGGGATTTCAGGCAAGTTAGCTAATCAGCCACAGGATGAAACAGTTCAGGATTTCAGGTAAGTTAGCGAATCTGTCACAGGATGAAACAGTTCAGGATTTCAGGTAAGTTAGCTAATCAGTCACAGGATGAAACAGTTCAGGATTTCAGGTAAGTTAGCTAGTCTGTCACAGGATGAAACAGTTCAGGATTTCAGGAAAGAAGAGGACCAGATCCTGAAGGCAATGGCAAAGGCGGCTGAAAGTAATGCCAGCTGTTCCTGTCCAGGAGGAACTAGAGTGAACTTCATGGGTTTGAATTTTCATAATTTTCCCGATAGAGGTGTGAGAAAGACATCTGTCTAAAAATTTAAAAAAAAATAAATAAATAAAAGCAACGCCTTAGACACCTATTCCTCAAGGAGCTGCTGGTTCGAATCCCGGCCGCGCCAGCAAGGAAAATTCTAGCAGCAGAAAGGCATCTAGCGGTCATGACCTGGATGTGGTCGGGCTCCCTGAGAGTATGAGGGGCTCAGGTCCCAAACACATGTCTATGGGGTTTCTCCTCTCAGACATTCTGCTGTCAAGCAATCCCTAGAGTTCCTGAAGGAACCATCCACGTTCTGTAGTAAGCCGGAAGCACACCATGCATGCACCCCAGAATTTCATGGGGTTCGCAGTAACTCAGTTTCCATCTTTTGAAGGTTTCTTCTTCTTTTCTTCTTCCAGTTGCGGATGTTATCCTGCGCTATGCTCAGCGGTCTTTGTGTAGACCTTTATTAGCGCGCATAATTCATGGTATGTGTGTACGTGTCATCCATACCGTCTATCAGGCCTATTTTTCCGACAAATGGTGATGGAATTCTGCATGTGCGCAAAACGTTATGCGTGCGTTCACTCGTTCGTTGTCCTCAAAGTAGAGCGACTGCAGGCGGAGATTGAAAGTAGAGCGACTGCAGGCGGAGATTGAAAGTAGAGCGACTGCAGGCGGAGATTGAAAGTAGAGCGACTGCAGGCGGAGATTGAAAGTAGAGCGACTGCAGGCGGAGATTGAAAGTAGAGCGACTGCAGGCGGAGATTGAAAGTAGAGCGACTGCAGGCGGAGATTGAAAGTAGAGCGACTGCAGGCGGAGATTGAAAGTAGAGCGACTGCAGGCGGAGATTGAAAGTAGAGCGACTGCAGGCGGAGATTGAAAGTAGAGCGACTGCAGGCGGAGATTGAAAGTAGAGCGACTGCAGGCGGAGATTGAAAGGAGAGCGACTGCAGGCGGAGATTGAAAGGAGCAGAAACAAAATGACTTCACCGCCAAACGAAGGGACAGATAAATAACAAAACAGACACAACGCTTTTCGACCTACTGGGTATTCTTCAGGGAGGACAAACAACATTCCAAACAAGAAAAACAAAAGACGAAGAGATAGTAACTTGTCTGTACATTCTGCGACATTCAAAAAGGTTGGGAAAAAAGGGAGGGAATAAATTCTACTGAACTTTAACGGAACAGATAGTGTGCAATTTCCAGAATTTCCTGGCAGCAAAATAAACACCTCAGCCCTGTCGTCTGCAGAGGATCGGAAAGGAAAGGTTAAATGCTGTTAAAAGGGCAATGACACGCTGGAAGTCTGCAAGCCGAATCGATAAGTTCAGTGGTGTTCTTGCCATTTGTTTCCTATCGTCTTCCAAGGCCAATCAATAAGCTCAGCGATGTGATTAATTCCTCCCCCTTCCTCACCCCTCCCCTCCCGGCAATACCCAGTTTTCGTTTATCGCTGCTATTGTTAGATGAAAGCACTGCAGCCTGGCATGTGTTATTTTGCGACTGTGGTTTGATCATGCTGGCTGAGAACGCGCGAGAGCGCGCCCACACACACACACACACACACACACACACACACACACACACGCACGCACGCACGCACGCACGCACGCGCCCGCGTACGCGGGCATGCGCGCACAAGCAAAAGAAAGCGCGTGCACTCACACGCGCACACACACACACACACGCACGCACGCACGCACGCACGCACGCACGCACGCACGCACGCGCGCACACACACACACACACACACACACACACACACACACACACACATATGCACACAGGAACTCGCGCGCGCACGCACACACACACACACACACACACACACACACACACACACACACACACACACACACACTTGAGCGAGTGCGCGCGCATGCATGCACATACGCACACTCAAGGACACATACACACACACAACCAGACACATATACGTTGTAAATCTTATCTAGAAATAGGCAAAGTAATAGTTCGCCTCCCCCCCCCCCCCCCACCCCCACCCCGGTTTCATGTCTGTCTTCTACAGAGTGATGTAGGCTAGATGCATTCGCGAAAAATAAACAAGTAAACAAACAAAGAAATAAATAAGCAAATAAATAACTACAGAAATAGCGTCCAAATAGAGAGTTATACGTTGGAAGGAATTCTGTTTAATGCCCGCTCACACATAAAGGTGATTATGGACAATTCATTAAGATAACTTTCACAAGAGAATGTTACCTTAAAAAAAAAAGTTGTGTGTGTGTGTGTGTGTGTGTGTGTGTGTGTGTGTGTGTGTGTGTGTGTGTGTGTGATATTTGGGGATAGGGAGAGGTACAAGGAGGGGGGGGGGGGGGGAGGTAAGTGGGACAGCGGGATAGTATGTAAGAGGAACATGATAGATAAAGGAGGGATCAAAGACGCACATCAAAGTGATCTAAAGTACAATTATCAAACACTACTAAACGGACTTTGTAAAAGACCAATCGTTAATTTCAATCCGAGAAAGAAATGATAACTTATTGAAATTCTTCAAACCATCATCACCACCTTTAGAATCGATAGATGGAGGGAACAATTCCACGTAAGAAAGGGTTCGTTAACTCCATTCTCTACAGCAGTTAATTTCAGCAGCTATCGCTTCAGCCATGCTAAGAACGAAATAATGTTGCCCCCGCTGTCATGTGGCACTTCAAGGTCTGTTGTGCCTGCAAGCGGTGAAGGCAGTAATGACAGTACGTGTGTAATGGACCCTCCGGACTTGCCCAGGTGATGATTAAACCTCCAGCACAGCGAGTCCAGACAGCATGAATGCAAGAATGATGGGATCGCACTTGAAAACCCCCCTCCTCCCCCTTCCTTCCTTCCCTTCTCCTTCTCCCCTCCTTCCTTCCAGCCTGCCTCCTCCCCCATCTCCTCCTCCCTGTCCCTCCGCCCCCCCCCCCCCCCCACCTCCCCTCTCGCTCTCCCATTCCTATTATCTGACAACGCATATCGAATTACATTGTTAACCTCCCTCCCTCCCTCCCTCCCTCTGTGTGTGTGTGTGTGTGTGTGTGTGTGTGTGTGTGTGTGTGTGTGTGTGTGTGTGTGTGTGTGTGTGTGTGTGTTTGCTTTTCGAGGTTTTTTGTTTCGTGTTTTTTGGTGTGTTTTTTCCACTTTCCACACTATATCCTCGTCCCCCCCCCCCCCCCCCCCAACCCGCTCTTCCGCCTGTTCTCTCCCGCTGCCACTCACTCTCCATCCCCTGCCATCCAACGTTCTCCCCCCCCCCCCCCCCCCCCCCCCCCGTCCTCACCTCTCCTCCGCGTTCCCTACCTCCTCTCGAGTCTGAGTCACATCTAGGCTACATTGACAGCTGTAACAGATCCCCTTTACATAGTTGTCGCCGACAGCCGGAGTCACATGTAGGCTACATCGACAGCTGTAACAGATCCCCCTTTACATAGTTGTCGCCGACAGCCGGAGTCACATGTAGGCTACATCGACAGCTGTAACAGATCCCCTTTTACATAGTTGTCGCCGACAGCCGGAGTCACATGTAGGCTACATTGACAGCTGTAACAGATCCCCTTTACATAGTTGTCGCCGACAGCCGGAGTCACATGTAGGCTACATTGACAGCTGTAACAGATCCCCTTTACATAGTTGTCGCCGACAGCCGGAGTCACATCTAGGCTACATTGACCGCTGTAACAGATCCCCTTTACATAGGTGTGGCCGACAGCCAAAGTCACATGTAGACTACATTGACAGCTGTAACAGATCCTCTTTACATAGGTGTCGCCGACAGCGAAAGTCACATCTAAGCTACATTGACAGCTGTAACAGATCCCCTTTACATAGGTGTGGCCGACAGCCGGAGTCACATGTAGGCTACATTGACAGCTGTAACAGATCCCCTTTACATAGGTGTGGCCGACAGCCGGAGTCACATGTAGGCTACATTGACAGCTGTAACAGATCCCCTTTACATAGGTGTGGCCGACAGCCGGAGTCACATCTAGGCTACATTGACAGCTGTAACAGATCCCCTTTACATAGGTGTCGCCGACAGACGCTGGAACTGGGTGTTTGAGGGCGTACACCATTCTTGCAGACGACTGCATTGGGATGTGGTGATGGAAAGGGGCTGGTGGTGTGTGGTGGTACTTGCTAGTCGTTGGTGGTGGTTGGTAGTGGTTGGTTGTTGCTGGTAGTAGTTTGTGGTGGTTGGTAGTAATTGGTGGTGGTTGGTAGTGGTTGGTGATTGTTGGCAGTGATTGGTGGTGGTTGGTAGTGGTTGGTAATTGTTGGTAGTGAATTGTGGTGGTTGGTAGTGATTGGTGGTGATTAGTAGTGATTGGTGATTATTGGTGGTAGGTGGTGATGGTTCGTAGTAGCTGGTGGTGGTTGGTAATAGGTGGTGATGGTTGGTAGTAGTTGTTGGTGGTTGATAGTGGTTAGTAGTGGTTGATAGGGTTGGTGATGGTTGATAGTGGTTGGTGATGGTTAGTAGTGGTTAGTAGTGGTTGATAGTGATTGGTGGTGGTTGGTAGTAGGTGGTGATGGTTGGTAGTGGTTGATGATGGTTGGTAGTAGGTGGTGATGATTGGAAGTGATTGTTGGTGGTTGGTAGTGGTTGGTGATGGTTTGTAGTGGTTGATAGCGGTTGGTGGTGGCTGGTTGTGGCAGTGGTTAGTATAGTGGTTGGTGGTGGTTGATAGTGGTTGGTGGCTGTTGGTAGTGGTTGGTGGTGGTTGGTAGTGGTTGGTGGTGGTTGGTAGTGGTTGGTGGTGGTTGGTAGTGGTTGGTGATGGTTGGTAGTGGTTGGTAATGGTTGGTAGTAGTTGGTTGTGGTTGGTAATGGTTGGTAGTGGTTGGTGGTTGTTGGTAGTGGTTGGTGGTGGTTGGTAGCGATTGGTGATGGTTGGTAGTAGGTGGTAATGGTTGGTAGCGATTGGTAGTAGGTGATGATGGTTGGTAGTGGTTGGTGGTGGTTGGTAGTGGTTGGTGGTGGTTGGTAGTGGTTGGTGATGGTTGGTAGTAGGTGGTGATGGTTGGTAGTAATTGGTTGTGGTTGGTAGTGGTTGGTGGTTGGTGGTAGTGGTTGGTGGTGGTTGATAATGGTTGGTGGTGGTTGGTAGTGGTCGGTGATGGTTGGCAGTAGGTGGTGATTGGTTGGTAGTGGTTGGTTGTGGTTGATAGTGGTTGGTAGTAGTTGTTGGTTGTTGGTAGTGGTTGGTGTGGTTGTAGTGGTTGGTGGTGGGTTCGTAGTGGTTGATAGGAATTGGTGATGGTAGGTAGTGGTTGGTGATTTTTGGTAGTGATTGGTGGTGGTTGGTAGTGATTGGTAGTGGGTTGATGATGGTTGGTAGTAGGTGGTGATGGTTGGTAGTAGGTGGGTGATGGTTGGTAGTGGTTGGGGTTGGTGGTAGTGGTTGGTGATGGTTGGTAGTGGTTGGTGATGGTTGATGATGGTTGGTAGTGGTTGGTGATGGTTGGTAGTGGTTGGTGATGGTTGGTGATGGTTGGTAGTGGTTGGTGATGGTTGGTATGGTGGTTGGTGATGGTTGGTGATGGTTGGTAGTGGCTGGTGATGGTTGGTAGTGGTTGGTGATGGTTGGTAGTAGGTGGCGTTTGAGTGATGTCTCCTCAAGAGAAAAACCAACATAAGCTGTAAGGGGTGTGTGTGTGTGTGTGTGTGTGTGTGTGTGTGTGTGTGTGTGTGTGTGTGTGTGTGTGTGTGTGTGTGTGTGTGTTTGTGTGTGCGTGTGCGTGTGCGTGTGCGTGCGTGCATGCATGCGTGGGGGTGTGTGTCTGTGTCTGTATGTGTGTATGTGTGTAGGGGATGCGTGCGTGCGTGCGTGCGTGCGAGTTGGGCGGAAAGAGAGGGGAAAGGAAGGGGAGGTGAAGTGAAGGAGAGGCACTGGGGTACGGAGGGTGGACATGACGTAGGAAATCGGAACAGGAAGGCAATAAGTTATTAACTAATGTGGGAATGTTACACTTTTTAGAAATATTTGTGTTGTGACTTGTATTTAGAGATGAGAGAATGGTGAGAGAAAGGAGGGAGGGGGTTGACGAGATGATCAGGGAATGATGAGACATGGAGGGAATGAAAGAGGGAGTGGTCGTGCTTTTTGTGTGTGTGTGTGTGTGTGACTGTTAAATCACCGAGTTCAGAAGAGTCAGACGTTGTCGGTTCGAATCCCCTGACGCACGAAATAAAAAAGGCATCTCCAAGCGTTGTCGCTCTAGCGTACTCGTTGTGATGCAGTCTTTTCAGGGTTGGTTATCCACTTGGGAGCGAGGGTGGAGGTGTGTCTGTCATTAAACTCTATGCCGATACCACCAGAACGATGAAACACCTTTAATGTGAACAAGTCAAAGACCAATTTTTTAATGACGAGCATCATCAGCAAGGTAGGAACTCGCAGGTGTGACTGAAGTGTCTCTGCAAGACTCCCATCGACCCTGCAGCTGTCAGCTGATCATGCCCCCTGTGTGAATAGTAGCGCGAAAATGTTTCAGTTGTTTGTTTGGTTATCATCCCATTTTACGTTTCGTTGGCTTGTTTTTTTCTCACTGTACTTCTCTCAGTCGATGCGAATCCGTAACGTGCCGTTTGGGAACACTCAGACGAAAGCAATGTGGTTCAACAGACCTGTCCCAGAAAAAATAAATCAGGGGATGATAATGCATGTCTTCACTAGCAATGGGTGTTACCTTTTATTACTCATGTAGTTGTAAAGTGAGACGACTGCAGGCGAAATCTAAACCAGCTTCATAAATATTATCGAACCGCCCTGAGAAACGTGACAAACAGTCCCAGACAAAACACGACGCGTTTCGACCCTCTTAGGTCTCTTCAGGCAAGATAAAACAAATTAGGACATCGAAACTTCCACTTAGCTTATCGCTTCAGAGTTCAGCGCAAGGAGGCCGCTGAAGCGATCAAAGCTAATGCATTTTCGATGTTCCTATTTGTTTGCAATCTTGCCTGAAGAAGACCTAAGATCAAACGCGTCGTGGTTTTGACTTTTACTCGGTTATGGCCAAGGAAACCAGATCTAGAGGTCAATATGATTTGATTCTAGAAGAGTCCATATTTGAGATTTAATGTGCTTGCCAAGAGAATGATGGGGTTATAAGACTTTTTGCATTAATGGAGCACCGATTCACAGCCATGTATTGGGCAATTTGTCACGTGATTGAACCGCTAAACTGGACGGATGTGGCTAAATTGCTTGGGGCGTGCCCATCACGCCATCATCCTATGGAAACCGCGAATCTCTCTCGCTGAACGGAACCGAGAACTATAACAACCCGTTCTAGGCCAACCGGTCTCAACCATTTCCGGACTGGTTGACCACTAGACCCCGATTTTTATAGTTCACTGACAATAAGACTCAATATCCAAAAAAATAACGATTTTTTTATTACAAACAAACATACTGTGTAGGATTATCCGTGCAGATACTAATTTACTAACTTTTCAGATTTTAGTTTTTGTTAATCCTGCGTTTTTCCCTGATCATTTTTTAAATAAAAAATGCAAAACTCTCGCATCTGGCCCGCCTTATTGATCACGCTCTGATCTTGCTTGAGACCCCATGCGCCTAGCCCCAAGCCAGACCCAAGGGTCACCAGATATCACGGCCAATGTGAAGTTTTTGTAAATATCCTCCATCAGTAGTATACTTTCAGACTGGTTGCCTCTACGCTATTTTCTAATTTGGGCAATTCCCTCACCCCCTTTTTAGTGACTCTTCCAGATTTGGTTTACTACGGCGTTTCATAGCCCGCCCATACCCAAACACCATACACACACACGAAATGGTTTAACGCGTTCATACCCGCCAGTGACCACACACGAAATGAAGAATCACTTGAGGGTAGGGAAAAGAAGCAAATTAGACTTTTGCATACCATGACAAACAAGAATATAAAACTACGCAGGCATATTCTCACGTTATTTTATTTTAAGATTATATATATAACCCGGCACACAGAAAGCTTTACAATTCTATGGTGGTCTAGTTGCCTAGTGTCAAAGTTTTGTTTTTTTAGTTATTGTAAAACAAAATTAAAGCTAAATAACAAAGTGCTATCTTACCTTACTTTTTTTATCACTACTTTTATATATAATTTAATTATTTAGAAATACTTTTATGAGATTGAATATAAAAATGCTGCTTTAATACATAAAATTTGAAAATATACTTGAAGGGCGGGGAGGGCCAAATTTAATTTGGAAACTCCGCAGGCAATATTCTTAGGGGGCTAAATGTTAGATTTTTTGATCACTGGCATGCGTCCCGCCCTGACTATGTATAGTTGCTGTAATTTGACACCTATGGCTCTTCGCCTACTAGTAAATGACAAATTCGTCGCCCCACTCTGCAATTTTGTAAAGTCCGATAATTGAATGTTCGTACCAAGAAAGCGAGTGTACGAAAATGAAGTACAATGATTGTGTTTTTTTAATTTACGTTCATCAAGTCGCCAAAGGTTCTTATTCAAGTCGCTATCAAGTCGTTCTAAGTTCTGACACAAGTAACCTCTAAGTTCTTAATCAAGTCACCCCAAGTTCTTAGCTCAAGTTCTACTCAGTCCGCCCAATCACCCCAAGTCACCCCAAGTCACCCCAGTTTCTTAATCAAGTTCTTACTCAAGTCACCTCAAGTTCTTAATAAGTTCTTCATTAACACCTCAGTTTCTTAACTCAAGTTGCCTCAAGTCATCCTCTAAGTACAACCAAGTTTCTTATTCAAGTTATCTTATAATTATATAAAGAAAAAAGCAATACAATCTATTTTTTTATCTTAAATAGTAGATGTCTACTATAGTACACACCACACCCTCAAAAACGCTCATCGTTAGAGGATGTCCTTCTCAGCGTCTTTGGCGCGAAATCGTCAGCATAAATCTAAATGAAGTTCTTACATGTAAGCCAACCGCATTGATTTACAATATCTGTCTATGGAAATGTCCAGTTTATAGACTCCAATGTCTTATTTATTGACCATCCATTTTAAAAACAAATAATAATCCGTATGATCTATTTTTATCAAAAAAACAAAAAAAATTAAATATTATTGCATTTGAAAGGGAGCAAAATGATCTTTTGTTGTTGTGGGTTCTGGCATGCTTTTTGTTGGCTTCTATATGTTAGTGGTTCAGATTTTTTTTGACTGCTTTCTGTTTTCGCCAGTGTGTTTAATAATATTTTATAAAGTAATAACCACCCCCAGCAGCAAGGGCGCCAAAAATACAACTGACTTTAAGTTCAATATTTCATGAAGACTTTGTGCTGTAGGTCTGTGAATCAACTGTTCTTGTTCTGCGTTTTATAGCTGGCATTGAAACAACTGTTGCGTGGCGTTTATGTTTTCATTATGATTTAGTCTGGTAACAGGTATGGGTTTTTTCTGTTCCACTCTGCTAATCTTTTTTCCCTGCTTCCAACACGCCCCAGAGATGAGGAGCTTTTTACTGTTGCTTTCTCCACCGGAATTCAATGTTTCTGATTCGCTGATTTTCCGGCTTCAAGTCATTTTGAAGGGTAACAAAATTCATATGATTAAAAAGTAATTACTCCTGCCGATCACTTGCGACAATAATGTTCCAAATCTGTAATACAGATCACACCTAGAGACTCTAATGTCTTAGTTAAAACCGGGATCCTGCGTTAATCATACATAAAATCTTGTCAAGAATTATGGGCGCAAATCTACTAACTAGTTTAGTGTACAAACTAAGAACCGTTTTGCCCTACCACTTTTTACATTCTTGATCCCAGTTGCCGCTTCATACCTGTTGTATACTTTACAATGTCCTTGTGGCACATTTTGTTGAATCTGTTTCTAGCTGAATTCAATTCCGAGGTACTGTTTTGTTTTTCTGCATGCTGCCAAAGAATACAGCCTTTCCTTTTTGGGCATAATAGCTTGGTCATCAACCTGATCATTGTAGTCATAAGTTTCAGGAAGGTTTAATAGATCGTCGCTGTTCATGTTTTTTTATTAATAAAATTATTATTATAATTTAAAATGAGCACCAGAAAAAACTGTTTCCAACCTTGTATACCATTCTGCAGGTATTGGGGGCCTACAGTTAGGATACACAATGCTTGGTAAAACCTGTTCAAAATAAAACCGCAGATCTTTGCGCACCAGACTTTGAGGATTCAGCATAGCTTGATTGCTATTATTTGCAGCTTCGTCGCGACAAAGATTTTTTTAGTTAAGCAAGGAAGAATTCTAGACAGTTATTAATATGTAAAAAAAATACATTTAATAAAAATGGCTTCGCCTCGTAATGATGGACTAGCGGCGCAGAATGAATGCGCTTAGCTTTTAGCGAAGTAATTACCATTTAGTAAACTGCGGATGACGGCGAAGAAAAGACATCACAAAAGCAGTGGAGTCTCTAGCTCAGCACAAGATCCCTATGAAAGCTAGAATTGATCATTAGATTATTATTAATAACAAACTGAAAAGCAGGACATGCATTTACACATTGAAAGACGTTGACCAAGGCAATAAAAGAGTATTACATGTAACATAGCAAACCAATTGAGACATTGCCCCCACCAAAATTCAGCGACTTTTACAACCATCAGAAAAACAAAAAGATGCAAGAAAACCGTTTGTTATCTTTTGGTATGACCGTTGTATTTTGTTGCACATAATATTGGCTAGAATAAAAAAATGAACAAAATCTAGATTCGCCAAAAGGAAATTGGAAGGGAAAATTACGCAATCAAAAGTTAAGCCAAGCAGCTGGAGTCCAGTGAACAAACAGCAAAGGAATGGTATCTAAACCAACGATTTGGCAAATTTATTTACCACGCCCTAAACGAAAACAAAGACCGCACTTTGGAATACAATACCGAACGACACCCATCAATGATCTTCTATATACCCCATGATAAACGATAAGACGAAAAATATTTAAGTACGTCACTTACAGTCATTGACATAGCTTCAAGATACCAAGATGCAGAACATTAACACAAAAAAGTGCTCTGGCTGTTGCTTGTGCCATACAACTGATATATCAACGAGGCCATTAACTTATCCACGCAATGATTCAAGTCGAATGATGGAAAAGAAAATTTAAAGGTCGAGTGAAATCAATTATAGTTAAACATAGAGTTACCATTAAAAGAAGGCCATTTCCGGGAGTTCACCAGATCACAGGCTTTAGTTTGAAAACTTAAACAAACAGTTATCTGAAAGTGCTTTCTCCTACCCGTATCACAGAGAGCTGGATTGACAATACACGCAACACAGAATTGGTGAAGACTTCCCTCAGTTCAACACATAATGGTTAAGAAGTACTGCCCTCAGTTCTACTCAATGAATAATGAGAATTTAAAATAACGGTTCTAAAACCAGTACAAGCAATCAAACAACAAACAATAAATGTTGGTGAAAATCCAGTTCATCCGGCCAAAACTATTGCCGTTTGGTTTGAAAGTAAGTACCTTATTTACCGGGAAGCAAAGGGGACACTCGCATCACAGGGCAACAGATCCAGTATGGAGTGTTTGACCCGTATAAATAAAAAGAATTGTAAAATGAATCCCCGTTATAATTTATTTAACGAGAAACTGACGCTACCAAAACAACCACTCCTCAAAGATCTTTTTGTGTAGGGGAACTCAGAAAATTCCGCAGACACAGTTCCGCTTTAATAATTACTTAAATATATTTTGGTTTAAATGGAAGGCCAAAAAAAGAAACCTGGAACCGAAATGGAATCAAAAGAGTACAAGAATGATAAATAAAGAGACCTTGGAATATACGAGAAACACATGGTACAATTCTGCTGTAAGGAAACAATACAAGATTCCATTGGCACATGGCACTGCAATCCAGATCACCCTACACCAAAATCCCAAATTTGACTATCCAATAATGGATAAAAGCATGTCTTGAAAATAATAAAAAAAATTCGAGCGCATCGGAAGCAAACTTAGAAACAAATTTGGTCTGAAATTGTGAGGTTATCTGATTGATTTTCTAGATAAGTTGAGGAAAAATTAGGACCCGAATATAAACCCGAAGAAGATATATAATAATCGCGGTCTCCAATGCCCGATTGCCATATGAAAATTCGATTAACAACACAACGGTTTTTATTTTTATGTGTTTGGTTCTATCTAATGACTTCTTTGTTACAACAGTTTGTGTTGATCTCATGAAGATTAGAGATCGTAGTTTTACGTTGTCATGATGAAAAGATATGTTTATGGGGGGGGAACAAGCTGTCTTTGATTGTCATGCCGATATGCTCGACTGCACAACACTGCGAGATATTCCCTTTGCTTTTTTGATAGTTTTTCTCCTGGCCGAAATACTGACAATTTTTGACCTTGAACCCACAAACTCCTTGATCACCTTTCCCTGATAATTCATCATTCCTTCATCTTTCCTATAAACCTTCTTGTTAGTAATTGAATCAAAGGCGAATCTTAGATAACCATCCTCATCCCCTTTAGCTCCTTCAATTCCATGTCTTTATAGATGTCTTCAGAGGGATATCTATAACAAAACTGCTGTATCTGTGTAAGTACTCTGTACACAGGATATAAGGGCTTAAAGTAGTCATAAAGAATTCTAACATCAAAAGCTTTGATATTCTCAAACAGTAAACCCAATAAAAACAGTTTGTCCAATTTGAACTTTCTTTTTTTTCATCCATTATACCAAAAAGCTGATTATGAAATCTTCGAGTGCCTGATAAGTGGTGGTGGAGAAGTCACTAATGCATCGTTCTCTCTGGTGACCAATCGCCAACTCTTTACGCTTGGGCGATTCTCCCATAGCCTTTCCGAAACAGCCTGTTGTTCATCACTTGAAAAAGTCCTTTTTCTGACATCTGTGATTTAGTTCTGAGATCAGTGTTCTTCATGATGTATGGTTTCAGAACTGTTACTAGAAAAAACAATTATACGATGAACTGCTGTCCAACTTCAAACCATGTCTTAAATAAAAGTGTAGAAATCTGTAATACAGACATAATTTTTTTTGGCCACAAGAGTAGGCCAACAAGTTAGGCGGCTCTGTTTTTTTTTGCCAGTCTTAGACTTTTCTGCTGCTAACACGGATAGTCATTATCCAGGTCATGAGTTCGTGGAGGATATTCTAAGTCAACTGTCTAAATGGGAAACCACGCGTTACCCAGCGCCAAACGCTCAACCACTTTAAAGCGTTTGAATATATTTGTACCGCCCACCTGTGTACATATTAAATTGCGTACTGGAAGTGGATTGCGCCATTGCCCATCCCTACAGATTGTTTGCATCTAACTACATGAATGTTAGCCTTTTATACTTGGATCATAATCATCTAGTATTTGTTGCTTTACAGTAATGATGCGACGCCATACTAATTCCTTCCACGAATCCTTTTTAAATCATTCTGGAAACATTGTAATCAGACAATAAATCAATCTGTACTTTAGTAAACTTTAAGAAAGCGTCCAACTCATCCCGGGCGCAGAAATGTAATGCGCAGGATCCAGGCTATAATGATTCATGCCGGTCTTTCTATAATTTTCAAATAACGTCAGCCAACAAACATACATCGCCTCAAGTTATGAATATGAAAGTCTCCCATTGTTTTACACTCTAACTTCTCCACGCATCTTGAGCATGCTGGTAATTCGGAGTCAAACTGATTTCCTTTCCTCTGAGACAAAACCGAACGCGCCCTTAGGTGGAAGTGTGTCTTCGTCAAACCTTCCAATGTTCATGTACTCATAAGGAAACGCCCTTATCCTAACATGTTGGTCAAAATATTCTTCCGTTATATTGGCAGAACTTTACAAGGACATCGCCAGCGACTCTAAATTGACCATCATCTGCTGCATAGAGTACATAAAAAAGACATTGTTATTTAAGGTGAAACACATGTACTTTTCTGATGACTGTGCAATGCATGACACCCTAAAGGCGTCGTTACTGCTTGCATTATAAGGTGGAGTCGTAACCTCGCAGTAGTGAAAGAATATAGCAGCTTCCATTCTTTGGTCAAACTTTAGTTAAATGGCATTTACTGTGCGCTGCTCCTCTGAACTTATTCCACTAATTGATCATGTCCTTACTGCGGATTGGTTTCCTCACTGTTAACATTAGTTTCTAAACCACAAATCAACAATGTGTGGCTGATTTATACTGTTGTTGTTCATCGCATCATTATGATTTCATGATAGAGTTTAGATATTAGAACAATCATTGCCACTTTTCTGCATGCGTTCTAAGAAGTATTCCTGCAGCATCTGCCCTATACAATTCTGTGCGGAATGGGCGCCATCCGACCTGACAACAAATGAAGGCAAATGATCAAATCTGATGATGTGTACTCAGATTAAGACTGTTTTTTCGAAGTTTTGGCGCTGGCCCTTCATAAGGAACAATATGGAATTCGGGAAGTCTGCGTAAAACAACATATGAGAATTTGGATCCGTTTTCCAGTCTTAAAACAACTTCAGTTCCAGGGGGGCGTAATTAGTTTCTGATTACAGTCAACGACGATACAGGTGTTTCTTATGTTCGCTCGCTGCTTTAACAGGATGGAATTTCTTGTTAAACATTTTCTACAGAATTCTTGTTTATTTTTTTTGCTTTGAAGTATGCGCCAATAATCTACGCATTGTGCGTATCAATGTGTAATTGGTACCTCTGCTGGGAAAACATCAGTAGTAAGTCAACATGATTTTTGCTGGTTCGCCAATCGTTGGGCTGTTACTTAGACACTTTAAGTGGGGGCGGAAGTTTGTTTCCTCATCCCATGTGTTGATATAACAGTTATTGGTTTTTTTGTTCTTTAAAGACTGTTCAATTTTGATCTACGCTAACAGGAAAGCATAATCCATTGAAGTTAAATCTTTGTGTAATGTCACAATAGTTTAGTCACTCTCCTCTCTGTTTCGCGACGTGATCAGCTTGCAAGAACACACCACATAAAACATTTGTTGTCTATTTGTCTTTTTAGAACTGCTCTTTTCGCTACAATGCTGGGGGTTAGCAGAAGGTAAGGCCATTGGGCCTACAATCGTGCATACTTAGACTTTTAATCTGATTCTCTAAGACTTGACACCCCTGACCAACCAGAGCCCTCATTTTGGTTCTTCGCGGCCACATCAAACTGTGTAAGCATTCGTCTGCCAAACTCAGGTGTTAATCATTATGAGAAAGAATATTCAGGCTGTTTAGTTGAACCCAAACTTCTAGATATTCTTCATTTATTGTTAATATAGTCGATTAAAACAGCTAACAGACTTTAACCTGCGGGTCTATTGTAGGTTACTTGGACTTGAGAAATTGCATGTACAACGCTTTGCCCGCCACGTTTGCTGAATCAATGACTTCTAAAATCAATATCATTCATGCTCTTGATAAATCTGCCTTCCTAACGCAATGCTTCAAACAAATTCGTCTGGAGGACCTTCAATATCTTACCATGCAGTCATTCTTTCTAAGCCAACATATTTAATTAAATAAAAAAAAAAATAACATCACGACATCGACTCCCAGGGTCGTCTCCAAACGTCCTTAATTCAGAATCATATCAACGTCCTTTTTGTGCTTGGACTCATAAACAAAAGTATATACGCCCTTTGGGGTTTTAATGCGAGCTGTTTGAACAAGTTTAATGTTTCGTTTTACTTTTTTTAACATTCCTTTTATCTGATCGAGTGTCTTGGCTGTTGAGAAAAAGTTTCCTTGCCTTTCTTTGAAGATCAACTTTGTCTTTTTAAGTCCCTCAAAATCAAGCCTGTAAACGACTAAATTCTTCATCCGTCTGTTTGAGTCAGCTAGTGCTTAATTATTGTCAGTTTGAAGAACTAAGTTTAGCTGTTATTAGTTGAACCTATGCTGGGGCTGTGGGGGGGGGGATTGTTATTTTTATTTTTTGCTGGCAGCACCTACAGCTAATGAACACAGGCCAAGAGCTAAAGACTAACCACCTAAGGGAAACTGGCGGTGCGCCTATGCCCGTTTGCTAGAAACAACACTCGGCCGATGATACAGCGCTTTATAGTATGATGCTCCAGTATTAACATACGTAACAGCATTAAGGCAGCAGAATCCTTCGTTTTGGCTATTTGCTGTATTTTGAAAGGTCTTGCTCTAGTATTTCGCATTTGTGTAATGTTTGTGTTAATCTGACGGTTTTTAGGTCTGGGTTTTTCCTACTATCCCTTCTCTGGCGACTTAGACGTTGTAAGCGGTTTGGATAACCGAAAACAGACATGCTTTTTAAAAATAAAAAATTAATTTTAGTATTGTATATTTCTCACTGTTATCTTGATATTCAGCTGCGCATTCATATATTAAAA
Source organism: Conus ventricosus (assembly GCA_018398815.1). Taxonomy (NCBI): domain Eukaryota; kingdom Metazoa; phylum Mollusca; class Gastropoda; order Neogastropoda; family Conidae; genus Conus; species Conus ventricosus. The sequence continues at coordinate 6,198,071 of CM031606.1, forward strand.
ACAAATATACATAAGTTGTTTTCGACCTTTCATTTTTCTTATCAATTTGAATGTTTATTATGTCTTCTGACAGTTCTTTCTCCCGCATCCATGTAACTGATTATCCTCCGTTACCTTAGGTCAATCCATAAACCCCGTATTTCGTTGTTTAAATAATGATCAATCCTAACGCTGTGAAGATGTAGATCTTTAGACACAAGTCACACTGTTGGATTTCTACCCCTCCCGCCTCCAACAGTTTTCTTATTTCATTCATCAAAAGCTGATAAGGTTAAGCCCGCTAGCGTAGATTGGTTAGGAATACCCTCAATAGTACATTGCACTTTCGTTATTTTGGGGAGTAACAAAATTTTCAGTTGTCTTTTAATGGTTTCTTCATTTCACACCAGCAATAAAATACCTTTAAAGCGATCTTGCTGCGGGCCTAAAACTAAAATTCGCATATATGTCTGCCCTGCCCTTTTTAGGATCTTTAAATGAAAATCACTCTTCCGTAATATATTGCTATTTTGGTCTATATTGTTGCTCGATCAGCCTCGCATAATAGGTTTGCTAACAACGCCAAACTCTAACGCAATGTCAGAAATGCGTACTTTTGCTTCGGTGTCTGTAGATATAAATAACATGTTTGTATCCATTAAAAGTTAGTTCATATGACAATCTGTCTTTTAACGCTCCTTGGAATAGGGGGGCCATGCGCATTTTAAACAACTCAAAATCTTAGGGTATGAAAAAAGCTATTACCATACGCATAACTTACAGCTACAAACCTTTTTGCCCGTCTTTAGCACTTGCAGCGCCTATTCAATGTTTTAGCAATCGATGGGGATTGTACGGTAAACGCAAGGTCAGCCCTTTCTTAGCAACCGGTTTACCATAATCAGAATAGGTTTAAAAATATTCTGCATTAATGTAAAGAAAATATTTCTTGCCCCGCAAGTTTATAAAATTTGCTTAACGATTGGCCCGCCCCATTTCCTGTACAACTGTTCTTGTTAGGTCTGTTGTTGAAGCGAGTTCTATTTTTAAAAGTAAGACGCGCAGAGCCTGCACAATCACTTCATCCGCCCTAGGTCTGAAATTTAACAGTAAAGAATTTGATCTGAATCATAGAAAATTGGATTATTTGGAACAGTAATATGCCGCTTATTTCCCGTCACGCCAAAGGGTTCTTTCAGTCTTCTATGCGTCAAGAACGAGCCATATGCTTGTGACAATTTTTTATAAACAAAATGAAAATAAAAGTGTAATATTTAAAACATGGCAGGCATTGAAGATTATGAAGTTCCTACCCTGGAGACACATAGTGATACGCTCCATTAATACAGCATCGCTCATAAAACGCTCTCATGCTCGTGAATTAACAGAAAGGAAGTTAGAAATACATATGTACCAAAGTTTAGCCTTGAACCCTCCCGAAATTTATAGCCCCTGATGATTTGATAAAGATGATGATGGCCTTTTGTATTTTAAAGACAATCAAGAAAACGGTTTCAGCTTACAGATAAACGAGAAACGCATCAAAGTTTGTAGCATGAATACAATAACAAAGACTTAGGGTGAAGAGCGGAAATCGCCTTGGCATTACTAAACCAAATGAGATAAGGAGGCAGTTGCTAACTTCAAAAACACACGACAAGAACTCCCAACAGATCTTTAACCAAATACAAAACATGGAACTTCCAAGATTTAATTCCAACAGCGAGTGAAAGTAATGCAAGCAAGAAACCGTTTGTCAGAAGAAACATTACCAAAAACTATCGACGCTCCCCAACACCTCCGCAGAATCAAGGACTTTGATCGTGCTTTGAGAACTGTTAAAAAAAATTAATAAACAGTAGAGAAATACTGCTGAACTAGAAAGCTATATGAAAGAGAAAAAAGAAACTCCTGAGCTGATACGCCAACTTTAGGACCAGGTGTTAAAGAAAAATAACCCGAAGACTAAATAATTTTGCTGAAGAACGTAAACTAGAAGTTTTGTCTACTACCCGAGAACATTACGAACTCAAAGTGACCAAGAATAAAAAAGAAGAAACTAACCAAAATTTTATATTGAAGACACACACTAGCAGAACGAATAAACCAGTTTAAGGAGGCAGGAGTCACATTAGCAATGCGTTATAACAGCCTTAGAAGTTGCATAATACCTGGTGTGGGCTATAACAGGCGCGGTGGAGGTCAAATCCAGTGCCTCCATCGCCATCCCCTCCATCACCCACCGCCTGATAAATCTCATGGTAAAAAAAACCGCTTGATCATCTTGCGGGTTATAAAAAAATTAGCCAGTAAAGCCATGGACCTTTACCGGTATATTAGGGGGTATTGTTAGCTGGCTTTGTCCTACTGCAGCAAAGTAGGATGGGCTTGATGGCCGAGCACTTATGACATTAGTTCTCTTTAAATAGTCGGTTAATATTTAGTAAAATTAAAGACCGGTAATCCTATGCAAGTTATCCAAAAACCAAGCAGCTGTCTTTCCAATATTCATGGTCATTATTTTTTATTGACTTCTTCAACGGTCTTCTTCGGGCTTTGGGGCCGCTGGGATTGGATACTTATTCGTGGGGGGGTCATCTTGTTTGTTTACTGCTTGCAATAATTACTGGCTCATAATTTAGTCGTTTTTCCCGACTTCTGTTCATTGCCTGCCACAGGATTTCATTATTAGTTTATTCTTGTTCCTATCAGGAGTCTGAGGTCAGAAGGCAGCATGTATAACCATGCCAACAGCACAGTCTACTTCGATCTTGCGTATTGTAAAACATTTTGTATCCCTTTTTAATACGTGAAGCAAATCAACGGTAGAATTAATGGCGTCCTCTAAATTTGCTAAGTATGTTTTTGTGCATCAAAGCCAGTAGAAGGATCAGTTATGTTCGACGATCTTCGTATTGTGCTTGCGAAACTAGCAACACCCAACTAAGTACGAATTGAGTCTTTAAGATCGTTCTAATTCTGCTTTAGTTAGGCCCAATATCCTACTAAATTCTAAGATAAATGTTTGTCCACTGCTGTTTTTATGCTCTGCTCTATGACCGCGAGTGAAACGCCTGTGCCTGAAAGAAAGATTTGTAAGGGGAATTCCATCATAAGTTATACTTTCTGTGCACGCCCCAAAAATAAGGGGTGCCTAAGCCATGATTGCGGTCCAACTTTTGCTAAAAGTCTGTCTTAACATTAATATTAATTCGTTACTGATCCTTTCAAAAGCCTGTCATGTCTATTCTTTGCAGAATGGATTAAAACGGTTTTCATTTGTAATGGCGCTTGCAGTTCAGTCAAAATACGTCTGAAGGTGTAATAAAATGAAATCTTACACTGACCTCACCAAAGGATCAGATGATTTAAGAATGATCAGCATAACGACACGCCCACACCCAGTTGATGCACAAAACACAGCAAAGTTTAACTGGTTCTGTAAAACTGCATCGGATGACTAAACCACACTTTGCGATGTAGTCTATTGTGAATAGGGGGTAAGATATCTGTTTATGGCGTACTAACCTTTACTTGAAGGTGTCAGTCTGGTCCGCCAGAATGACAAGAGTATCAGTTGTTATCTTTTTAAGATTGTAGTGCGGCCCAACAGAATATTTTGCATCATATATTTAAACGCCACTCATTTTTTATTTTGTTTTAAAATGATTGATAACAATAACAACTCAAGACCGTCCTTCGTTTTTAGAACATGCTATTGATAACAATTGCGGAGCCCAGAATGGTTGCACTTCATGAAATATTTAACAAAGTTGGTATGGTTTAGACATAAGTGAATCAAAAAGAATAATAAGAATTCTAAAAGTTACAAAACAGGGGCCAAAGTTAGCCCAGTTAACATACCTGATGGTTCTTAAACGGGGTTTTGCACACTAAAAGACGCAATGAGTAACTCGACAGTACTCTCAAACTAACAATGCAAATCTAAAAGCAATGTTAACAATCCAAGCCTGAAGAAGAAAGTAGGTTATAATTTTGAAAGAGCTAGCTAAAATGTGAGGCTTTGGCAGCTGACAATCATAGATTTAGAGTTACGCCAAACGAAACGACTTATGAGGGAGAAAATCCCGCCGCTCGATCTTGCATTACTTCTTACTCTATGTTCATTTGGATGAGCTGAGCACTGATGAAAAACTAATGATGGAAGCCTCCAACAGTTTTTGAGAGCTCCATCCATCAGGGAAAGCTGCAATATTGCGATTATAAATTATACCAATTCCTAATTTACAGTTTTAAAAATTAGGTTGGGGGGAGGGTCGGATCATTTAATATAAAAATTGCAGACAAACCGGGAAAGTCGTGAAATGTGATAACCTGCATATTGTTTTTGGAAATAAAATAATAAAGTTGTTCTAAAAATAATGTCGCCGGGACCAAAAACCCGGGAGTCTTTACATTAGCGCCTGTAAGTGTATAACCTAGAATTAAAAGACCTTGCAGACCATTGGCGACTTTGACCAAACGTGAGATAGCGCTTTGTATGGGTCTGACTCTAAAGAAGGTGATAATAACTCAAAGAGTACGACAACAAAAGTTTCCCTAAACTAGACCACACCGTACGCAATGTAGAAAGCAAATAATGGCTGGCCAGTAATGAATATACCAATAGTTCGAAAACACTACAGCAAATGGCACTTAGAACCATATTTAAGAATCGGAAATAAAATTTGAAATCATAAGCCCATTACATTTTTTAGCCTCAAAAAAGTTTCCAAGAAAAGCATTCAACCTGGCCCTTACATGTAAGTCTTATGCCGACGACAATATTCGGAAAGAGAGATTGAAAATAACGCGTATGGAAAAAACAGTACATCCTCCACAGAAAGAAACATTTTAAAGAAAGCTTCCTACAAAATTACAGTTCTTTCCAACAGGAAAATAATGAACACGTTCACGAATGAAATTGAATTTCTGTCTTTAAAGATGTGGAGAGTGGATGGGGATTGTGGGCGTTAGTGACTCCTTATAAAATGAATTAATATTACTGGCAAAACTTAGACGTTGTAAAACGCCTTAAAGTTACATCGTCGTTCTTCACAATGTGAGGATATTAAGATCATAACAACAAGCAACAAAATCAATGTTGACTTAAATAGAAACAACCTTACAGAACTAAAATGGATTAATCTTACACATTTTAGCCATAGGTTTTTATTAATACTGAACAAGTTTGACAGAGAGTATGATAAAAATAATAACGGAATTAGATTAAATTCTGTTTATAAAACCTATGAGCAGTTTAAACTTAAGACAAAACCCCTCATTGTTCATTAATTTGGTGGACAAACTGGTTGTGGGAAAACAATATTAGTCCTCGACCTATTACAAACAGTTATCGCTATCATATTGATTTATATTGTAATTTTCTGTCAGACGCTTGAATTTAACAAAGCATATCATATAGAAGGTTTATATGGACAGATATGACAATATAATTAGTTGATCCTAGCAATAAGCTAAGAGAGTGTTTAGAATACTTTTATAAATTTTTCACGGAACGCAGACATCAATTTATTATAGATGACTGTACCGGCAGAAAGAGATATAGTTAAAAAGAGAAACACTTTGCAAAACTGGCTTTCAGTGGAAGACATGCTGGATAAGTGTGTGGATTTTATGTCACAAATATAACACATTTTTTTTGTTTTTTTTTTAAAAAAAAAAAAAGACTTAGAGACAATTAAAGACTGTAGTTTTTATTTTACACGAAAGACACGGGGGGACGTATTTATGCGTGTTTGCGCGAAAATAATGTTATTAATAACAAACAAGAAAAACAAAGGATTGAGCAAAAACTACAATCTGGAAAAGTTTAGTAAATTAGTATTGAAAACATAACCCTACACAGTATGTTTGTTTGTAAAAAATCGTTTATATTTTTGGTTTTGAAGTCTTACTTGTCAGAGAACTAATAAAACACGGTCTAGAGTTCAACCGTTCCGAAACTGATGGAACGGTTGGCCTAGACCCCGTTTTTATAGTTCTCTCGAACTCAAACCAGAAATGATCTCCCTTTCAGATACCGGACATCGTTTTATTTTCAGTACAATTCCTCTAAACGGCAACAGAGACCATGCAGGCTGTTGATTTGAAACTCTCACGCTGGACACCGATTGACGCATGGAATGTTAAATGTAACGATTTGAATAAAACCTGTTATAGATTGATGAGAAAAGAATCAATAGATGCCTTCGGCCGGGAGAGCTTCGACAAACGTCACAAGTTTTGCGGTGCACCAAAATCGGCTTACTGGTCATTCAAGTTATAAGGACGTCCTTGGGCCCTATCATCAATGAAGAGAGTGAAAATCAAACAAGGTATAATGCTTGACGTATCCCGAACAGATCAAGCTGGGCTTGATGCACCATAGTCATAAATTACCATTCGTCAGTCACTCAAAAGGACTGCAAAGGGAACCAAAAGCTTAGCAAGCCGCCTGTGTGAACAACCACACACACTCATTACACCACACACACACACATACACGCGCAGCGCGCCTGTGCAACTACTTAGCGTAATCGGTGGAACTTGAAATCAAGACGTCTTTTGCTGTCTCGACTGATCGTATTTGCTTCAATGTGAGATACGTTTTCTGATAAAATATTGTGGAAACTAACATACTTGTCACTAATTCATTCAGACTCTCTCTCTCTCTCTCTCTCTCTCTCCCTCATATATATATATATATATATATATATATATATAATATATATATATATATATATATATGTATGTATGTATGTATGTATACAATAAACTAATAAATTCCAAGGATAAGTACCGCACCATTCCAGCAACTTACAGAGCAGCTTGGTGTTGCAATGACTGCAAGAAATATTCAATTATAAACATAGTTTGCTCTTGTGTCTTAGATTGAATAAATAGGGGGAGATAAGCATTCATATCTGCAGTGGTAGATAATTCTGCCTAACTAACAGTATGTGCTTGAGTAGGTGAATGGGGAAAATAAATAAAATATATGCTTCTCAAAATGAGCCTTCAGCAAGCTTATAGTCTCCAAGGGGGAGACAATCTCCAATGGGGAGGAAACTCACTAGCATATAACCTTGGAGACTATAAGCTTGCTGAAGGCTCATTTTGAGAAGCATTTATTTTATTTATTTTTCCCCATTCACCCACTCAAGCACATCCTGTTAGTTAGGCAGAATTATCTACCACTGCAGATATGAATGCTTATCTCCCCATGTTTATTCAATCTAAGACATAAGAGCAAGCTATGTTTATAATTGAATATATATATATATATATATATATATAGAAGAAGAGAGAGAGAGAGAGAGAGAGAGAGGAGAGAGCAGGGAGAGAGAGAGAGAGAGAGAGAGAGAGAGACAGACAGACAGACGGACAGACGGACAGAGACAATTACAGAAAGAAACAGACAGACAGACAAATAGATAGGAAGTTAGGCAGGGAGACAGACAGACACAGAGCAACACACGCACGTTCACAGAGACAGACGCAGACCGACCAAGGCCGATTAGATAGAGAGACTTCAGCCACAGACACGGCCAGTGGAACAGTCAAATGCCTGGACAATGGAACATCCACACCGGGGCTTGGAGCCAACAGGTGGACACCGACTGATGACATCCCCCGTCAGCGCCCCACCTAGAGGCCCGCAGTCCATGACGTCATCATCAAGGGAGGCCACTGTCAGAGACCAGCAGGGGGCGCCAAGCCAAGTGAGAGGGTCCGTGTGGGCCGGTTTTCGACACGTCAGCTTTCTGTGATTTGTCCTCTCTCTCCCACCCTTGGTCAGACCACCGGCGACTTCAGACGAAAAGGTGGGGGTAGGAGGGGTGGGGGGGGGGGGGGGGGGTGGGGGGGGGGCTCTTTACAGCGTTTCCCGCCGTTAGTTCAACCTCCCAGGCAACTCTCCAAGCTTACGTCATCTCACCACCACCCCTCCCCCATTCCACCCCACAAGCCTAGCTCCCCCTCTTATCCCCTCGAGCTTCCACACCCTCCCCCCTCCCCGTCCCCCCCTTCCCTCACTCTTTACCTGTTTTCCTTCTCCTCTGTTTGCTTTGGATCCTCGCTTGACTACAAACAGGAGAACTGTCACCTTAAGGGACTGGCCTGGTTATATAATGCCCCTGTCTTCTGGCACAAACAGAACTGTCACTAAGGGACTGGCCTGGTTATGTAATGTCCTACTGCCATTCCTTGCCCTAAACAGAACTGTCATCTGAGGGACTGGCTTGATTATGTAATGCCTCTGCCTTCTTGCACAAACAGGACTGTCATCTAAGGGACTGGCCTGGGTATATAAAGCCTCTGCCTTGTTGCACAAACAGAACTGTCACCTAGGGACTGGCCTGGGTATATAATGCCTCTGCCTTCTTGCACAAACAGAACTGTCACCTAGGGACTGGCCTGGGTATATAATGCCTCTGCCTTGTTGCACGTGCTTGAAGACACTGTGAGGGAGCTGAAAATCTCTGACAACCTGATCGTCCGTAAAGACCCCTTCCAGCATGCTACGACTGGCTTGAAAAACATTGTCTTTGACACCACATTACACGACGGGCTCGCACGCACACGTTCGACCACACACACACATGCAATCACACACACACGCACGCACGCAGGCACGCACATACACGCACGCACGCGCGAAAACACACACACACACACACACACACACACACACACACACACACACACACACACGCCGCGCGCCCATACGTACGCCCACTACCACCCCTACCCCCCCCCCCCCCCGCCCCCCACACACACACTTTCTGTCTCTGTCTCTCTCTGTCTGTCTGTCTGAGTCTCTCGTCCTCTCGTCTCTCTCTCTCTCTCTCTTCTCTCTCTTCTGTGCTTTCCTCTGTCTCTCTCTCACTCTCTCTCACACACAGCAATCAAGCACACACACAGCACACACACACACACACGCTACGGGCACACACCAACACACCACAGACACACACACTAACACACACACAACACACACACGACACACACACACACCCACACTGATATTGTCGACTTTTAGAGTGTTTTAAGCGAAGTCACAATTTACAGAACATATGGAGTATAATGTTGAGGATCAAATCCCGTTTTTATTTATTTTCTAAGCAAAACGAGTAACGTGTTTTGATGTTGTTGTGTTGATTGGTGTTGCTGGCGTGCTGCTGTTGTTGTTTGTTGCTGCTGGGCTGCTCTAGTGCCTGCTTCAATGCCATTTTCTGTCGACATTTTAAAAAAGTGTAATGTTTCAAAATCTGTCTGTGAAAATGTTGACTATACATCAGCTTCTAAACGGTCTATAGATTTGTTCCAAAACTGAGTTTTCGCCTGGAACGATAATGTGGCCGGGCATCCATGCTAACGGGACGAGGGGTGGTGGGGAGGGGGGTTGGGGGGTACCACATTTCGGTGGTGTCCTTTGATCAGTTGTAAAATCCATCTTTTGGGGTAGTACACTGTGGACAAAGCAACATCTATCCTGTACTGTCATCCAGGTCCTGTTATGTATTTCTGTCTGTCGTCTGTCTGCCTCTCTCATCTCTCTCTCCCTACCCACCACTCGCTCCTTCCTCCTTCATTATGTTAATCTCATTTTTTTTTTTATTTTTTTTTTTTATTTTGTTATTGATTTATTTTAATGGTTGTTTTGTTTGTTATTATTCTAGTTTTTTGTTTTTGTATTTCATTTAACTTCTGTTTTTCAATTTGATGTTCCTCTATGATTACATGACCGCTTTCTTGCGTCTTTGAATTCTTACATTAAATTGATTTCACTGCATGTTGTAGTCTCTACACAGGGCGAGGACTGGCTGTAAAAAAAGCACGTAGTGCTTATCTATTATCCTCGAAATAAAGAATTTTGTCTTTGTCTTTTGTCTCTCTCGCATCTATCTCCTCTCCTCTCTCTCCTCTTCTCTCCCTCCCTTCTCTCTCCCTCTCCTCTCGTCCGGCTCTCCTTCACTCAACTAGGCTCTCTTCCCTCCTCTCTCTCTCTCTCTCTCGCTCTCTCTCTCGGTCTCTCTCTCTCACACTGCATTATCTCTCTCTCTCTGTTTTCCACGACCCAACCCCCTCTGTCCTCTCTCTCTCTGAAGACAGACCCCAGTACCGGTACAGGAAAATGGATCGTTCTCCAGTTGAGTTACTTGTTCAGCCCACAACTACAACGATCGTATTCCTCTTCCCAAACAAACCCTCCGCAAGTCCGCCCCCAAATTAAGGCCTGACACGTATCCTCGTCTGGATCCAATCTCACGCGATAACACTCTCCAAGAAATGGCCAAGCAACTGTGTATTAGGCTGGTGTAAGGAAGTAGTGGGAGGAGGTAGGGAAACGGGATGGAGAGGGGGGGACGGGGGAAGTGAGAAGAGAGAGAGAGAATGAGGGTGGGAGGTGTGGTGGTGAAGGAGAGGGGGAGTGTGGGTTAGGGTCACAACACTGCACAACAAATAGAGATTATTTTGAAGGAGGCCATAAACAAATAAATCCACGGTGAGGTTGTAAGCTACATAAAGTCTGAATGTGGCCGCGTCCGATGAAAGAGGAGAGAAGAGAGAGAGAGAGTAGAGTGAGAGTGAGAGAGAGTAGTCGAGGAGAAACACGCACCAAATCAGGCTCAAATAGTTTTAATTGCTAAAGGCCCCTTCTGCAATGAGTCAAGAACATAAAAACACACACTCGGCCATCGTTGGCGATGGAGGGAGTATGTATGCCCTGGAAATCATGAACGCAAATATGGCTCATAACACAATATTCTTCTGAAATTAACTCCTGGCATTTGTGTGTATAACTGATAAGTTCTTTTAGTGGCTTAGAAAATGAACACAATTACAGAGCGAGTTACCACTGCTTCTTGTCATTTTGCCAGTAAAAGAAAACAATGGCGCTTGATGAACATTTCTAGTATATGCAAAATGTATTCATCTCTTAAAACTTTATAGGATGGGCAAAACAATCAAACATATGAGAGAGAAGAGAGAAGAGAGGGTAGAGAGAGGAGAGAAGAGAGAAGCGAGAGAGATAGAGAGCGAGAGAGAGAGAGAGAGAGATGCGGTGGAAGGAGAGAGGGGTAAGATGCGGAGTTAGTAAACAGTATAGATTGAAGATCGAAGTCGGGGAATGCGATGAAAGAAGTAGCTAGGGGATACCAGGTGGGGGAAGACGACGGGACGAGGTGGGTGGGGTGGGGCAGCCACTGGACACGATTCGTAGCATTTTCGCTAGGGTTGCCCCCCTGCCGGATTTTGCAAGGGGCGGGGGGGGGGGGGGGGGGGGGGGGGGGGGGGGGGGTGGGGGGGGGGGGGGGGGGGGACGGGGGTGTGGTGTTGTGATTTTGATCTGAGGTGACCATCACACTCCTATATCAGATATAAAAAGAAAAATGTAACTTGACCGGTGTAGTATTTCGATTTTTTCCTTTATGTCCATGGAAATTGGAGGGTACCGAACAGGGAGATTTGTGGGACCTGTCCCCAATGCTCACATGCAACCCTAATCTCTCTCTTTGTCTCTCTTTCTTTGTCTCTGTCTCTCTCTGTGTCTCGGACTGTCCTGTCTGTCTGTCTGTCCTGACTGGTCTGTCTGCTCTCTCTCCTCTCTCTCACTCTCTCTCTGTCACTCTCGTCTCTCCTCTCTCTCTCAAAGACAACACACAACCAAAACGCACACACAGCACAAAGCCCCCCACCACACACCTACCACACACACCCGCCCCCCACCGGCCCACACCCCCCCACCACAGCCACAGCCCACCACACCCAATAAACCCCCACACGCGCCACCACACGCTCCACATCACACACACAACACACACACCCACACACACCCACCCACACACTTCACCCACCACCACCCCCACCCACACCCACACACACCGACAAACGATGACAAACAAACTATAATATTCAGCATAACACACAAGACAATTAAAAACAACTTTGACAAGGAAATCAAATGAAACATTTTTGTGATAGACACGTAGAAAGACCTAAATAATCCAAAAAACACAAACAAGTAGTCCCCGCTTAGAGCCAAACTGTCATTCGGAAAAAATAATAAATAGTTTAAGTCAAACAAATCCAATCAATTACTTCTTTGATGTTATAAGATTCGTCTAAATGCCTCTCAAAACACAATTTTGTAAAAAAATTATTTGTGTTTGTGTGGGAGTCAATTTTCCTACTAATCCCAATGCTTCTTCTGCAACTGTTCCTGCCATCAAAGACAATGCTCAAAAATGGAGTCACTGAGTACAACACTTCGAGATCCGATAACATTACAGAAAAATAGTTAATGACCTTGAACTTCTTAGTTGTTTTCATAAACTTGCGTTCTTGGTTCTGTTGAAATTTTTCTTTGATAGTTGCATGGTTAATGTTGAGGATCAGTTGCTGTTTAGTAGAATTCAAAACTTAAGTATGGCATTGATGTTAATTTACTTACTCAAAAACACACAACACTTCACAAGCTACTCTCTCATAGCATATAATTACTTTTTTTTTTTTTTTTTTTTTTTTGGTCTACTGTCACTTGAGGGTGAAAGAGACGTTAAATTAAAGTACTACAACTACACACATACTACACACACTACACACACACACACACAACACACACAGGCCACATCCCACACACATCACACTATCACACACACACGCGCCGCGCGCGTGCGCGCGCGCTCGCGCACGAATGAGTCCTTGTACACGCATATGAGCAACAAACCACACCACACATTCATAAAAAAAAAGTCTCAGACATAAGATATCAGAAATAAATGTAAAACAAAAACCGATCATGTACTAATTTTGGTCAATTTACAAGATCGACCAGTGTTAGATGAAAGGAAGGGATGAGACTTAGTAGTCCATGCATAGCATTGTATTGCTCAGTTCGAGTTGATGACATAGTAGCCTTGCATAGCATTGTGTGTGTGAGTGTGGGTGTGTGGTGGTGAGTGTGTGTGTGTGTGTGTGTGTGGTGTGTGTGTGTGTGTGTGTGTGTGTGTGTGTTGATCATTTAACGCTTACCCAAACGTGAAATTAGACGATTGCGTTGCATTGTATTGCTCTGTTGCAGTGTTGATGAGGGGGGGATAGTAGCCTTGCATAGTATTGTATTGCTCTGTTGCAGGTGTTGATTGAGCAAGTAGCCTTGCACAGCATGTATTGCTCTTGCAGTGTTGATTGAGCAAAGTAGCCCTGCATAGCATTGTATTGCACTGCTGCGGTGTTGATAAGCATAGTAGCCTTGCATAGTATTGTAATGCGTGCTCCGGTGTCAATGAGCATAGTAGCCTTGCATAGCATTGAAGTTGCTCGTGGCTGCGGTTGTTGAAAGCTAGAAGCCTTGCATAGCAGTGTATTGCTCTGCTGCTGGTGTTGAAGAGCATAAGTGTGTAGCCTTGCATAGTATTGTATTGCTCTGTTCCGGGTGTTGATGAGCATAGTAGCGCTTGCATAAAATTGTATTGGCTCGTTCCCGGTGTTGATGTAGGCCATAGTACCTGCATAGTATGGCATTGCTCTGCACTTGGTGGTTTTATTCTGCATTATCTTGCATAGTATTGTATTGCTCTGCACTGGTGGTTTTTATACTAGTATTATAATGCATATATTGTATGCTCTGCTCTGGGGTGGTTTTATACTGTATTAATATTGCATAGTCATTGTATTGCTCTGCTCTGGTGGTTTTACCTGTATTATATTGCATATTATTGTATTGCACTGTCACGTGGTGTTTTATACTTGTATTATGAATGCATAGTATTGTATTGCTCTGCTCTGGGTGGTTTTTTATTCTGCATTATATTGCATAGTATTGCATTGCTCTGCTCTGGTGGTTTTATTCTGCATTATATTGCATAGTAATTGCAATGCTCTGGGCTCTGGGTGGTTTTATTCTGCTTATATTGCATAGATTGCATTGCGAGGGGGGTTGGGGGGGGGCGGGGGGGGGGGGGGGGGGTGGGTGGTGTTTATTCGCATTATTTGTGCATAGTATTGTATTGCTCTGCTCTGGTGGTTTTATTCTGCATTATATTGCTTAGTATTGTATTGCTCTGCTCTGGTGGTTTTATACTGTAATATATTGCTAGTAATGCATTGCTCTGCTCTGGTGGTTTTTATACTGTATTATATTGCATAGTATTGCATTGCTCAGCTCTGGGTGGGGGGGGGTTTTTTACTGGGTATTATATTGCAAAGTATTGCATGTGCTTCTGCTCTGGGTGGTTTTATACTGTATATATTGCATAGTATTGCATTGCTCTGCTCGGGTGTTTTATTCTGCATTATAGTGCAATAGTAGAGCATTGCCTGCTCTGGGTGTTTTATACTGATTATATTTCAAGGATGTAAGCCCTGCTTTGCATTGCTATGCGTTGCATTGGTATTGTATGACATCAAGCGATTGGGTTGGGTTTGGGTGGGTTTGGGTTGGGTGGGTTGGGTCGGTCGGTTGGGTTGGGTTGGGTTGGGTTGGGTTGGGTCGGGTTGGGCTTGGGCTGGGCCTGGCTGGGCTGGGTTGTTTTAGGTTGGGTGGGTCGGTCGGTCGGGTCGGGTTAGGTTGGTCGGGCGGGTCGGGTCTGGGGTCGGGTCGGGTCGGGTCGGGTCGGGAGTCGGTCGGGTCGGGTCGGGTCGGGTCGGGTTGGGTCGGGTCGGTCGGGTCGGGACGGTTGTGCATGGGCTGGGGCTGGTTGGGTCGGGTCGGGTCGGGTCGGTCTGGTCGGGTCGGGTACGGGGTCGGGTCGGGTCGGGTCGGGTCGGGTCAGGCTGGGGCAGGCGGGGGGAGTCGGTCGGGTTGGGCTGGGTTGGGTCTGGGTGGGTCGAAGTCGGGACTGGTTGGGTCGGGTCGGGTCGGGTGGGTTGGGGCTGGGTTGGGTTGGGTGGGTTGGGATTGGGTTGGGTTGGGTTGGGTGGTTGGGTTTGGTCGGGTTGGGTCGGGTCGGGTTGGGTTGGGGTGGGTTGGGTTGGGTTCATGAGACTGAATTTATGGGGTATCCGCTTTCCATTGCGATGTATATTTGATGTAGGTGGTTTGCATTGCTTAATATTGAATGTAAGTACTGAGTATGCACCATACTACTGCACTAAACTATCTATATACTGCAATGTGTATAGTTCACAAGTGGTTGCTTATGGTGTCTATCTATCTATCCACATATGAATGTATGATATGTGTCCCTATCTATAACTAGTATCTGTCTACCTGTACAGTGTGTGTGTGTGTGTGTGTTGTGGTGTGTGTGTGTGTGTGTTGTGTGTGTGAGTGTGTGTGTGTGTGTGTGGTGTGTGTGTGTGTGCGTGTGTGTGGTGTATGCTCTCGTCACAACTACAAAATGGAAAACAGTCAAAATATAATGCACGCACCACTTTCTGTCTCCTCACCCTTTAATTCTGCAATGCACCGTACAATTAAGTTGCAGAGTCAGATGATTCGAAAGATGGGAAGAGAAAATGAAAATAACAGGAAAGAAATAAAAAGAAAGAACCCTCTTAGAGAACGGGTCGACAGAACGGAAACACCTATACTCCGCCTCTACTCCGCCAACGCACTTAGGCCTAGCCATCCGTGCAGAACACATGTTTGCTGCTGCTACTGCTACTGCTGCTGCTGCTACGGCTGCCTACCAGTTTGTGTATATCTTGCATGATGGTGATTATTTCCTCGAGGTGCCTGTAGACCCACCCGAAGCGTGGGAAAGGGATGAGTCAGCAGCTTTACTTCTTTCATCCGACAATACTCGGTCTTGCGGGTACTTACGCTAGCCTACCAGCGCTCCTCTCTCTCTCTCGCTCTCACTCTCTCTCTCTCTCTCTCTCTCTCTCTCTCTCTCTCTCCATCCTCCCCCCCCCTCTCTCTCTCTCTCGCTCTCTCTCCTCTCTCTCTCTCTCCTCTCTCTCTCTCTACTCTCACTGTTATGTCTATCTGCCTCTCTGTCTGTACGTCTCTTTTTCTTCAGCCTGACTGTCTTCTGTCTCTGTCTCTGTCTGTCTATATTCTCCTCTGTATTTCTCTCTGCCTCTCTATCTGTACGTCCTCTGTCTCCCTTTCAGTCTGTCTGTTCTGACTCTGTCTCGAGTCTCTGTCTCTCTCTCTCTCTCTCTCTCTCTCTCTCTCTCTCTCTCACGTCTCGCTCTCGTCTCTCTCTCGTCTCTCTCTCTCTGTATGCTGTCTGCTCTGCTTGTACTCTCTATCTCATTCTCCATCAGTCTGTCTGTCTGTCTGTCTCTGGTCTCTGTCTCTCTCTCTCTCTCTCTCTCTCTCTCTCTCTGCACTCTCTCTCTCTCTCGCTCTCTCTCTCTCTCCAGAGTTCATTTATTTTCTTCATTGCCAATGCAGACGGCCTCGCATTTCACAAGTGTAAAATCAAACGAATTCAAAAAAGCGTGTGTGAATAACAACAATGATGAAAACAAAGAGTATCATATTATCGTTCTTTCTCACTCTCTCACCAGTGTATGTGAGTGTGGTGTGAGTGAGTGTGTGTGAGTGTCGTGTGTGGTGCGTGCGTGCGTGCGTGCGTGCGTGCGTGCGGCGTGGCGGTGCGTAACGTACGTGCGTGCGGTGCGTGTATGTGTGTGGTGGTGGTGTGTGTTGTGTGTGTGTGGTTTGTGTCTGTCTGACTGTCTGCCTGTCTCTGTCTCTGTCAATCTGTCTTCTGTCTCTGTCTCTCTCTCTCTCTCTCTCTCTCCCTCCTCACTCTCCTCTTCTCTCTCTCTCTCTCTCTCTTCTCTCTCTCTGTTGTGACAGATGTTACATCAGGATGGGAGGTGAAGTACCGAGGCCCTGGAAAAAAAGAGAGTGAAGGGTGGTGGATTAGTGCCGGGGAATGTTGCCTGTTAGCAGCTTTGGTCAATGCAGAGACTGTGTCTGTATGGAGGGGGTCCCTTGTCAAGGGCGGATGGGTTGTTCCGCCACTTTGTTGCACGACAAGCCAAACGACACATCAGTTGTAATCCACTTTAGCCTAACGTTCGATGCACTGATACTGCTCCACAGCGCCATCCAACCCGTAGGGCCTCTCCCCCCCCCCCCCCCCCCCGCCCCCCCGCCCATGCCCCCTCCCATACAGAAAGGAGTGTTTTCATGCGGTTTCATCTCTCCCTCATACTCTCACTCTCTCTCTCTCTCACTCTCTCTTTACTTCGTGTTGTGAGCTCTGCTCTGCTCCTCTCGCTTCATCGCCCTCTACCCCTCTCTACACCCCTCTCTACTCTCTCGCTCGCTCGCTCGCTCTGGTGAGGTTTATCTCTTCAAAGGGCAATTGGTGTTTGATTTCCACATGATTAAATCAAAAAGGTTTTATAAGCTGATTACAAAATAAAAAACGAATTATAAGTTTGGGGGTGATATGAGATTTTTAAGGTGGGAGAAAGATAGAGATATATATATATCTATATAGATATAATATATATGGAAATAATGGGGCTGATATGGTGTGAATTAGAAGTGGGATGTTTGGAGGAGGTAAGGATAAGTGAATGGGAGGGTGGTAGGTATATGATAATAGGAGAAATATTTTGATTGTTAGTATTAAAGAATATTTCAGTGTGTGTGTGGTGTGTGTGTGTGTGTGTGTTGTGTGGGTGTGTGTGTGTGTGTGTGTGTGTGTGTGTGTGTATTTTGGCGCAAACGATACAAGTGCTTGGCCGATGAAGATTGGTGTGTGCATGTATCGTGTGTGTTTGTGTTCGTGTGTGTGTGTGGGGTGTGTGTGTGTGTGTGTGTGTGTGTGGTTGTGTGTGTGTGTGTGTGTGTGTGTGTGTGTGTGTGTGTGTGTTGTGTTGTGTTGTTTTGTGGATGTGTGTATCTAGAGTACCCCAAAGGTACTATTCAGTGGGTCACAGATTTCCGACCACGCGTGATTGCAGTGGCTTTTGGCTGTAGGATCTGAATTACAAAATTTGCTTATAGGTTTTGTGTCCTTGTTATGTTGTGTTTGAGGGGAACGTTAATATTGCTTGGGTAGAGTGTTTGGTAATTGAATCAAGTGATTCTACCAAGTGCATTTGGATTGTTAACTGTCTGTCCTCATCTTGCTATAGTTTGTGTGTGTGGTGTGTGTGTGTGTGGGGTGTGTGTTGTGTGTGTGTGTGAGTGTGTGTGTGTGTTTTCCTTTTCCTCTTTCAAATGGTTGACATTTTCTACAATTGTTGTTTTTGCCTGACTTTACAGAGTCACACTGTATTTCTTTCTTCTCTTGGAGGGGCGGTTTGTTCCTCGTTTTTCAGCACCTCTCAAATTTAGATCTTAGTATTTGGTATAAACTGTGTGTGTTTTGTTTATGTGTCGATCATTGTCTCTTACACTTATCAGTCATTGATCATTATGACAAGCAATCAATGCAATGAGAAAGTGGTTAAGTAAATTTGGATTAAAAGTAGGATCCCTTAAATGTATGTCACTTATTAAAAAAAATGTCAACAAACCCTCTATTTTATCAATTCAAAATGATCACTTCCATTGCGTTGGTTTTCTCTGAATCAATGACTAACGAGGTTATAACTGACAATCTAGTATCGATTCCAGCTATATCTGATTATGAGAGATGCCATGGCTAAATAACACTGGACTGGTAGCAATTGAGCATAACTCGTAAAATATAAACAATAAACGGGGGGGGGAGTAATACGGCATTGAGTGCATTTGATAGATATTTGTTTGAAAGGGTCAAAACCAAGTCTTAGTATGTTTTTTATATAGGAAATCCAAAGAACGTGTTGAGTGGTTTGATCGCTTCGATCTCATGATGGAGGATCTAACGCTTGATGCAACAGAGGAAATACTACTAGGAGATTTTTAATATTGATTTACTTAAACCGCATAACAACTGGAAAAAAATCTTTGAACTGCAGAATTTTAAAACAATTGATTAACACACCAACCAGAATAACATCACAGTCCTGAAACACTTATTGACCAATATATGTACATGACCCGTCTAATATTATTGAAATTTTCTTGTAACGGTGTTTGGTCTTAGTGACCACATCCTTTTTAGTTTAACATGGTCCCAAAAAAGGAACGAAAATTCCCAGATGTAGCCACCAATACATATATTCTCGTGTGTTATAAAACATTAAATATTGAATTGTCCTTCTATTTACCTGTTCTCATGCGAATTTTTTCAGGAGGTCTATCAATATACCGACCCCGACGAGGCCCATGAAAACTTGGTATCGTATCTTTCTAACTGAAATTGAATAACGCATTAGAGCTGATGGCAAACCACAGAGGTTTACCGAAAAATTATTGCAGCCATTAAACTCGAAGAAAAAATATTACAGTCTACAGGGAAAAGTGACCGTTTTAGAAACCACGAAATAAATAAACTGCCCAAAAAGATATAACCTTCGGCCAAAAAATATTCCAGAGAACTAATTAGCTTCTAAAACAATACAAGCTCCATCTGGAAAGCCATAAACGAATTATCTGGAAAAAAAATCTGATACTGCTTTCAATCGGTATGGGGAATTATCTACCCGAACAATTCAATTTACACTTATTCAACAATAGCTCAGAAAACTATAAACTCT
Source organism: Conus ventricosus (assembly GCA_018398815.1). Lineage (NCBI taxonomy): Eukaryota > Metazoa > Mollusca > Gastropoda > Neogastropoda > Conidae > Conus > Conus ventricosus. Next base: position 6,217,601 of record CM031606.1, read on the forward strand.
GATCACATGATAAACAATGATCTATCATTGTTGAAAGAATACTGGATTCTAAAGCATATCGAACCAAACGTACCATATTTGAATATTAAGTGTAACACGAAGTGTATAGGGCACTATGTGCTTTAACTCAATCTAACTGCTGTGGTCTAGGACAACATTGAAAGTAAAAATCTTGGAAATTATCTGCATCTGATATATCTGAGCATCTCACCAACATTTACAACACTATGTCATCGAAAAGTGTTTATAACCCACAGGCTTGTAAGGTAGCCAAAGTACTACCAGTTATAAATCCGGCGTACCCAACTGATTTTTTCAAATTATCAGATACCAATTAACAATTCTATCTACTTTGTCTAAACCTCTAGAAAAACATCATAAACGCAATCTCCATTACACTTTACTAAACAGCATTATTTCATCCAAACCAAAGTGGTTTTTAGAGAAAAACATTCATGTCATACAGCACTAACCAACTTATTGATCAATGGCTTTCAAACATTAATTGTAATTATTTACAGGTGTACTTTTTGTTGACTTGCAAAAGCCTTTGACATTATATGACCATAATCGTCTTGTTAAAAAACCTTCTATTTACGGTATATCCAGGAAAATCACATTGACACTATTATCCTCTTTTGACCACAGGAAACGTCAGTTTTTAAAGCCTCTGTAAAATCCACTTTCCTACCAGTGAATTAAGGTTTACCTAAGGATCAGTTTTAGGTCCAATCCTTTTTTCGGTTTATATAGAATGATCATCCCTCTAGCAATTTCCACTTATCATGTGAACTATTTGCTGACGACACGACACTCACGTAAAGGTAAAAACGTACACTCGGTAAGCAGTGCCCTTCAAAAATATATAAAAACTTATTGCCCCTGAGTGGTTCCAAACTAAATCACATGGCTCTCCAGCCTATGAAAACCACAATTTATGTTGGCTAACAACCAGGCAAAAACGACAAACCAAACTAGATCACCTCCATTGTACTCGACGGGATCAATTATAGAAGAAATTGACGATTCACAAAAGTTACTTGTCTCACGTATCGATAACAATCTATCTTGTCTAATCACGTTTCTGCTTATCCTCGAAGATCTCAAGTAAGATATTTCAATTAAACCAGAAATAAGCAATTCCTTGACCACAAATGGATATATTGGTTATTTGTCCTGGCCGATATACAGATCTGATATGACTATGCTTCAACTTGCTGGGACTGGCAAGTCACATGCTTGAAACCACTGAGCGTTTGTATAGACGTTCACTAAAAATCTACTCCTTACATCATCTCTTCAAGTAGCAGACTATAAAGAACTTGATATTTCTACCCATTCAGTCGAAAAATGTCGTTTCAATAAGGGTGTGTTCATGTACAAAATAATGAAAACAATCACGCACCTTCTATCTACGTACCAAATTCCATGGTAAACACCTTTCGTAATAAACATTTTGTATCCATTCCCCGGCCCAGAATTGATCATTCATGTCTTCCTTAGCATAAGTTCGGGTGGTAACCATTGGAATGCATACCTTGTGACATAGAAAAAAAAAAGCTTATTCTACGTTTAAAACACATTATCATAAATATCTAATGCTAAGTTATAGCTAACCTCGTGGTATTTTAGGATCGTAATCTTGTATCCAATCCCTCAATGTTTTTTTTATCTCATCTCTATGTCCTTTATTCTGCTGCTGCTTGACATCACTGCCTATTTGTCTATCTGACTGTCTTGCATTGTCTGCCTGTCAGCTTGTCTCTCTCTCTCTCTCTCTCTCTCTCTCTCTCTCTCTCTCTCTCTCTCTCTCTCTCTCTCTCCTACAACAATAAAACCGTTAACAAAACGGACTTGCCAACTGTTAATTGGCATCATATATGCTAAAAAGGAAATCGAAACTAAATTGTCGAGTTTTCCGCCTTTATTACATGACTGTTTTTCGATACTACTCTCTGGTGACTGTCCAATGAGTGCTGTCGTGCAAACTGTATAACATGTGACTGATCTGTGTGAAGTAGAAGTTGGTAATGTTTGAGGAGATAAGAAAGTTCATAGGAGAGGATTACGGGTTAATGATATTAGGAGAATATTGATTGTTAGTATTATAGACTATTTCAGAGTGTGAGTGTGTGTGTGTGTGTGTGTGTGTGTGTGTGTGTGTGTGTGTGGTGTGTGTGTGCGCGCCGCGCTTGTGTGTAGTGTGTGTGTGTGAGTGTGTGTGTGTGATGTGTGGTGTTTGTGTGTGTGAGAGTGTAGGTGCGTGTGGTGTGTGTGTGTATGCTGTATTAATGGCGCAAAACGATAAAAGATTCTTGCGCCTCTATATAGGAGTGATGTGTGTGTGTGATGTGTGATATGTATGTGTGTGTGTGTGTGTGGTGTGTTTGTGGATAGTGTGTGGATGTGAGAATCTATGAGTACCCCCACAGGACTATACAGTGGTTTCACCGCATGCCGTACCACCAGACTTGCAGTGGTCTTTGACTGTATTGATCTGAATTACAAAACTTGCTTATAGTTTTGAGTCGTAGTAATTGTTGATAGTTTTCGCACTTAATATTGCTTGGTTGCATTCGGATACATGATGCCAAGTGAATCTCCCCAAGTGCATTTGATGTTAACTGTCTGTCTCATCTTGTTATTGTTTTAGTGTGTGTGTGTGTGTGTGTGTGTGTGTGTGTTGTGGTGTGTGTGTGTGTGTTGTGTGTGTGTGATGTGTGAGTTTTTCTTCCTCTTCTTCAAATTGTTGACATTTTCTACATTTGTTGATTTTGCTGACTTTATCAGGTAACACTTTGTATTTTCATACTTCTCCTTTGAGGTCGTTGTTTGTCCTCGTTTTCCAGCATCTATCATATTTAGTAATCTTAGTATTTAGATAAACTGGTGTGTGTTGTTTAGTGTCGACATTGTCTCCTACAATTATCTGTCCATTGATCAATAAGACACCATCAATCCAATGAGAAATGGTTAAGTAAATTTGGATAAAAGTAGGTCACCTAAATGTATGTCACATATAAAATAAAATATCAGACAAACCCTCTATTTTCTCAAATTCAAAATGAACTCTTCTCATTGCTTTGGATTCTCGGAATCAAGACTAACAGAGGTATATAACGGACAATCTTAGTATCGGGGGGGTTTCCAGACTATAGTCTGGATAAGGAGAGATGCCATGGATAAACTAACACTGTGGCCTGGTAGCATTTGTGCAACACTCGGTAAATTATAAACAAGTAAAACCTGTTTGATAAATACTGTAACATTGAGTGCATTTGGTAGATATTTGGTTTGAAAGGGTCAAACCAGTTCCTTAGTAGGTTTTATATATAGAAACTCCATAATGATCGTGTTGAGTGGGTTTTGATCGCTCGATCTCATGATGGAAGACTAATACCTTATGCAACAGAGTTATACTACTTGGAGATTTTAATATTGATTTACTTAAACCGCATAACAACTGGAAAAATATCTTTGAACTGCCCGAATTTAAAACAATTGAATAACACACCAACCAGATAACACACAGTCAGAAACACGTAAGTGACCATATATATGTAAAAGACCCGTCTAAAAATATTGAAAGTTCTGTACCGGTGCTGGTCTTAGTGATCACTTTCCTGTTAGTTTAACATGGTCCAAAAAAAGGAACAAAATTCCCAGATGTAACCACCAATACATATCTATCTCGTTTGTTACAAAACATAAAATATTGATGTCTCTTCTATCTGAGCCTGGTGCACTGCGAATTTTTCAGAGTTTTATCAATAAACCGACCCGACGATGCCCTGAAACTTGGTATCGTATTTTTCTCTCTGTAATCGTAAAAACAAGTCCTATTGACTTACAACGCGTTAGAGCTGATGGCAAACCACAATTGTTAACCGAAGAAATCAATGCAGCCATTAAACATCGAGATAATTTATTACAGTCTACAGGCGAGAAAAGTGACAGTGTTAAGAAACAACGAAATAAAGTAACTGCCCTAAAAAGATAACTCGCAAAAAATATTGTCAAAGTAACTTATTCTTCAAAAAACAGATACAAAATCCATCTTGGAAAGCCATTAACGAATATCTGGAAAAAATCTGAATAATGCTGTTCATCGGGTAGGTTACTCTAACGAAAAATTCAATTTAGCACTTTTTCAACAATAGCTCAGAAAATGATAAACCTGACAATGATAAACAATGATCTAACATTGATTTTGAAAGATTACTGTGTGAATCTAAACAAAAAGATACAAACTTCAATTTGAATATATTAAGTGTAACACGAAGTGTTATAGGACCACAATGTCTTTAAAACAATCTAACAGCTGGGGTCCTAGACAACATTGATAGTAAAATCTTGAAATTATTCTGCATCTGGTTTTTTTTTTTTGATTTAATTTATATAAAAATCCCTTATGAAAGCATCTCACCTACATTTACAACCTTTGCCATCGAAAAGTGTTACTACCCCACAGGCTTTTTAAGGACCAAAGTACTACCAGTTTTATAAATCCGGCGACCCACCTGATTTTTCAAGATTATCGTGACAAATATCACTTCTATCTACATTGATCTAACCTCAAGAAAAAAAAAAAACCATCTAAACGCAATCTCCAGTTACACTTTATTAAACATGATTTATTCATCCAAACCAAAGTGGTTTTAGAAAAGCCCTTCATGTCATACAGCACTAAACACAACTTAGTTGAACAATGGCTTTCAAACATTAATTGTAATCATATACCGGTGTACTTTTGAGTTTGACTTTGCAAAAGCCGTTGACATTATTGACCATAATCTTCTTGTAAAAAACTTCAAATTATACAGGTATATCCAGAAAATCTCTTGATGCAATTATCCTCATTTTTGACCAACAGAACAGTAGTTTTTTAAAGCCACCTGTAAAAACCACTTTCCTACCAGGGAATTAATGGTGTCCCCAAGGATCAATTTAGTCCAATCCTTTTTTCGGTTTATATAAATGAACTTCCTCTAGCTAATTCCTCTTCATGTGAACTATTTAGTTACGACACGACACTCCACATTAAAAGGTAAAAACGTACACTCGTTATGCATGGCTCTCAAAAAGATATAAATATTTACTGAGTGTCCAAACTAAATTCACATGGCCCTCCATCCTATGAAATCCAAATTTATGTGATAACAACTAGGCAAAAACGCCACAACATGAAAACTAGATCACCTCCAATGTATCTCCTACGATCAGATTTATAATAAGGAAGGAAGAGATTCAACGGGAAAATAGTACTGTGGTCCTCTGACTATCGATAACAAGACAATCTGTGGACTAGGATCACTATAGCTGTCTGAAACATGGCTCGGACGCGACGACCATGACAGCGCGACGAAACCATAACGCCCCTCCAACCCCAAGAACCAAGCCCCCCCCGAACACGGTCCTAACAAAACGCCATGCCTCAGCAACCCACAGTCACAAATCTAACGTGGCAGACCCCAAACAGTGCCTCAGGTCCCTAGGTGTCCCAATAGCGAAGCACCCACCCATGTAGCTAAAGAAAGAAGTCCGATACCAACGGGTAACTCCACGTACACCTACATCAACACTTCAAGTAGTAGACTATAAAGAACATGAGAATCACCCATACATTCCAAAATAGTCGTTTCAAAAAGTGAGTGTATCAAGTACAAAATAATGAACAATCTCGCACCTCCAAAACTACGTACCAATCCTTGTAAACACCTTTCGTAAAAAACATTTGATATCCAGACCCCGGCCCAGAATGATCAATGTCATGCTTCCTTAGATAAATCAGTGTAAACTATGGAATGCAATTCCTTGTGACATAAGAAAAAAAGTATCTAACTACTTTATAAAACACATTATCATAAATATCTAATGCTGAGTAATACTAACCTTCTGTGGTATTTTGGGATCGAAATCTTGTACCAATTTCCTCAATTTTTTTTTTTTTTTTTTTTTTTTTTTTATTTATTTTTTTTTTTTACTCCATCTCTATGTCTTTATCTGCTGCACCTTGTATTCTCTGTCTAACTGACTTCGTGAATTGTTCTGCCTGTCAGTCTCTCGTCTCTCTCACCTCTCTCTCTCTCTCCTCACACTCTCACTCTCTCACCTTCTCACTCTCCCTCTCTCCTCACTTCCCATCTCTCTCCCTGTCCACTCTCTTCTCTTTTCCATCTCTCTCTCGATCTCTCTCTCTCCTCTCTCTCACTCACTCACTCTCTCTCACTCTCTCACTCACTCATATCACAATATTGTGAGTTGTGAATTGACTCATTTTTAACGCAAATTGCAGTTGATCATCCAGTGCCAATAATGTGGGTTTTTTTTTCAAAGTGTTTTCGTAGGTGTTTATCCATGTCTGACTTCATTGTAATTCCTTCCTTTATCTCTGCTTTCTTCCGCCACGGTCAGTCGGTCGGTCATTCGTCGGTTTTATCTCTCCTCACTCTCTCTCTCTCCTCTCATCTCTTTCATTCTCATCTCGTCTCTCTCACCTCTCTTCTCTCTCTCTCACTCTCTTCTCTCTCTCTCTCTCTCTTCTCTCCTCACCTCTTGCCTTGATCAATTTGTTCACGTTGTTGTGGTTGTTGTTGTTGGTGAGTGTTCACTGTTTCTTTTTCTTCCTTTTTTGTTCAAAGGTTCCCATGCAAGAATTGTTCCATTTTTTCATGTATTTGTTTTGATTTGCTTTTTTACTATATATCGATTTTTTTTTTATTTTATTTTTTTTTTCTGCCCAGAGGGCTGGAATGTAAAAAAAGTATTTCATGCTTAATACCACTACCCTCTTAAAATAAGATTCGTTCGTTCGTTCGTTTCGTTCGTTCCTCTCTCTTCTCTCTCTCTCTCTCTCTCTCTCTCTCTCTCCTCTCTCTCTCTCCCTCTGTCTCTCTCTCTTCCATCTCTCTCCCAGTCTCTCTCTTCTCTCCACTCTCTCTCTCTTTCTCTCTCTCTCTCTCTCTCTCTCTCTCTCTCACTCTTCTCTACTCTCGTCACTCTCTCTCTCTCTCGCTCTCCTCTCTCTCTCCTCTCTCTCTCTCTCTCTCCTCTCTTCTCTCCATCTCTCCCTACTCTCTCCCTCTGTTTGAGTAGGGTTGGTTGTGAACGGAGGGGTAGACGGGTGAGGTGGGTGTTTTGTTACGAGGGGCGAGGATGGAATTGTTTGCAGAGAACACGGATAAGAGAGGAAAGGGAAATTGCGTGCGAATCTGGAGGCGCAAAAATGTGTGTTTTACGCACCCTTCCGGAACAGATTCTTGGTTTCAATATTGATTTACTATCAGTCGATTTTATATTTGTGATTATTATGTGTTCTGTATTTCTATTTTTCAGATCATGCTATTCGACAGATGTAACGTTTGGCAATGCATATGTATATATGTGCGCATGGTGTTTATATTTGAATTGTAATGCTATCATTTTTAATCATTATCATTCATTACTATTGTTATTGCTATTATTATTGCTTGGAAAGGATTGTTCGACAGGTGGATGTTTGGTTAATGGTTGGGGTGTGGAGGGTGGGCTTTTGTGTTTGAAAATGTTTCTTTTTCATTTTGAGGGCAAGATGCAAACAAGCCTGCCATGTGCTTATTCTTTTCCCTCATTAAACAAATTTCGTTCGTTCGTTCGTTCGTTTCTCTCTCTCTCCATGTTGTGACAAATGTACAGGGCGGGGGAGGTGAAGAAACGGGCACGGAGGGAGTAGGTGTTGAGGTTTCCTGTTTCAAACTGGGTCAAGGAGATGTGTTTTTGCAGGTCGTCGGGCATATTGTTATCAGTTAATGACCAGAGCAGTGAGTCGACTCAATCCTGCTGATATTGAGGCCTTTATCTCTTTCTGTTGGAAAAAAAAAAGTTAACACACTTGAACTCTGTCTGTCTGTCTATTGTCCCCTTTTTTGTCGCTAAACGTAAACACACGACACACACACACACACACACACACACACACACGACACACACACACACACACACACACACAGATATATATATATATATAAAATATATATATATTTTAGGAATATTTTTTTAAAATGAAGTATATATATAATATAATAAATGTCGCTCCCACTGTGGTTGAGCACTGTTTTGTACTCCCAGTTCTTAAAGAACAGGGAGTACTTTAGAATGGGAACGAAGAAATGCTGTCTGTAGTGTGTGGTGTGTGTGTGTGTGTGTGTGTGTGTGTGTGTGGTGTGTGTGATGTGTGTCTGTCTGTCTGTCTGTGTGTCCGTGGTCAAAATGTGTTCCACTCGCTCCAGACAAAACTACTGGGTCGATCTTTCTGAAAATTTGCAGGTATGTTCATTATGGGTCAAGGATGATGCCCGACGTTTTAGTTTTCCGTTACAGCCGTCACTAACGCTGTAACGGCCTGTAACGGTTTTTCTTCTTTATGGAAATATCTCAGAAAGTACTTGGCCAATTTATAAGCGGTTTGGATGATCTGTGACAAATCGGATCCTCTGTCCATATGTAAGTGATGAATATGCTGAAAATGGATTAAACAACCGTTAAAAACCGTTATTCTGCCGTTATTTTCTTATATATAGGTGGATATAATGAAATTGGTATATAGAAAGGTTATCACACACAAATGGCACTTCTATTATAGTGTTTTAAAATTTGACCGTTAAAACCGTAATTCTTGACATATTGTCCGATTTGGATTAAATTTGATATGTACACAGGCTTTAGTCCAGTGAGGACTAAAATACCGGTTTCAAAAGTGCATATCGGTTATATAACCGTT
>CM031606.1:6236458-6241458 GCA_018398815.1 Conus ventricosus
TTCCAGAGGTACATAACATGATATGAGATTTTCTTAGTTTACCAAATAACAACTGATTTTGCCATGTATCGTGGAGTATTCCCATATCTTCATAGATTACTTTCCAGATACTTAGACTTGAAATGAATTATCCAATGTCTGCACATAATGATAGGGAAAAGAAGGTGTTGTTTATCAAAGTGTCAAAAGTCTGAAAGCGCGTCGTAGTAATGAAATTTCAATATACTTCTGTATAACCGCATGGGAATAACCATGTGAGTTTTCTCTCCTGGCAAAGCAGCTTTCGAGATAATAAAGTGTAAGTGATGTATTCCTTTTGTTCCAGCAGATCAGCCCGAACAGGCTGGAATGAAAGAGGCTGCAATGCTGTGAAGTGGGAATGGTTGAACGGGTTACCACAGTACAGATGGTGGAAATGGTTGAAAGGGTTACCACAGTACAGATGGTGGGAATGGTTGAAAGGGTTACCACAGTACAGATGGTTCCTGTGTGGTGCTAATGGGAACCACCGTCACTAACGATTCGGATAAAAAAGGAAAACAAAAAAAAAAAGGTTGAACCGCACAAATCCGACGGCAAATTCACCGGGAACTCATCAAAAAGTAATTCGCATGTCTTCTTTTTTAATAAATAAAAATGAACACGACAAGACTTAGGAACCCATAGCAGTGTGTCAATCTAGAGCTCAATCACTACTTCGAACACAAAAACGAGTGACGGGTTGTAATAACTACCTCCAGTGGGCGAGAAAGGGCAGGTGCCCGAACTCCCCCACCCCTTCCCCCAAGGTTTACTTACTTTTAGCCATGGACTGGCGATGAAATGTGATTACTATGAAAACAGACAATCATGACCCATGATTGAAAAGAAAAGTGTAAATATAACTCCAATGCATACACTGTCACCTCTGGCATCACTGGTGTTACTGCACAGACGACAAGCCTTTACACACTGCTGTGTACAGGGACAGAATGTCGGATACGGACAACATGAAGTATTTTCACTGCCCGAACCCTTTCGAGGGTCTTCAGACGGAGTTTTCATTTCGTGACTCACTGTCTGATGTCCTTGCAGCATAAAAAGATCAAAGTAATCGGCTCTCGTGAACATTGCTATTACCACTTCAGGATGGTCTTTTCGAACAGTGATCATGATCAGATTTTGAATGAAAATCACATTTTTCGTCGTAAGAAAAGAAATTATGATCTTTTGAACGTTAAAAGATGGCATGTTAGTCCTCATGTTATATGGGGACTTGTATCAGTTGTCTCCCTTGTTTACCAGTAAGTGCGCTAGTAGCACGTGGCGTGGGCCCCCCACAGAGGTACATACGGCACAGGTGGTGCCCCCTTTGCAGAATCAGCAGCCCACACAGATCAGGAAGTAGGACAGCCGATCCAGACCAGGTGCATGGGTGGAAGGAAGAGGGGGGGGGGGGGGGGGGGGGGGGCAGGAGGGAAGGGGGGAGTCAGGGAGGAGCCATGGGCCAGGTCAATGAGGTCAGGCCGACATGGACAGGGTGTAGCAACAGCCTGATAACAGCCTGATTACCACCGGTCTGGCATCGGGGGCAGCGAGTCAAAGTGCCACTTGTGCTCAGCCACGAGCGCCAGTGTCTGGCATGGGGCCCCAGGGAGGAGGGGGGGGGGGGGGAGGGAGGGAGGGTGTAGGGGGGGGGGGGGATGGGCCTGCCTGGAATGTGCAGGCTGCCTCACAACCAGGTGCTCAGTGACTGTCTCTGCTCATGTTCCCCCATCGTTAACAATCCCCGTGCTGGATTTCGTTTCTCCATGATGGTGACTTGTGGTGACAAACATTGTACAGTCAGGTTTTAAGTATTTATACTTGGCAAACATTGTACAGTCAGGTTTTAAGTATTTATACTTGACAAACATTGTACAGTCAGGTTTTAAGTATTTATACTTGACAAACATTGTACAGTCATGTTTTAAGTCTATCTATCTATCTATCTATCTATCTATCTATCTATCTATCTAAATAGTTTGACTGCCTCACGTATTTTTACGAAGGTTGACGTACACAAAAAGCCTCCCCCCCCCCCCCCCCCCCCCCCCCCCCCCCCCCCCCGCCTTCTTTCTGTATAAAGTTGAGGGCCGTTTTTAACAGTAACACACGTCACAACGAGGAAGCCCCCCCCCCCCCCCCCCGGGGGGGGGGGGGGGGGTATTTGGGTATTTTCATGTTCATGACAAATGAGATCTACGGAAGGAAGCCTGCTCAACTGGGGACAAACTTTCTTTTTTGCTCGGATCTTTTTGCTTCAAGACTTGACCTGGTTGAGGGTTTGAATCTCGGCACACATTTCACTTATACATAGTTCCGATGGATCTCGTTTGCAGCCTGATCCGACCTTTGGCGGTTGGCTTGGGAGGGGTGTAAAAACATACTCTTTAGGGGGGTATAAACAACATAGTTCGATGGGCAGAACGGAGAGAGGGGAAGGGTATGTGTGAGGGGAAGGAGGGGAGGATCGGAGGGAGGGGGGGGGGTAGGACGCACACACAAAAAGCAATTGACCAGATAAGATTGTCGAAGCAGACTAACATCCAACAGATAGAAAATTAGAACACAGAGCTGCAGGACATCTTGGACAATACTTGAGATGACCATTAAGTCTTCATTAGGCCAAGAGGGTATACAAACGCAAACGTATATATGTATTCGTGCGCTAATTGAATTATTTGCATCAGTTGCAGGATTGAAAGGATTGGTACTGCTAATAACGCTTCTATCAGCAGCAGTAAGCGTTTCTTTTACAACGATACTGACAATAATGCCATAAACAAAAAGCACGTGTGTGTGTGTGTGTTGTGTGTGTGTGTGTGTGTGTGTGTGTGTGTGTGTGTGTGTCTGTGTGTGTGTGTGTGTGCGTGTGCGCGTGCGTGCGTGCGTGCGTGCGTGTGTGTGTGTGTGTGTGTGTGTGTGTGTGTGTGTGTGTGTGGAGAGAGAGAGAGAGAGAGAGAGAGAGAGAGAGAGAGAGAGAGAGTAGGGGTAGGAGGAGAGAGTGGAGGTTGAAGTGGAGGGGAAGAGTTAGGGGGAGGGGTTGAAAGTGTCTTCAGAATTTGTGTACTAACGTCTGAAGCTGATAAATGAGAAGGGAAAGACGGAGTGGATGGGCGATGGGGGAGGGGAGGGATCAGGAGGGAAGGGGAAGGAGTTGCGTGGAACCTTGACAAGGGGGCGGGAGGGGGGGTGGGGGGGGGGGGGGGGGGCGAGGAGGTGGTGTTTGAAGGAGTGCGGTTTGTTGGGGTGGGATGGGTACGGGCCTGAGGCAGCGGAGTCTCAGAGCAGAGAAACAATAAATACGTTCTGTCTCCCCATTGCCGACAGGGACCCAGAGGAAAGGAAAGGCACTGGGGCAGAGGAAAAGGCATTGGGGCAGAGGAAAAGGCACTGGGGCAGAGGAAAGGGAAAAGGCACTGGGGCAGAGGAAAGGGAAAGGCACTGGGGCAGAGGAAAAGGCACTGGGGCAGAGGAAAAGGCACTGGGGCAGAGGAAAAGGCACTGGGGCAGAGGAAAAGGAAAAGGCACTGGGACAGAGGAAAAGGCACTGGGGCAGAGGAAAAGGCACTGGGGTAGAGGAAAGGGAAAAGGCACTGGGACAGAGGAAAAGGCACTGGGCAGAGGAAAAGGCACTGGGGCAGAGGAAAAGGCACTGGGGCAGAGGAAAGGGAAAAGGCACTGGGGCAGAGGAAAAGGCACTGGGACAGAGGAAAAGGCACTGGGGCAGAGGAAAATGCACTGGGACAGAGGAAAAGGCACTGGGGTAGAGGAAAGGGAAAGGCACTGGGGCAGAGGAAAGGGAAAGGCACTGGGGCAGAGGAAAGGGAAAGGCGCTGGGACAGAGGAAAGGGAAAGGCACTGGGGCAGAGGAAAGGGAAAGGCACTGGGGCAGAGGAAAGGGAAAGGCGCTGGGACAGAGGAAAAGGCACTGGGGCAGAGGAAATGGAAAGGCACTGGGGCAGAGGAAAGGGAAAGGCACTGGGGCAGAGGAAAGGGAAAAGGCATTGGGGCAGAGGCGAAGGCAGTTGCAGGGACAACAACAGCCGGTGGGGAGGTAGGGTGGGGAGAGATAAGAGGAGCTGTCTTCAATTAGTAGCAGGGCGGCAGTACGCCGACAGCTTAGCCCTCACAGAGCCAGCAATGATGGATGGGCTTCTGTTGACTGGCCAACCGACACACACACACACACACACACACACACACACACACACACACACACACACACACACACCTCACAGAGCCAGCAATGATGGATTGGCCTCTGTTGACTGGCCAACCGACACACACACACACACACACACACACACACACACACACACACTGTGACGCCCCTCTCTCCGGTCATTTGTTTCTCTCCTTCACCGCCGCCACCGCCCCTCTTCACTCCCTGTCTCCCTGTGGGGGGAGTGTCAGTGGTCAGTGGCATGGGGTCGGTCGGACGAATAGGCAGGGCGGTGAGTGACCAAGAAGAAAATCCCCCCTCCCTCTGCTCCCCCCCCCCCCCCTCCTTGCCCCTGCTTCTACCTTCCTACCCCCACTCCCCACCCACCGACTCCCTTCCCAAACTGCTGCAGAGTTTGGCTGACACCGGGGGGGGGGTGGGGGGGGGGGTGGGGGGGGGGGGCCCAATCTGTCTCCATCAGGCCCCGTTGATCATCAGTCACGGCGGGATCAACACACGCTCTCTCTCTCTCTCTCTCTCTCTCTCTCTCTCTCTCTCTCTCTCTCTCTCTGTGTCTGTCTCTGCCTGAGTGTCTGCCTCTGTCTCTGACTGTCTGTCTCTGTCTGTCTCTCTCTGTTTCTATGTGTCTGTCTCTGTCTCTGTCTCTCTCTCTGTCTCTCTATCTCTCCGTCTCTGTCCCCCCCCCCCCCCCCCTCTCTCTCTTTATCTCTGTCTCACTCCGTCTCTGTCTCTATTTCTATTTGTCTCTCTGTCTCGTTCTGTTCCTCTCTGTCTCTCTATGTGTCTGTCTGTC
>CM031606.1:6246458-6253958 GCA_018398815.1 Conus ventricosus
TAAAATACCCAGGACAGGATGTCAAACCATCAGGGTAACACGCATACTGATACAACTGATCTCTCCACATACTGATACAACTGATCTCTCCACATACTGATACAACTGATCTCTCCACATACTGATACAACTGATCTCTCCACATACTGATACAACTGATCTCTCCACATACTGATACAACTGATCTCTCCACATACTGATACAACTGATCTCTCCACATACTGATACAACTGATCTCTCCACATACTGATACAACTGATCTCTCCACATACTGATACAACTGATCTCTCCACATACTGATACAACTGATCTCTCCACATACTGATACAACTGATCTCTCCACACAAAGTTTAGAAATCTGCGACAATTTCCGTCACTGGGACTGAATAGTATGTATGGCATAAATCAACTGATGCCATGTAACAACCCTCTCTCATCAATGTTGTAGCTGAATTCTCACCCTCTTTCTCATTCCATTCTCACCCTCTTTCTCATTCCATTCTCACTCTCTTTCTCATTCCATTCTCACCCTCTTTCTCATTCCATTCTCACTCTCTTTCTCATTCCATTCTCACTCTCATTCTCATTCCATTGTCACGAAAAGTTGTTTCTACAAGAACTAAAGCAACGAATGATTGATTGCTATCAGCAAGAGTGGAACACCAAACTGCCAAATAGTGACAGGTATTCTACTTATCGTTTGTCTAAATCATTACTACAGCCTGAAAAGTATCTTGCAGATATCACAATCCCAAAGTTTCGAAAAGTTCTTGTAAGGTTTCGACTAGGAATCAGTGATATAAAAGTCCACGACAGATACAAAAATAACTCAAAAAGCTGCCCTTTTTGTGACAAAACTGAAGATGAAATACACCTTTTGCTGGAATGTCCATCATATCAAGATTTAAAAAAAAAGTATATCATGAAATATGCAACAAATGTACACGGACCATTGTTGAAGTTTTTGCTGCAAAACGAGGAAAGGGACGTAATTCGCTCTGTTGCGATGTATATCTTCTATGCCTTGAAGAAAAGAGAAGAATTGTTACTGGGGAGAAAACATTAGGAGTACCATATGTTTTCATAAATGTATCTGTTTTACCTTGTTTCATGGTCGATACGTCTTGTGTATACTTAGGGATCATGATGAAAAAATGTGTATGTGTGTGTGTGTGTGTGTGTGCGTGCGTGCGTGCGTGCGTGCGTGCGTGCGTGCGTGCGTGCGTGCGTGCGTGCGTGCGTGCGTGCGTGCGTGCGTGCGTGCGTGCGTGCGTGCGTGTGTGTGTGTGTGTGTGTGTGGTTTGCGCGCGCGCAATTGTAAGTGCGAGCGAAATTGTATGTGCGAGCTGTGCGAGTCTGGGAGAGTGCTACAAACGGGTGTGATTTTGTATGTATCTTTCGGTTTATTCAATTTACGATTATACAGTTGGTGTGAGCAAGATTTGTAAACGATCGTGATAGTAGAAATGTTACAGCGTCAGTGTGTGTGATTTCATTTTTGTTTCTTGACCTCATTGCAGAGAGGTCGGTGGCCTTTGCAATTAAAATTTTCCGAGTTCCGAGTTCCGAAAAATTCCATTCCCACTCTCTTTCTCATTCCATTCTCACTCTCTTTCTCACTCCATTCTCACTGTCTTTCTCATTCCATTTTCACTCTCTTTCTCAGTCCATTCTCACTCTCTTTCTCATTTCATTCTCACTCTCTTTCTCATTCCATTCTCACTGTCTTTCTCATTCCATTCTCACTCTCTTTCTCACTCCATTCTCACTCTCATTCTCATTCCATTCTCACTCTCCTTCTCACTCCATTCTCACTGTCATTCTCATTCCATTCTGACTCTCTTTCTCATTCCATTCTCACTCTCATTCCAGTCTCACTCTCTTTCTCATTCCATTCTCACTGTCTTTCTCATTCCATTCTCATTCTCTTTCTCATTCCATTCTCACTGTCTTTCTCATTCCATTCTCACTCTCATTCTCATTCCATTCACACTCTCTTTCCCATTCTCACTCTCTTTCTCATTCCATTCTCACTCTCTTTCTCATTCCATTCACACCATTTTTCTCATTCCATTCTCACTCTCGTTCTCATTCCATTCTCACTCTCATTCTCATTCCATTCTCACTCTCTTTCTCATTCCATTCTCACTCTCTTTCTCATTCCCGAACGGATTGGGCAACGGGTAATCTTTTAACTTTTTCGACGCTGTTGCTTCAATACCTCAGCCAGGCTATGGCTTTAAGCTGATCTTCTGCACCAACTGAAAGAACGCACAAGATCCTCTTCATTGCTGAGAATCTGTTTCACATATGCCTCAGTTTGGTTTGTTGACAGGTTTACAATTATCATAATCAAGTTACGCTCTAACCACGAAAACTTAAGCAGGACTTGCCACTACTATCCATACTTTTTTTTTTTTTACTCCCACCCCTTTCCCCCACCCTTCAGCACAACACATGCACTCACTCACACACACACACACACACACACACACACACACACACACACACACACACACACACGCACGCACGCACGCACGCACGCACGCACGCACGCACGCACGCACGCACGTACGCACACACACACACACACACACACACACACACACACACACACACACACACACACACACACACACACACACTTTCCACTCTTAGAGCATCGTTCTTGTGCACCTTTTAAGAGAGGAATAAATCACAGAACGTGGACATGACATTCAGGTTCTTGACTCCTCCCCAATGACTCAAGGCTGAAGGCCAGAGACTACTCGCTAGTTCCCTGATTAAATCACGCACTTTCAGTGTCGGGAATGCGGGCCATGAAGGGGAGGGGCTGGGTGGGGGGTAGGAGAAGCACTGGGGAGGGGGGGAGGGGGAGGGGGGTCAACCTGAGATGAAGGAACCCTAGAAGTGCGTAGAGGACCTCCCGCCGTCTCTTCAGCGGCCGTTATTAACGTCATCTTTCGCCTCTGTCCAGCTTGACCAAAGCCCATAACTGCCCAGGCCGGCAGACGACGCTAATTGTGAGCAGCACGTGCGACCCTGTCCTCACCTTTTGTTAACCCGATGTTGACTGGCTGAAAAAAAAAATCATGTGAGGGCAAAGGTGAGATGATAGTCTGGTTGGTCTGCGCCTTTCTGGTTGCTATGGCCAAGGAACGGATGACAAATTGTATGAACGTGAAACGTCAAACCATTAGCAGTTGTTTAATTCCAGACAGAAACAGAAGCTGTGATGCTCGACCGCCAAACGAATGGAAGCGAAAAACGACAGCACGCAAGCAACGCGTTTCAATGCCAAGGACGTCTATGGAAAACAAAGGGAGGTTACAAGCCCGTTTAACGGATGGAGACGAACACAAAGGGAGGTTACACGCCCGTTTAACGGATGGAGACGAACACAAAGGGAGGTTACAAGCCCGTTTAACGGATGGAGACGAACACAAAGGGAGGTTACAAGCCCGTTTAACGGATGGAGACGAACACAAAGGGAGGTTACAAGCCCGTTTAACGGATGGAGACGAACACAAAGGGAGGTTACAAGCCCGTTTAACGGATGGAGACGAACACAAAGGGAGGTTACAAGCCCGTTTAACGGATGGAGACGAACACAAAGGGAGGTTACAAGCCCGTTTAACGGATGGAGACGAACACCAAGAAGACAGAAACAACGCATTTCTTTGTAGGGACTTCTACACAGAAGACTTTCAAAACGGAGTGACTGAGGGCGGAAAATGAAGCAAAATTTGGAAAGAGACGGGGTTAGTTACCACCAAGGCCACAGACAAACAAACAAACACACTCACACGCACGCACGCACGCACGCACACACACACGCACACACGCACACACGCACGCACGCACGCACGCACGCACGCACGCACGCACGCACGCCAACACACACACACACACACACACACACACACACACACACACACACACACACACACACACACACATTGAGTCACGGACGAGAATACACACATAAGGCACAGGGACAGGTACATATGGACAAACATTCATCACGAGAGAGAGAGAGAGAGAGAGAGAGAGAGAGAGAGAGAGAGAGAGAGAGAAGAGAGAGAGACAGACAGACAGAGAGAGAGAGAGAAGAGAGAGAGAGAGAGAAGAGAGAGAGAGAGAGAGAGAGAGAGAGAGAGGAGAGAGACTCAGACTCAACTCAACTGAAATACTTTAATTGCAAAGGCCGCCGACCTATCTGCAATGAGGTCAAGAACAAAAGTAGAACGCACATGCGCATATACTGACAGACAGACTGACAGACAGACAGACAGACAGACAGACAGACAGACAGAGATAGAGGCACAGAGACAGAGGGAGACAGAGAGACAGGTCGTACACAAACTGAACTTATACTGAAGAGAATTTTACATAGAACAAAAAAAAAAAAAAAAAAAAAAAAAAAAAACCTACTGCAAACAACATAGCTTCCTAAATAATGGTTCAAATCACAACTAACGTAGGCTACATCTGCCGTTGGCAGCAAGAAAACTGAAAGCCGTGGCACATGCCGCGGCTCACAATACAGTGCATGCCATCCACAGCAGCGTACATGCTGTCCACAGCAAAGTAATTATATTATACGTGGTGACTAGCCAGCCTTCTCCAGATTGAACTTTAACTGGAGAAGCTAAAAGACCCTAATATAAAATTATATAATTGTATAAAAGTAATTATATTATACGTGGTGACTAGCCAGCCTTCTCCAGATTGAACTTTAACTGGAGAAGCTAAAAGACCCTAATATAAAGGAAGCATTTCAAGCAAATATTGGAGGAAAATTTGCACCTCTACTTGTCCTGGCAAACGAAGACATCAACATAGAATCCTTCACCGACTCCTTCAACAAAGCTGTCACAGAAACAGCAGCAGAAGTGCTTGGTAAACATCGGCCGAAGAAGAATCCATGGGTCACCGACGAAATTCTGGAACTTTGTGACAAACGTCGTGAATTGAAAAACAAAAAGAACAACCCAGAAGGAAAAAGAGAGTACAATGATGTTAACAAGAAGGTTAAAACTGAGATGAAGGCAGCAATGGAAACTTGGATTGACAACCAATGCCAAGAGATTGATAATAATCTGAAAAACAACAACAGCAAAGCAGCCTACAAAATTGTCAAGGACCTAACGGGAAAGAAACAAGCCAAGACAACAACGATCCATGACAAAAACGGTAAATGTCTCAACGATGATGAAAAGATACTACAACGATGGACAGAATACTGTTCTGAGCTTTACTCGCACAACGCTGAGGGAAATTCATCAATCCTTGTCGCGCCGGAACCAACAAATAACAGCAAGGATAATATAACACGTGATGAAATCACTAGAGCCTTATCATCAATGAAAGCAGGAAAATCGCCCGGTGTTGACAACATACCGGCAGAATTGATTAAGGCAGAGGTGATCCAATGGTGGACATGTTACTTGCAATATGTAACAGAATCTGGGAAACCGGGGAATGGCCTACTCCCTGGACGCAGTCACTTATCATCACGCTACCAAAGAAAGGCAACCTACAGCAATGCCAAAATTATCGCACGATTAGCCTCATCAGCCACCCAAGCAAAGTTATGCTGAAAGTAATCCTAAATAGACTGAACCCACAAGCAGAAAAGATCATCGCTGAAGAACAGGCGGGGTTCAGGCCAGGACGAAGTACCATAGAGCAGATATTCAACCTAAGAATACTGTGTGAGAAGTACAACCAACACCAACAACATCTGTACCACGTATTCATAGACTTCAAGAAGGCCTTCGACCGAGTGTGGCACGAAGCATTATGGGCAACAATGAAACTCTTCAACATCAATGCCAACCTCATTGGAACTATTTAAAGCCTCTACAATAAAGCCACCAGTGCCGTTTTCTTCGGTAACAACATAGGCGAGTGGTTCCGAACTACCGTTGGAGTGCGACAGGGCTGTCTACTCGCCCCCACACTTTTCAATGTCTTCCTTGAGAGAATTATGACCGATGCGTTAGAAGACCATGAAGGAACTGTAAACATTGGAGGGAGAACCATCACCAACCTCCGTTTTGCCGACGACATAGATGGACTAGCTGGAAACGAACAAGAGCTAGTGCACCTGATCAACAGACTCAACAACACCTCTGCTGATTATGGCATGGAAATAAGTGCGGAAAAGACAAAGGTCATGACTAACAACCCAATCGGCTTTACCCAAGACATAACCATCAACAGCAAAAAGCTTGAGCCAGTCAACACATTTAAGTACTTGGGGGCAACAATCTCAGATGAAGGATCAAGACCTGAAATCATCTCAAGAGTCGCTCAGACCACAGCTACGCTATCTAAGCTAACGCCTCTTTGGAGAAATAAAAACATCTCCATCAGCTCAAAGATTAGACTGATGCGATCCTTAGTCATGGCGATATTCTTATATGCTTGTGAGTCATGGACGTTGAAATCAGACCTTGAGAAAAAGATCCAAACAATGGAAATGAGGTGCTTCAGACGACTCCTTGGCATCTCATACAGAGATCACATCAGCAATGTGGAAGTTAAAAAGCGCATCGAGAATGAAATTGGTCCATATGTCGATCTCCTAACCTCAGTAAAAAGACACAAACTGAAATGGTATGGACACATCACACGATCAACAGGCCTTGCAAAGACAATCATGCAGGGCACAGTACCAGGACAAAGGCGAAGAGGTCGACAAAGGAAAAGATGGGAGGATAACATCACGGAATGGACAGGCCTGCGGCTGAGAAATACATTGCGGAGGGCAGAGAACAGAGAGGAATGGCGAAGGATGGTTGTCACTGCTTCAGGGTGCCCCTACGGACCGACGTCTAAGGGACCAAGTCAAGTCAAGTCAAGACTAGCCAGCCCAAGCAACCGTGAAGAAGAACCGATGCGACCCCATGGGACCAGAGCTAATTAGACTCCCTGCCAACCTCCCCCCCCCCCACCCCCATCCCTGCCCCTTCGTCCCCCTCCTCCCGTCCTCTCCATCCTCCCCCTCCCCCTTCTCTTACCCCCACCACCTGACTTGACAACTGGCCACTACTACTACCTCCGTCTTCCTTTCCCACAGCTGCTGCTGTCTGCGCATGCGTCTTAATCCAGCTTCCGCTTCCTGGAGAGTACTCGTTGGTTTCTTGTTAATGTCAACAATGTTCGCGCTGTACCTTGCGGTGGCAGGGGAGGGGAGGTGAAGAAGGGGCGGGTGGGGGTGTGACGGTACAGGAGTCCAGTATTTTTGTGCTGTGGCTGACGGCGTTGCTGCCTGTTGCTTATAGTCAAGTCACAAATCGTTCTCATTTCACAACTATTCGGGTGTTTTTTTCTTCAGTATCTGATTATTCCTATGACTTCGTTCCACAGTAAAAGCTTTAGTTTAATCAAGACATGCTTAACAATATGTTCACAGCTTTCAGACTGACCCGACTCTAACTAAACCCCCAGTTCTATTACACACCAGAACCATCAAAATGATGCTGGTGGATG
>CM031606.1:6263958-6266458 GCA_018398815.1 Conus ventricosus
AAGCAGGATTACGCCTTGACCATCATCCATGAAAGTTTATACTCATTTCATACTGTTCCGTGTAATTCCATAGTATAGGATAAAAGGATAACCCTTAGGATAACCCTTAGTTTATCACACACACCCGCCTAGCTTCAACGCGCGCGCACGCACGCACGCACGCACGCACGCACGCACGCACGCACGCACGCACAGCACGCACGCCACGCACGCACGCACGCACGCACGCACAAACACGCACGCACGCACGCACGCACGCACGCACGCACGCACGCACGCACGGGCACAAGGGAAAGAGGGGGCAACGGTGCGCGCAGTGCCATAGTGTAGTGTAGTGTAGTCTGGTCCAACATACCATGGCATGGCACCGTAAGCCATTGCCTAGTATACCATATCATTTCCCGGCACAGTGTAGCGCAGTGTAACATACAGCATTGCGTAGTATAACACAAGATCGTATAGCATAGCACAGCACAGTACTTCATACCATAGCCACGCACAACATAACATAGCATAGCACAGCATAGCATGGCAGCAGCAACAACAGCTCTTGTAGTGGAAGTAAGCGATCACAGCAGCAGGTACAGCATTAGGCCATGGCTGCAGCGGCAGTGATGACAATGGTGGTAGTAACAAAATTACTTACAGTAGTCATGGTACATACAACATTAGCAGCAATATCGGCAGCAGGGGCTTATTAATTACGCGCCAAGCTTAGGTACATCAACGAGGACATGACGGCATTCTAGCGTCACAAGCCTTTGTCAAAGGCTTCGGAACTGGAAGAGCCTCCCCCACCCCCACCCTCCTCACTCCTCCCCGGGAAAAAATTCGAATGGGGAAAGGCGGGTGAACGTGTCTTTTTGCCTCCTCTCCTCTCCCGGCATGTCGAGCGCCATTCTAAACAAGTCCTCGCCTAGCTGGACAAACTGCACAAGCTGTACTCGACAGTGACCGTGATAACAGTAACCAAAAGGAAGGACTGGGAAAATTCCTAGTTTAGGCGCCCCCCCCCCCCCCCTTTGTCGTGACGTCATTGATTGGTGCTGTCACGGACTGAAGAAAAGCCTAGCTGCATTCAACGATGATCCAGGGGAAGCTCAATCTGACATGCATACTGCTGCGTTCAGCGGTGATCCAGGGGAAGCTCAATCTGACATGCATACTGCTGCGTTCAGCGGTGATCCAGGGGAAACTCAGTCTGACATGCATACTGCTGCATTCAGCGATGACCCAGGGGAAACTCAATCTGACATGCCTAACTGCTGCATTCAGCGGTGATCCAGGGGAAACTCAGTCTGACATGCCTACTGCTGCATTCAGCGGTGATCCAGGGGAAACTCAGTCTGACACGCATACTGCTGCATTCAGCGATGATCCAGGGAAGCTCAATCTGACATGCATACTGCTGCATTCAGCGATGACCCAGGGAAACTCAGTCTGACATTGCATACTGTTTCATGTGTTTCAAGAGGATACCCACAAGATACGCTTCAAGTAGTTGGCATCAGTGGCGGTGCCAAGATGTACTGTGGGGCAGGGGGAGGAGAGGACGAGGGGTGGGTAGGGATCGAGACGTAAGGATAAGTGTGTGTGTGTGTGTGTGTGTGTGTGTTGTGTGTGTGTGTGTGTGTGTGTGGTGTGTGTGTGTGTGTGTTGTTGTTGTTGTTGTTGTTGTTGTTGTCTTTTGCAACCTTCGTAATAAGAATCATCTTCTCGATCTTAAACCTTCCCCCTTCACCTCCTGTCTCCTCTTCCTCTTCCTCTTCGTCAGCCCCCCCCCCCCCCCCCCCCCCCCCTCTCCCCGCCCCGACACCGCTTCCCCCCGTAGTTTGAAAATCTTCCCACAGCACTGCATGTGAAGTTTTCCCACAGCACTGCATGTGAACTGTTTTCCCACAGCACTGCATGTGAACTGTTTTCCCCACGG
The DNA here is from genome assembly GCA_018398815.1 of Conus ventricosus. Taxonomy (NCBI): domain Eukaryota; kingdom Metazoa; phylum Mollusca; class Gastropoda; order Neogastropoda; family Conidae; genus Conus; species Conus ventricosus. Next base: position 6,265,889 of record CM031606.1, read on the forward strand.
CACTGCATGTGAACTGTTTTCCTACAGCACTGCATGTGAACTGTTTTCCTACAGCACTGCATGTGAACTGTTTTCCCACAGCACTGCATGTGAACTGTTTTCCCACGGCACTGCATGTGAACTGTTTTCCACAGCACTGCATGTGAACTGTTTTCCTACAGCACTGCATGTGAACTGTTTTCCCCACAGCACTGCATGTGAACTGTTTTCCCACAGCACTGCATGTGAACTGTTTTCCTACAGCACTGCATGTGAACTGTTTTCCTACAGCACTGCATGTGAACTGTTTTTCCCACAGCACTGCATGTGAACTGTTTTTCCTACAGCACTGCATGTGAACTGTTTTCCTACAGCACTGCATGTGAACTGTTTTCCACAGCACTGCATGTGAACTGTTTTCCCACAGCACTGCATGTGAACTGTTTTCCACAGCACTGCAGGTGAACTGTTTTCCCACAGCACTGCATGTGAACTGTTTTCCACAGCACTCCACAGCACTGCATGTGAACTGTTTTCCCACAGCACTGCATGTGAACTGTCTGTGTTCCCACAGCACTGCAGGTGAACTGT
>CM031606.1:6271458-6293958 GCA_018398815.1 Conus ventricosus
TATAGGTGCCCATAGTAGGGCCAACAGACCCACAGTGCCAGTACAATAGGTGCACACAGTGGGCCAACAGACCCACAGTGCCAGTACTATAAGTGCACACAGTAGAGCCAACAGACCCACAGTGCCAGTACTATAGGTGCACACAGTAGGGCCAACAGACCTACAGGGCAGTACTATAGGTGCACACATAGAGCCAACAGACCCACAGTGCCATACTATAGGTGCACACAGTAGAGCCAACAGACCCACAGTGCCAGAACTATAGGTGCACACAGTAGAGCCAACAGACCCACAGTGCCAGTACTATAGGTGCACATAGTAGGGCCAACAGACCCACATTGCCAGTACTATAGGTGCACAAGTAGGGCCAACAGACCCACAGTGCCAGTACTATAGATGCACACAGTAGAGCCAACAGACCCACAGTGCCAGTACTATAGGTGCACACAGTAGGCCAACAGCCCCACAGTGCCAGTACTATAGGTGCACACAGTAGGGCCAACAGACCCACAGTGCCAGTACTATAGTGCACACAGTAGGCCAACAGACCCACAGTGCCAGTACTATAGGTGCACCAGTAGAGCCAACAGACCCACAGGGCCAGTACTATAGGTGCACTCAGTAGAGCCAACAGACCCACAGTGCCAGAACTATATTGCACACAGTAGGCCAACAGACCCACAGTGCCAGTACATAGGTGCACACAGTAGGGCCAACAGACCCACAGTGCCAGTACTATAGGTGCACACAGTAGGGCCAACAGACCCACAGTGCCAGTACTATAAGTGCACACAGTAGGGCCAACAGATCCACAGTGCCAGTACTATAGGTGCACACAGTAGGGCCAACAGACCCACAGTGCCAGTACTATAGGTGCACACAGTAGGGCCAACAGACCCACAGTGCCAGTACTATAGGTGCACACAGTAGGGCCAACAGACCCACAGTGCCAGTACTATATTTGCACACAGTAGGGCCAACAGACCCACAGTGCCAGTACTACAGGTGCACACAGTAGGGCCAACAGACCCACAGTGCCAGTACTATAGGTGCACATAGGTGCACGAGTCGTGGTTCTCTGAAGCCTACGATCTACGGATCTAGACTGTAGAGTTATGATTCTGAACTGACGCTCGAAAGAGTTGTAGTTCTTGCTTAAAACTCGAAAGGTTATGATTCTTAATTGAAGCGCGAACGATCATTTCTGAAGACAGCGAACGCAACCTTCAATACTGCTCGACTGAAATATATTATACTCAATTTCGAACTGCTTTGGTCTCAATTCTAGCGATCACTTTGTCCGAAGTTTCAATCATTCATTTCCAGAGCGTTGCAAACTTGAACATTTCAGCCGTACTGAATCAAAATGTTCACTTACGAATCGAAATAGAAGTTAAGGTCGACAACCACAAATGATTTCCATCTTACGAGAGTCGTCAGAAACTGATTTCAATTATAGGATGCTTTCATATTTTTACTTCCCTTTGCTCAAACCCAGAGATTTTCCAGAACGTGTCGACCGAACATTTTTTTTTTTTACACCGCGAACCTAGGTTCGATGAGGTTCGGAAACCTCACCCATCTTGGACCGCAAACAAAAATATTGGCGATTAAAGGTCGTTATTAATTGAACGAACTTTTAGATAGCGGACCTGCTTTGTCTAGTTCGCGAACTCGGCAATCGTATCTCTCTCTTTTTCTTTTTTTATCTTTTCTTAATTGCCCCATGTTTTTGGTTCGCGATCCAATACTGGTGAGTTTGGTTCGTGAATAATGAAGAACGTAGGTTCGTAGTGAAGAAAAGATTATTCAGCATATTATAGATACGCAGCAGTAGCGTATAATTCGCGTATCTATCTACCTCTCTATTTACCTGTCTACCAATCTATCTATCTGTCTCACTACCTATCTATCTATCTATCTATCTATCTATCTATCTATCTATCTATCTATCTACTCTATCTACCTATCTGTCTATCTACGCGCGCGCGCGCGCGCGCGCGTGTGTGTGTGTGTGTGTGTGTGTGTGTGGTGTGTGTGTGTGTGTGTGTGCGTGCGTGCGTGCGTGCGTGCGTGTGTGTGTATGTGTGTGTATGTGTGTGCGTGTGTGTGTGTGTGTGCGCGCGCGCGCGTGTGTGTGTGTGTGTGTGTGTGTGTGTGTGTGTGTGTGTTGTGTGTGTTCAAAGCAAACCTCATGCTAAGGCAAACTGTTCGGCGGGCCACTGTCAACAGGGATGGTGGACCAGCAGTCACACACTTGACAAAGCAGAAAAACCAACAGTCCACAAACACAACGCCCCATAAAAGAGAGGGAAGGGGTCACATCCCAAACACCGAAACCATCCCAACCTCACACTGCCAGAGGTGAAACTAATTGAAACAGAAAGGCAAGGTGTGTTGGAGGGGGGATGGGGGTAGGGGAGGGGTGGTGGTGGAGAGGATGAAAGGATGCGGAATGAGAGAGAAGGGTGGTCAGGGATGGGGGGGGGGGTACTGACAGAGATAGAGAGAGAGAGAGAGAGAGAGAGAGAGAGGAGAGATTCAGATTCAGATGTTTTATTCTTACAGGCCTTGGCCCCTCAGAAGGGGGATATATATACAGAGAACATAGCAAAGTCGCATTGTGAAACTGATTATAATAATTACAATGCACAAATGCTTCTCCGTTTGAAAGCTTTGAATAAAAAAACTGCGAACTGTTTTACAGTGTTTTCATTTGCAGATGACATTAACAAAGTAAGCTTGAATAAGCAAGGTCTTGTATAAAATTTTTGAGGAATAAACTTTTCTCTTATATCTTGTAACTCTGGACAAGTCAATGCAAAATGTACTTCGTCTTCTCTTGACTGTTGACATAATGGACACAACAGATCAGAGGCATTTACCTGTCTATAACGGAAATGATGAACACGAATATCAGAAACACCCACTCTAAATTTTGTCATCACAAACTTCAAGTGCCTGTCCATAGTCGTTGACATATACGTTGGGAGTGAATGCATAATATTGAATGTTCTATAAAAACTAAACCTGTCACTGTTTTGAACATGAAAATTCCAGTCTTGCCACCTACAGTCAATTAGTCTTTCTTTGAAAGTACGAACGAAACTAGAGAGAGAGAGAGAGAGAGAGAGAGAGAGAGAGAGAGAGAGAGAAGAGAGAGAGAGAGAAGAGAGAGAAGAGAGAGAGAGAGATCGATCAACTTATGGACAGACAATAAGACAGACAGAAGACAGAAGGCGATATGTTGACAGACAGACAGACAAACAGATAGATAGATACATAAGAGAGAGAGAGAGAGAGAGAGAGAGAGAGAGAGAGAGAGAGAGAGAGAGAGAGAGAGAGAGAGAGTTAAACAGACATCGATCAACCTATGGACAGACAATAAGATAGACAGAAGACAGAAGGCGATATGTTGACAGACAGACAGACAAACAGATAGATAGATACATAAGAGAGAGAGAGAGAGAGAGAGAGAGAGAGAGAGAGAGAGAGAGAGAGAGAGAGAGAGAGAGAGAGCACTGTTTATACCAGTATGCACAGGCCTTTTCATGTTTGTTGTAGTGAGCTTAAGTCTGTCTGTGAACCTGTCCTATTGACCAACAGTCTAATCTCTGTCTGTCTGTCTGTCTGTTTCTTACTCTGTCTGTCTGTCTGTCTGTCTGTCTCTGTTCTTGGACTGTCCTTACTATTCCATATCTATTTCATAGATATCTGGAAAGTAGCTGTTTAGTGCATTGACAAACAATAACATGTTTTGGTTTTTAATGTCGCGCATGAGGGAGATATATATTCTGCCGAAAATGTACATGTCTGATTCGTACATACTTTATGCCAGTATGTACAGGCCTTTTACTGTTTGTTGTACGTGAGGCCAAGTCTGTCTGTGAACCTGTATGACAGTGTGCATTTTGGCTGTGTCCAATAACGCAGTGGTCGGTTTAAAGTCGTCTCTTGGCCACCTGTCTTTTTCCCACTAGGAATGTTAAGTTGCTTGTCACTGAAAGCTTGCGTCAGTTTCCTTTCCACTTCAAACTAGACTCTGTCTGTCTTCTCTCATTACATCTGATGGCTCTTCTACATGGCCGGCACGCACGCACGCACGTACGCACGCACACACACACACACACACACACACACACACACACACACACACACACACACACACACACACACACACACACACACACACACACACACACACACACACAAAGGCGGGCGCGCACGTTATCTCGGAATTGCCATCTCTCTCTCTCTCTCTCTCTCTCCTCTCTCTCTCTCTCTCTCTCTCTCTCTCTCTCTCTCTCTCTCTCTCTGTGTGAGTGTGTTGGGGTTACTGTGTGTGTTGAGAGAGAGAGAGAGAGAGAGAGAGAGAGAGAGAGAGAGAGAGAGAGAGAGAGAGAGAGAGAGAGAGAGAGAGAGAGAGAGAGAGAATATCTGTGTGTGTACGTGCAATCGGGAATGTGCATGGATGCGTGTCAACGTGAACAACGATTTACGTCTTCACCTCAAGCGAGAGATCTGAGTCCGGATAAAGTGAAGGTCGCGCGGAAACCATTTAAGGTGCCAGAACAACCCCGACCCTCTTCACATCCCCCCCCCCCCCCCCCTCAACACAGCGCAGCTTGTGTGGACAATTAGAAAGTAATTAAAATTTCATATTGCTCTGATGACTGAAAATATCATTATATAAAAAACTATGAAGAAGAAGAGAAGAAGAAGAAGAAGAAGGAAAGAAAGAGAGAGAGCAAGAAGGAACACCGGAGGGAGGGGGGAAGGGAGGGGAGGGTTGTCTTAGATTTTAACCGTAGTTTATGTACTCACACATACTTCTGATTGTTTATCATGTTCTTTATCCCCCCCCCCCCCCCCCCCCCCCCGCTTTTTTCCCCCCAATCATTCTCGTTCTTGCTCCTGACTTGTGCTCCTGCTTGTAAAAGACCAGAAACAACATGACGACCCGATATCGCGTCATTGAGAGAGAGAGAGAGAAGAGAGAGAGAGAGAGAGAGAGAGAGAGAGAGAGAGGGGAGGGAGGGAGAGGGAAAACGAGAGAAGAAGAGAGAGAGAGAGAGGAACAGAGGGAGAGGGAGAACAGAGAGAGAAGAGAGAGAGAGAGATGACGAGAGCAGAGAGAGAGACAGACAGAACGAGCGAGCGAGAGACAGCAACAGACAGACAGACAGACCACACACACACACACACCACACACACACACACACACACACACACACACACACACACACACAACACACACACACACACCACACACCACCACACGTGACACTCGCTGGTGTCATTTTCTGACACTACGCGGTTGAGGATATCTACAAGGTAAGCAACACCCCTCTTCCTACCTCAGTGGGATAACTACAAGGTAACAACACCCCTCTTCCTACCTCAGTGGGATACTACAATGGTAACAACATCCCTCTTCCTACCTCAGTGGGATACACTACATGGTAACAACATCCCTCTCCTACCTCAGTGGGATAACTACAAGGTAACAACACCCTCGTCCTACCTCAGTGGGATACTACAAGGTAACAACACCTCCCTCTTTCCTACCTCATGGGATCACTACAAGGTAACAACACCCTCTCCTACCTCAGTGGGATCACTACATGGTAACAACACCCCTCTTCCTACCTCAGTGGGATCACACAGGTAACAACACCCCTCTCCTACCTCAGTGGGATCACTACATGGTAACAACACCCTCTTCCTACCTCAGTGGGATCACTACAAGGTAACAACATCCCTCTCCTACCTCAGTGGGATCACTACATGGTAACAACACCCCTCTTCCTACCTCAGTGGGATAACTACATGGTAATAACACACCCCTCTTCCTACCCAGTGGGATCACTACATGGTACAATATCCCTCTTGCCTACCTCAGTGGGATAACTACAAGGTAAAACGACCCCTCTTCACCTCAGGTGGGGATACAAGGGAACAACACCCTCTTTCTACCAGTGGGATCACTACAAGGTAACAACACCCCTCTTCCTACCTCAGTGGGATCACTACAAGGTAACAACATCCCTCTTCCTACCTCAGTGGGATAACTACATGGTAACAACATCCCTCTTCCTACCTCAGTGGGATCACTACATGGTAACAACACCCCTCTTCCTACCTCAGTGGGATCACTACATGGTAACAACATCCCTCTTCCTACCTCAGTGGGATCACTACATGGTAACAACACCCCTCTTCCTACCTCAGTGGGATACACAAGTAACAACATCCTCTTCCTACCTCAGTGGATCACTACATGGTAGGTAACATCATCCCTCTTCCTACCGCAGTGAGATGACGATGATCATGTGCTTGCTATGTACACAGACGGTGGGGAGGGGAGAAAAGGGGAGGAAGGAGGAGGAGGTGGATGGGGGGACAAGGAGGGACCCTTGGGAGGGGGTGGGAGCGGTGGGCAGGGAGGGTGGGATAGGGCGGTGGGGCGAGGAGCCGAGGGAGGGGGAGGGGCGGCAGGAGTAGAAAGCGTGGTGAGCAGCAGCAGTCAGCAGCAGCATCGCTGCCTTTTATCAGGCGTGGATGCTGAAGGCGAGCTGACAAGGTGGAGGGGGCGCCGGGTAAATAACGATGCCAGATGTTCTCCCCAGTCCCAGGGGGGGGGGGGGGGGGGGGGGGGGGTGGGGGGGGTTGGGGGGGGGGGGAATGTCTTCTCCCCCTCCCTCCCTCCCTCCTGCTCCTTTCCCCCACTCTCATACAGCCCCCTCTCTACATTCCTTCCCCTCCCCCTCCCCCCAAGCTCACACCCCCCCACCCCCCCTCCTCCTCCTTCCCCCTCCTCCTTCCCGTATTCAAGGTGCTGGGGAACTGGGTGTCCCAGTTTTTGGTCTGTGTCTCATTCCATGTCTCAAACTGAATGTCTGTCTGTCTGTCTGTCTGTCTGACCAAAGACTGTACGCCCTACGGAGGGCGAACTATCTTTGGTCTGACCAGAGATAGGGAAAAGCCCTTTCCACTATCTCTGGTCTGACTGACTGACTGTGTCTGATCCCTCTCTCTCTTTCCCTGTAACAGAGAGAGAAGAGAGACAGAACAGACAGACAGACAGACAGACAGACAGACAGACAGAAAAAGAGGACAGACACAGACAGACGACAGACAGATAGAGGCAGAGAAAGGCAAAGAAGGGAGGAAGGAGAGAGTCCCCCCCCCCCACTCCCCCCCCCCCCCAAGACCATGAAGTACTTGAACAATACATTTCAAACTTTTGGAATAAGGGTCGTGTCTTTGACCGTTGTTCAAAAAAAGCGTCCTCTTCTTCACCAGATTATAAAAGCGTGCGGGAGGAGAGCTTGACATGCACCGCACACCCTGGTCGCAACTTTTCCACAGCTCTTCGACAATGGACTGGTTTGTCATGGCAAGGACTTGACTTACCAGCTTGGGGCCCTTGATGTCGCGCGCGCACCGACCCCCCCCCCCCCCCCCCCCCCCCCCACACACACACTCACACACATCATTGGTGATTCTTGGTGTTGGTTTTGTTTGGTTACTTTACAGCAAAAGATGAAGGACCCGAACCATGGTCACTCAGTAAACGGTCCACCTATGCTGCATACACCAGTGATTCGGCAAAACGCGGGACTCGGAGCTAACAGCGGTGACTCGGAGCAAACAGCGGTGTTTCGGCAACTGCGGGAGGCGGGCTTACACGGTGCTTCAGGGAAACAGCGGTGATGTCGGGCAAATAGCAGTGATTCAAGGCGAACGCGGTGAAGCGGGGCAAACGCGGTGATATCTGGGCAAACAGCGTGACACGGAAGGAAACAGCGGTGATTCGTGGCAAACAGCGGTGATTCAGGGCAAACAGCGGTGATTCGGGGCAAACAATGGTGATTCCGCGGCAAACAGCAGGTGTTCCGGCATACAGCGTGATTTCGGGCAAACAACGGTGATTTCGGGCAAACAGGCCGTGACGCGGGCATACAGCGGGGACTCGAGCAAACAGCGGATTCGGGGGCAAACAGCGGTGTCTCGGGGCAAACAGCGGTGACTGGAGCAAACACGTGATGCGCAAACACGGATTTCGGGCAAACAGCGGTGATTCAGGCTAACAGCGGTGATTTCGGGGCAAACAGCGTGACTCGGGGCAAACAGCGTGATTCGGGAGCAAACACGGTGAATTCGGGGCAAACAGCGTGAGTCTGAGCTAACAGCGTGATTTGGGGGACTGAAGCGAAGGGCGGAAGAGGCGGGAATAATGAGCGAAAAGGACGGGGGCTGGGAAGAGGATGGTGAAAAGACTGGGGGGGGGAAATGGGTAAAAGGACTGGGGGGTGGGGAGAGTGGATGCAAAAGACGGGGGTGGGGAGAGAGGAGGGTGAAAAGACTGAGGGTGGGGAAAGTGGATGGCGAAAAGGACTGGGGGTGGGAGAAGAGGATGGGTGAAAGGACTGAGGGGCGGAGAGTTGATAGGGAAAAGGGGACTGGAGGGGGGAGAGTGGATGGCGAAAAGGACTGGGGTGGGGAGAAGATGGGTGAAAGGGGACTGAGGGTGGGGAGAGGATAGGGGAATAGGACTGAGGTGGGGAGAGTGGATGGGTGAAAAGGACTGGGGGTGGGAGAGATGGATGGTGGAAAAGACTGAGGGGGGGAGAGTGGATGGGTGAAAAGAACTGGGGGTGGGGAGAGAGGATGGGTGGAAAAAGACTGGGGGGGGAGAGAGGATGGGTGATAAGGACTGGGGGGGAGAGGAGGGTGAAAAGGACTGGGGGGGGAGAGAGGATAGCGAAAAGACTGGGCTGGGAGAGTGGAAGTGTGAAAAGGACTGGGGGCTGGGAGAGTGGATGGTAAAAGGACTGGCTGTGAGAGTGGATGGGTAAAAGACTGAGGGGTGGGGAGAGTGGATGGGGGAAATGACTGGAGGGTGGGGAAGTGGAGGGGAAAGACTGGGGTGGGAGAAGGATGGGTAAAAGGACGGGGTGGGAAGAGAGGAGCGAAAAGGTAGCTGAGGTGGGGAGAGTGGATGGTGAAAGGACTGAGGGGTGGGGAGAGTGGATGGGTTTGAAAAAGACCTGGAGGGTGGGGAGAGTGGATGGGTGAAAAGGACTGGGGGTGGGGAGAGAGGAGTGAAAAGACGAGGGGTGGGGAGAGTGGATGGTGAAAATGGATGGAGGGTGGGAGAGTGATGGGTGAAAAGGACTGGGGTGGGGAGAAGGTGGGTGAAAAGACTGGGGGTGGGGAAGAAGGAGGTGAAAAGGACTGGGGTGGGGAGAGTGGATTGGTGAAAGGACCTGGGGTGGGGAGAGGGGATGGGTGAAAAGGACGAGGTGGGGAGAAAGGATGGGTGAAAAGACTGGGGGGTGAGAGAAGATGGCAAATAACGGTACGTGGGGTGAATACGAGGGGGGGGGGGGGAGGGGAGGGAAAGCGGAAAGATCAAAGGGGAGGGAAGCAGGGCCGGACGACTGGAGTAGAACCGAGTGGGGCAAACACAGGATTCCTCGTGGGGGAGGGGGGGAGGAGGTAGGCTTCACGAATTGACAGGGATTCCAGGCTAAAGCGGGAGAGGGAGGGGGAGGGGAGGAGGAGGGGAGACGAAAAAAGCCGAAGAGGATGCGGATGCTGCGGGGGGGGGGGGGGGGATGGGAAAAGGGAAAGGTGATGGTGGAGGGTTGGTGGGGGGGGGGGGGGGGGGCGGTGCAATCAACCGTGATTCTACGAGAGCAAATCAGCCGGGATTAGGGGCAAACAGTAGAAGTGCTGAGAAGGAGAAGCGGAACGCTTGCATGAAACACGGCCGCGTGTCTCTTCGCATCCACGAGCTGTTCATTTCCTGGAAAAACTTCTCGCTAAAGTCCTGCAGGTGCGCTGCTGGTACTGCAAGAGTTGTTGGCACAGAGCACGCCTGCCCCGTCAGCAACGACCGCGGTGGTCTGGCACTGACTGACTGTGATGGTGCTTGCGAGAGGTCTTGAACGGAGAATCGGCTTTCAGTGTGCTGCAATCACACAGTCCCATACACCGCATTGAGGTTTCCTTTCCGCAGAAGACAACACAGAATAGGATGCAAGACAAATCGTGCTGGTATGAAGAGGCCCGATGTTAGTGCGCGCACAGTTGCTCGCTCGCTCTACTGCTCGCGCCTACTACACAAACGAGCGCGCGCGCGGCGCGCACCACGCACACACACACACACACACACCCACACACACACACACACACCACACACACACACACACACACCACGACATCGACCACCACCCAAAAACCCCCAACCATCTCCGCCACGCACGTAAGCATTTTTCTGACAAGAGTGTTTCCCCCTTAATGTTCGTCCATTCCGTAATCTCAACCCTATCTGATGTTTGCACGCTACGATGGAGAGGGGTTTAGAACGATCGATCATTTGCTCTGAATTCTTGGCAACGCCTCTCGCATATCGTAAACAGTACTAGAGAGACATTTTTTTTCCAACTCCCAGGCAATCCAACAAAATACACGCACGGTGTCCTTGTCACCAAAGCTCGTTGTTAGTTTCGTTACTTTTGATGTTCATGCCTGAATGAATGAAAAACCCCTTGCTTCCTTCTAATCTCTCCGCCCTGGAGGGACCAAATCAGCAGCGTTGATGTGCGGAACATCAAGCACCTCCCGGCATCTCTTCCCCCATTCCCCCAACTTCGTCACGCGTTTTTTTTTTCGGTCCCATGATCTCTCAATTACGTGTCCTACCTCACCCACGACCCCCCGCATAGCACCCCTTTCCCCTTCCCCACCCCTCGCCGCCCCCCCCTCTCCAACGGCCAAACCTACAGAGATTTGTAAAGGACGCACATGTCTCTGTGAACGTGCGACGATGGTACGGGTGTTGCGCATGACCAGTCATTGCCCCCCAGCATAAAACTTTCAACCCGGGCTCCTCTTATCCACCGACATCGATTCCTTTCCTTCACTTTCAAATGTTTGTTTGCCTCCCCTTTCGCAGACGGGTGCCAGAAAGGTCTTCCTCGTTTCATTGTACCATCGCTACACCGACCAACCCACCACCGCCGCCGCCACCACCACCAACCACCCGCACGAAAAGATGCGCCATTGACCGAACAGGAACTGTGATGGGCGGTAATGGGGAAAGTAGGTGCAGAGGCGGTGATGTGACCTCCTGCTGGGGTCGGGGGGGGTAAGTTTGCGAAGGAGGATGGGAGAGGGGGGGTAAATGGGGAGGGGGTGAATGGGTGTGGGGGGAAGGGTGAGAAAGGGGAAGGTGGGGGGTGGAGGGGGGGATGGAGGCCAGGATCAGGCACGTGGGACAGGCAAGAAAAGGGCACTCGTGAGTGGGGATGAGACAGGGTGGAGTGAAGGGTGGGGGAGAGAGTGGCGAACAGCAGGGAGGAACATGCATGATATGTGAACAGCGACAGATAGTAGCAATTTAGAGAGAGAGAGTGAGATAGAGAGGGGGAAAGGGAAGGGAGAGTGAGAGAAGAAGAGAGAGAGTAAGAGAAGATGGAGAGAGAAGAGGACGGGTGGGGAACGGAAGGGGAGAACGGTGCCCGTACTTATCCCTTGGAATTTTATTTAGTTTGTTGTATTTTAGTCCCTGCGATTCATTCCAAGAACTGGCCCTCAGCACGTGGTGTCTTAGAGGAGAACTTGTTATTTTTCACTTTTCACAAGAAATGTAAGCTTGTTTTGCTCTTTATGATTTTCTTTGCTTCTTAGATGGCACCTTGGTGATATGTTTGAAAACTCAACAAAATACTTCGGACTTGCAACAACCAGCCTTTTCTGGGATTGCATCTACTTAAAACTGAAAAGGCAGAGAGTAAAATTACCACTTTCCGCGGTCCACTAAGGAGAAACCACCAAGTTGCGAAATGTCGGTATAGACCAGGATTTAATGTTAGTGAGTTTCCCTCCCTATTGTGATTCGCGCACAAGGTGATTTTTTTGGGAGAAATATTATCTGCTGAAGGCGTCATTTTGAGAAGCATTTATTTTATTTTTCCCCATCACACAAGCACATACTGTGTGTTCGGCAGAATCCTCTGCAACTGCAGGTATGAATGCGAATCTCCCCGTAGTTCTTCAATCTAAGACATAAGAGCAAGCATTGTTTATAATTCCCAATATGTCTTGCAGTCATTGCAACCTCCAAGCTGCTCCTGTAAGGTTGCTGGAACGGTGCTCGGTACTATCCTTGAATTATTAATTTTGAGGATATATATATTTAATATGTGTGGCTGTGGTTACAAACGCACATAAAACGAGATAAAACCAACACACTCAAAATAATTATACCCAATTTGTCTGCCAGGGAGATAGGATAAGACTTGGCATAATTTATAATGCAATTCTCCTGACGGTTAAAATTGACTAAAAAGAGAGACAGCATGAAGCCTGTTACGAAGAGCTGGTGTTATTTCTGCTTTCACAGCGATGCAGTCATGCAGCAACCCCAATCCAGCCCCCCCCCCCCCCCCCCCCCCAAACCAATTCCCTCACACTGACGGAATCTTAACATCATCCGCTCGTGGCTTATGTGGGTCGTCACTAACTTCATCATTTATGTTCAAACTGGATGCCCTCTTATGTGCTCTCTCTCTCTCTCTCTCTCGCGCGCCGCGGGGCGTATATGGATGGGTTATATCAGTAAACATTCTTAGGGGTAAGCATGATTGTGATTAACTCGCCCCCTGTCAAAATTAGGCAAGGTCTAACCATGAATCAGGCTCTCTCTCTCTCCTCTCTCTCTCTCCTCTCTCGCCACTCACTCACTCACTCACTCACACACACAAAGCGCCGCACATCACAAACACATAACGCTGTCACGGTCAAAATTCAACACAACCTAAGTGTGGTCCGTCGCCCGGCCACTTCAACTGGACATAAGTCCAAATCGCAGACATCTTGGCGCCACGTAGAACCGTGCCCCATGTTCGGATCCGGCCAACTAAGCTTAGTGGAGAGGCTTCACGGGGGGACGGTCCCGATCCACCCAGACTGACAAGCCGTTTTGGAACCCGACGCCTCGATGTCTGCGAGACAGTCGTAGTGCCTGGCTCAGCGCACTAGCCACTTGTGGAACCAGCGTCATTGTTAGTCAACGTCGTGGCGCCCACCCAGACTCAGCAGACACTTAGAGTGACCAGTGTCCACGACTTAACCATCACGGCGCCAGTTTAAGTAGGAAAGGGGGAAGGTAGTGTGTGGTGGGGGTGAAATCTAGCTAAGCAATTAATGACCAATTGCAACCACAGAGATAAGGCGTGTCCGGCGTGTCTGTGCCAGATTTGAATATCCAATGGAATTAGAGAGATAACTTCGGGGTCAGTGCGGTAAAAATACTGACCAATGGACTCGCCATTTTGACAGATCGGAACGAATAAAGAGGAGTGAGAGTAGAGAACGGAGAACGAGGGGGAAACGAACAGAGAAACAGAGAGAGGAGAGGTTCTAGGTCTGCTTGAGAGAAAGCAGAGAGATGGATGGGAGGAGAGAAGAGAACCAAGTGAAGATTGAGCATGAGAGAGTCGCGAGAGGAAGGACGGAGGAGAGATGTGGAAGAGAGAGAGTTGCGAAATTAATGAAGAAGAAAAGAAAGAAAAAAAAAAGAAAAGAAAAGCACCATGTCCATTTGATAAGACAACTAGAAGAGAAGAGAGAGAGAGTGCAATGCTTTATGCAGAAGAAAGAAAGAGAACAGATCGATGTTGATAGTCACTGTTCTATCTAAATCGTGGGTTCGACATCATAACTTGGCCAGCGCCACGTGTCATCGCAGTCCAACCTGCCCAACGCCAGCATCCAGTCGGACCGGTGCCAGCAGTCCAGCTTGACCGGTGCAACCAGACCAACACCAGCAGCAGTTGTTCGTGTTGTGAAAGTGACAGTAAAAAAAAAAAAAGAAAAGAATAAGACAGTGCTTCGGATAGTTTAAGATCACCTGCCAGGTAAAGTAGAAAACTATTTAGATCCCGGGTAGTTAATGATGGTTTTTAAATATGTTTTGTGAAGTTTCAGGAAAGAGAGAATGTTTTATTTCGTTGAGTCTTATGCAGTGATGTTGCGTTCTAGTGATCATGTTAGGAAAGTTATAGACTTTACTAGTGTTTTGGAGTGACGAATGCATGTTTATGAATGAGATTGTAAGCTAGCGGTGAGGATGTTGTGCTGTGCGCTGTCCTTCTCCATCGACATCACCCGGTTGTCATTTATTGGCGAGCTTGCCAGGATAGTTCTGGCCCATTATTTATAAATGTTCAACTTCTCAGAGAGGAAGCTGGGTGGGGATTCAAGTGTTGTAATCTCGAAGACAAGGTTGTCTTACTGTATGTTCCCAAGATAGTGAAATCTAGTTGCAGTGCGGCCAAACAGTAAGACTAGGCTTGGTCATTTCAGCCCAAGTACTCATTTCGCACAGATATGCCTATAAGTCGCTCTCATAGTTGGGTCAGGCGCTGGGCGTCCTTATAAAAACTAACTACGTTGTCCCAAGCTAATATTAATCATTCATAGGATTGTGCTATTACGCCACTCCGGTCGAAACCACCAGTTTGGCTTCTGAGTATAAAATCTTGTTCAAAACAAAAAAAAAAGGAGATATAATGGCGGAAGAAAAGAACACCCCTAATTGAACAACTTGTGAGCGTCGCGCGTGATCTAGGTTTACTCAGATAGTGGGCGTGCTTTCGTTGAAAACAAACAAAAAGAAGGAAAGGGATGAACGCGCGGAAAGACGCCGTACTCGCAGTCGAAATAGCAGAAGCGGAAAAGGTTAGGGAAACGCAGGAAACAGAAAGAATAAGGGAATCGCAGGAAACAGAAAGAATGAAGCAGAAACAGAAAGATTAAGGCAAGCGCAGAACAGAAAGATGAAGCAGGAGACAGAATGAATAAGGGAAAGCGCAGGAAACAGAAAGGATAAAGACTAGGGAAACGCAGTAACAGAAAGACTAAAGGTTCAATTAGAGTAGAGAAAGTAAGAATACGAGGGGAGACCACCGATGATGGGAGTGCACTTCCAGTTCTCGTGCGCAGCATGCCCCCCGTCCCAAGTTGCCAAAATTCTCGGAAGGAACCCGACTCGATTGACGCCATACATCAGTCGTGTCGAAACGTGCGTACCAGTCAGGGTTTGGCCTCCAGAAGAGTGGGCAGTCATTTTGTCAGCGCTATTGACGGGTAAGGCTGCAGATTTCACTGCGTTTACCAGCAGAACAGTCAGATTTTGGTGCTGTGAAGGAGTCTTTGATGAAGATTTGACCTCACGAAGAAGGATTCAGAAGAAATTTCGTTCAGCTAGATTGCAGCAGGGGAAACGTACACGCAGTTTGGTGCACGTCTAGATCACTATTTTGATAAATGGCTAAGTTGAGTGGTACGAAAAAGAGTTTCACTGAATTGCAAGTAGCTAGTTAGAAGAACAGATTTTGTCAGGTTGCAGACCCTTGAGTTAACCATACAATTTTGAATGAGAGACAGCAGAGACAGCAGGGAGTTGTTGAATTCGCAAGGTGTATAATAAGAGGCACGTTTGGGCACGAAGGTCAGGAGAAACAGTGCTGGGCACTGGGAGAAGAGGCAAGAGACCCAGGGGAGTTTTGCTGCAAGTCGGCTAACCCTGTGGTGGGCAGAAAGGAAGGGCAAAGGGACATTAGGTGTTTCTTTTGTCCACAAAGAAGGGACAGTGGGCGAGATTGTCGCATGAGGTTCCAGTCATGGCACAGCCTGCAAGAGTGATAAGGGTCGTCAGGGAGGAAACGACCTGTCAGTGGAACCAAAAGGGTTTCATCTGAAAGGGTGGAGTGCAGCCTTGGCTAGCACTGACAGCAGTCTGTGCAGGATGGGAGGGCACTAGGCTGAGTGGTTTCGTTACCATGGAAGAAGGGTGATTGGCCACAGAGGGTGAAGTGATACGAGACACTGGTTTGTTCATGCGGGTAGTACAACAACGCTGGTCGATAAAGGGGATTTGACAGGGCAAATCCAACCTGTACTCTAATAGATGGCACTGTGAGGGAGTTTTCCAGTTGCTAAGATCGGATGTCTACCCCTACTTCTCAGTCGAGTTGTCTGCGTTGTGATGGAGAACCCCTTCACGATTTGATCATCGGAAATTTTCCAGGTTGCAAGGGATCCAGGGGATCCTGAGTTGTGACTGCTACAGGGCAGCAGTTCAGTACACGGAGCAAGAAGGAGAAATGGTTGTTAAACCGTTAGTTGTTTCCAGAAGGAAGTCGGGCATAGACGTGTCTCCTGATGAGTTTAGGCAGCGCAGGAACTAGACCACTTCGCTCGTGAAGTCTTGGGAGTTGGCAAGAGGTGGAGAGAAACAGGAGGTAAGGAGGTGAACAGAATTTCTTGTGAAAGGCGGGCTGTTGTACCGAAGTGTCACCAGGGGAGACAGGTAAGGTGACCACTCATTTAGAGGTAACCAGCAGGGTTCGTGACACGTCATGTCATGGTCCGATCCGCTCAGGGAGGTCATCTCGCACCAGCAAAACCGCTGACCGAATCTTTGATGACTTTCATTGGCCTGAGCAATGCAGATCAGATTAGGGAGCAGGGCAGGGACGTGTGTCAAAGGTCAGCCACATGAGGGTGATAGAGGAAGCGCCTCTTAAACATCCCCCTTAATTGACACACCATTCTAGGAGGGGGCTGGTGAGCTGATTGGCCCAATCGCGCCTGTTCCAAAGGTGGGCACAGTATGTGTTTGACGCTGGTGGACTACGCGACCAGATTATACCCAAAGCAGTTGCATTGAAAGCGGATATACGCTACAGGTCGCTGAAGGGCGGTAGAAATCGTCTCTCGCGTGGGGGCCAGCACAAAGTTCTCAGTGACAGGGGGTCCACAAGTTCACCTCAGCGTGATGAGGGAGGTTCAACAGGCGCCTAGGATCACACAGCTGCGCACTACCCCATACAATCCACAATGTAGCTTGGTGGAAAGAGTCAACGGTGTGCTGTAGGGCAATCTTAAAGAAGCGCTGTGAGGAATGGCCAGCAGATTGGGACCGCTACATTCCAGCCGGCACTGTTTGCCTACAGGGATGCCCTCAGGAAAGCACAGGCTGCGCCATTTTGAGCTGCTGTATGGGCGGACTGTTCGGGACCAGTGTGCATTCTCAAAGAGCGGTGTCCGGAGAACAGGAATCAGGAAGAGGTCAAAACACTATCAGTATGTGGTGGACCTACGCAATAGGCTCGAGGAACAGGTAAGGTCGCAAGGGAGAGTGTGCAGGAGCTAGGGTCGTCCAGAAAAGCAGTAGGAATGGAAGGTGAGGAAGCAATTCCTCATGGGGGAGATCAATCCTGTTACTGCTTTCCCACGGTATCACCACAAGCTGCTGAGGCATTGAAGGGACCATTCCACCATCATGAAAGGTAGATCAGGACGACCGAATCGAATTGAAATGGGAAATCAAAACTTTTCCAGCAAATCTACTCCGCACATTGATTCAGCGTGAGACCTCAGCTCATAGGCGCAGCAGCAATCATTGATGGAGGAAAGGAGACCCGCAAAGAAGGGAGATTTTGTTGCCTGAGTTTCCGAGGAGAAGAGTCATTCAGGATGTGTCACTGTATGAAGGCGTGGGGTGGACAGTATGAGACGGGAGGAAGTTAGTGGGCTCCTAGAAAACAGTATAGGGCGTCCCGACAGTGATAAACCCAGGCAGGACAACTCTAGAGACTGTACGGTGGAGTGTGACATCACAGAAACCCTACAATGTGAAAGCATACTCCATCCCATATGCCACCAAAGCACTGAGCGAGGAGTGGGAGAAAAGTTTGGGAACCTTGGGGGATTGAAAACCGTCCAAATCATCGACAGTGCACCCGGCCGTCGAGTGAGGAAAAAGTCAGGTGAGCATCGATTCTGTGGTCGACTATAGACGTCGAACAGGGTCACAAGGCCGAATGCAGAGGTCATACCAAACATGGAAGACTGTGCGCGCAGATCGCCACAAGCAAGAGCCAGTTAATTTCACCAGGATAGAGCTGAGCAAGGGTGACTGGCAAATAGCCCTGAGTGAGGACTCAAAGAAGTCACAGCATTCTCCACTCCTAGGGGCGATATCCATGCGGAGTACTCCCTTTTGGATGGTAAACGCACCTGCAGTCATCGCTCGAATGATGAGGAAGCTATGGACGGATTGGAAAGGTGTTTGTGAATTTCATGATGACATTCTGATAGCAACCGAACATGGGAGGAGCAAATGAGGCTAGCAGGAGCATTTTTGGAGAGGTTGAGACAAGCCAATCTCACAGCCAGACCAACAAGTGCAAGTTGGCTTTCAAGCCTGGAGTTCCTAGTTTTTGTTGTCGGAGCGACACAAAGCGCCAGAATAGGAAAGGAGAAGATGATGAATTCCGAGAGACCAAAGACCAAACAGAAGTCAAGGAGTCAGTCTAGTTTTATTGGGTTAATAGGGAGTTTGTTTCAAATTTCGCAGCAATCACGAGTCCTCGCAGGGATTTGTCAAGTCAGGGAAACCGCAGTGGTCGAATGGTCTACGCTGCTGAGCAAGCACTGCAGACGTGTTGGAAAACTAGGTTCCCGTCCCATCTTGAAGCTACCAGATATGTCCAAACCATTTCTGTTGCGGACAGATGCATCAGGGGTGGGATAGGTGCAGTATTGTTGCAGGAGCACGAAGGGTCGAGTATTCCTGTGAGATAGGCTAGCAGAAGTTGACAAAGTGGGAAGAAGGTACGCAACGTGGAGAAGGAGTGTTTAGCTGTAGTGTGGGCCGGGCAGAAGTCCCACAAATACTTGTATGGAAAGAGTTAGTGATAAGACGGATCATCAACCACTCATATTCCTGCAGGAGCGCTAGTTAAAAACACAAGTTCTGCGTTGGGCAATGGCACTGCAGCCTACAGGACCGGTGCAGTACATTCCCGGTCCCGCAGAATGTCGGAGCTGACTATTTAAGCCGTGTAGTCTAGCAAGTGCAACTCAGAGGAAGTCATTCATATCCGGGGTGCTTTGTTGATAATATGTGTTATACAGTATGTTGATTGGATATGGTCGATTCCCAGGTGGCTATGGCCATTATTTTCGGTGTGAGACTGTTTTTATATTTTCTTGTCGATTTGTTCAGGTAAAATGGTATGCTTGGAGCATACAGCCGTTTTGTGTATAATGCATTATTTGCAATGAGTGAGTATGTAGATTCCTCAGGGAGTTGTCATGGATCGTGATCATATTATATGGCTTTTCATAAGAATTGTGAAGAGAGATGTGGCAAATTCCGCAGGTAGGGGAATTGCTAAGGGCGCACAGAGGTTGTTTTAAAATGAGTTAAATAACGCAAGAAGCGCACGTCAATGATAACTCATTGGAGTGGTATTCACTAATGGTATGTTTTTATAATGTATAAACCGTTTGGTTGTTAAAGTATTTTCACAAACTTTGCGCGTGTAGCGAGTTCAGCAAATTCGTTGTTTGTCTTTTTTGTAACCGTTTGTTTTGAGACAAATGCGGTGCATAGTCTTGTGCAAGGGGAAATTTTCACGGGCCAAATTCAACATAAACATACCTAATGTGGTCCGTCGCCGGCCAACTCTACTGGACATAAGTCCAAACCGCAACATCTTGGCGCAAGTAGACCGGCCCAAGGTTCGGATCCGCCAACTAAGCTTAGTGTCGTGGCTTCTCACTGGGGGGGAGAGGGGGCTGTCCGATCCACCCAGACTGACTAAGCCGTTGACCGACGCCCTCGATTCTAGCGGAGACGAGTCGTTAGTGCCTGGATCAGCTCATCTAGCCACTTTGGGTAACCCCGGCATGTAGTCAACGTCGTGGCGCCCTCCCATGACCAACTAGCACTTTTAGAGTGACCATGTCCAACGAACTTTAAGCCACACTGCGCCAGTTAAGTAGGAAGGGGGAAGGTAGTGTGTGGTGGGTGTATCTAGCTAAGCAATAGATGACAAGACCACCACAGAGAGTAAGGCGTTGTTCCGGCGGGGGGCTCAGGTTTTGAATACCATGGAATTTGAGGAGATAACTTCGGATGTACACAGGGCGGTAAAAATACTGACCAATGGTACTCGCTATTTGGACAGATCGAACGAATAAAGAGATGTAGAGTGAAGAACGGAGAGAACGAGGGGGATAACGAACAGAGAAACAGAGTGAGGAGAGTTCTAGGTCTGCTTGAGAGAAAAGCAGAGAGATGAGGGAGGAGAGAAAGAACCAAGTGAGAGATTAAGCATGAGATAGTCGCAGAGGAAGGACTGGGAGAAGATGTGGAGGAGAGAGAGTTGCTAATAATGAGAAAGAAAAGAAAGAAAAAAAAAAAAAGAAAAGCAGCCATGTCCATTTGATAAGAGCAGACTAGAAAGAGAGAGAGAGAGTGCAGGGCGTTTAATGCAGAAGAAAGAAAGGAGCACAATCGATGTTGATAGTCAACTGTTCTATCTAAACCGGGGTTCGACCTCATACTTGGCCAGCGCCACTTTCATCGGCAGTCCAACCTGACCACGCCAGCAGTCCAGTCTGACCGGTGCCCAGCAGTCCAGCTTGACCGGTGCACCAGACCAACACCATGCCACAGGGTGTGGGGCGGTTGTGAAAGTGACAGTTAAAAAGAAAAAAAAGGAAAAGAAAAAGACTGTGATTCGTGAATAGTTAAGATCACCTGGCCAGGTAAAGTAGAAATCTATTTATACCCGTTTATTTAATGATGTTTAGATAAATGATTTTGTGAAGTTCAGGAAGAAGAAGTTGTTATTTCGTTGATTTCCATATGCATTGATGTTTCGGGGTTCTATGATCCCTGTGTAGTAAATTATAGACTTTACTAGTGGTTTTGATGTGACGATTGCTTGATAATTTGAATGAGATTGTAAGCAAGTCTGTGAGTATTTTTGGCTGTGCGCTAGTCCTTCCTCATCGAGCAGTCACCCGAGTGACAAACGCACACACACACACACACACACACACACGCACGCGCGCGCGCGCACATTCACAGTGGTTAAGTGATCGCATACTGAAGTTATTTTTTTTCCTCAGTCTACTCCATCATGTCTTCCCTACTCTGCTAGCTAGTAACATCGCTAGTTCCCAATTGAAACCCATACTAGCTTGAAAACTATGGGAGCATACTGGATTCAAATGGTCATAGTTACGACTTTCAAACTATTTTCCACGACTTCCTGTCTCCTTCAAATGACATGAGGAATAGTAAACAACAGTTACAGGTATCAAGGATACCGACAGTTGGCAATGGAATTCTTGCAACTGAACAAAAATGTAAAAAAATTCAAGGTTATCTAGTTCGGTATGATTTCATTGTATGGTACATGCTGCCACTTGTAAAATATTCATGAAGATGTTTTGGCATGACTTTCTTTACATGACACGTTCTAGATAGGGATATTTTATTCGTAGGTTCCTTGACTGCTTTTTATCTTCACATTGTGTGTTGTTTGGAAGAAACAAGATGCTGGAAATATTTCTTTTATGTAGCTCGTTTGTGTGAATTTACCTTATTTTAATGTGTTTAAGTTGATCTCATTTCAATCCTGTCTTCACGAAGAAATATTGCAGTTCGTGTTTCCTCAATCATCCATTTTGGTTGAGGCGTGTGATTCATTGTAGATGTTTTGTATGGAGCATGTTTATCATGAACAGTATTGAACGTTGGTAGCCAGTACTCTGGGACGTCTTCTAGATGAGTACATTTGTAGACATTGGAAAATGGGGAGCGGGACAGAGAAGCAAGAAAATGACCCTTTTGAAATATTGCAAAGTATCTGTAGGTCACATGTTCGTGACATGTGATATTCCATTTTTTGCCCCTGTGACACATACCGAAAAATAATCACTGAGTCCATTTAGAGGAACATGTTGAAATGACGTGTTGTGGGTCCGTATCACAAATATCTTCTTCTTCTTCTTCTTCTTCATACGCAGGCTGATACTCCTGCGGACACTCCCTGTATAGACAGGCAAGGATTAATCCATCTGCCCAACAAAGGGAGTGGAGTTTTGTGTGCATGACTGTTTTTTTTATCTCGCCATTAAGGCAGCCATACTCCAGCTTCGGGAAGGTGCATGCTATGTGTAAACGAGTCATCCATACCAACGGCCAAACTGGCCTTCTCTTCCGAAAGTTGGTGATGGGATTTGACGTGTGTGCAAGATGTTATGCGTGCGTTCACACACGGAACCTCGGTTTGTAGTCTCATTCGAAGGACTGTATGGGAAATGGGGTCAGAACCAATGTTAACTCCGAGGGAAAAATCCCTCTGTACCGAAACGGCCCGTCGGAGATTCGAACCCGCAACCCTAGGATTACGAGTCCTGCGCTCTCCCAACTGAGCTATTCCGGCCCCCACAAATATGTTCAATTAGTGATCTGCTGGCTGAGGTGCACACGGGTAGAGGTGTTTACAATCTGAGACAAGTTGTATGAGGGAATCGTATGCGTCCATGACTAATGAGGTACAGAGAGAGAGAGAGAGAGAGAGAGAGAGAGAGAGAGAGAGAGGAGAGAGAGAGAGA
>CM031606.1:6296458-6309882 GCA_018398815.1 Conus ventricosus
TATAGCTCACAAACGGTCATATCAGTGACGTCACCTGATCGAAGTCGAATTTCTACATGGTTGTAAACACACACACACACACACACACACACACACACACACACACACACACACACACACACAACTCATTTAAATAGATTTTCTAAAAACACCACAATTGCTTTAAAAATTTTCTTCCGTATTAACTTGTATCAGGTGAAAAATATGTATCTCTTTCAGGAACTCAGAACGTACATTAGGTAGAACATTTTTGAGCAGAGTTTCCATTGAGTCTACTGTCCAGTATTCTATGTCTGACTTCATGTAAGTCCTCTATAAAACATTGTGTGGCTTCCTCACCTATTAAAAGATATCAGCTGGTGTCAAATGTTCGGGTTAAAATTTGTAGTAATCCTACTGCACGGATCCTGGATCCGCCGTTCATCTGGATCCGTATAACCGATCAGCACCAAGATGTTATGAATTCGTTCAAGGGTCCTGTTTCATGTTCCCACCAAATTTTGTCAAAATGGGTTGAAAAAGCTCTAACGCACGAGCAAACGAACGGACGCAGGAGAACAACGTAAGGAACGTCGTTGACGACGGTACTAAGGGTATGTATGATCTACGAGTCACTTCAGGACTGTAGGGAAGCGTTCAGACCACAGTTAAAGAGGATGTGTTTTAAGATGTCTGCGGTTCCAAGGGGCAGAACAACAGCAGGCAGTCCCAGTGTGGGGTCTGGACAAAATGCTGGGATGATGGCCGTTAGGTCCGCTGAACGGCCCACAAGGGGACGATCCCTCCCCACAGTACCCCACCCAACCCCACTTCACTCCTCCTCCTCCTCCCTCCGCCACCACACTCCTACCCCCTCCCTTCTCCTCCGTCATTACCCTTCCCCCCCCCCCCCACCCCCACCCCCTCCCTCTCCTCCGTCATTACCCTTCCCCCCCCCTCCCCTTCCTGCGAGTGAATGGCCCAGAACCATCTTTTCTCACCTCCCGGCCTCCACCCAGCCCTCGCTGTCACCTCCACGCCCCCCACTCCCACCCCCTCCCATTACCATCATCTCCCCCACCGCCACCCTCTCAGCCCTCAACTTACCCCCCCCCCCCCCCCCACCCGCCTTCCTCCCCCAGTCCGTTCATCACTTGTCTCTGGCACCGAGGGTCCAATAAACGGGAGAGAAGAGAGGGGGAGAAGGTGGAGGGGGATGGGGGTCGGAGGAGGGGGTAAAGGGAAGGCCTTGCCTCCTATACAGAGCCGGGACTACAGGCGGATGTGCCCGTAATATAAAGGCCAGAGAACAACAGCACGACGAACCAAGGGACAGGCTTGATGATGACACCACCACGCTCCCTGCCCGCTGCGCTTCACTGGAGCGAGAAAAAGGCTCGCGCAGGGAAAAGCATGGGTGGGGGGGGGGGGGGGGGGGGGGGGGGGACGGAGGGAGGACGGAAGAAAGATGAGGGGTGGGGATGGGCGGTGGTGGGGTGGGGGTGGAGGGTTGACCGGTGCCTGCTAAGTGGAAAGACACACTCCCGTCAATTTGATGAGCGTGGAAGCCACATCAGTGCCAGACAGTCGACTAGGGCCTAATGCAAAAGCCGGGGAGATAATGGGAGCAGGGAAGCTTAGAGCTTCTCTCGGAAACGGGCTTTTAAATTATATGATGGGCGCGCGATTGCCCGGCTGGTAGATATTCCTTTTTATCTTTCACCGTCCCCCGTCCTGTCTGTCGGTCTGTCGGTCTGTCTGTCCGTCCGTCCGTCTGTTCCGCAGCTTGCTGAAAGAGGCCTGCTAATGTTCCGTTTTACGTGCGAAGGCGATACGGATAACGTGGTATTAATAATGGTTTGCTTTATTAAGAGAGAGAGAGAGAGAGAGAGAGAGAGAGAGAGAGAGAGAGAGAGAGAGAACACTGAACACTGAACACTGTGACTGAACATGTTTAATGTCATTAGCTATACAGCCTTAGTGACATGGGGGGGTAAAGCACAAAATAATCATATCGAAACGAAAGTAACAACATAAAAGAAACATCCATCAATTGGAAGCTTGAAATACAAGCAAAATAGGCCAGTATCTCGACCATCCAGATTAATATTATTCATAAAAGTAAACATGTAAATACGATAACCAAAATATTTTACTACTTCCTGTACCATTCATTTTCTTTTCATTTGAACATCGTAAGTTCTAGTTGATGATAACTTCTGCGCGTATCTTCAATGCCTCTGCAATGTATCTGGCAAGTGATTTCACTGAATTATCATCATAATTCAGTTTCAGAATTCCAAATGTGTCCTGATTTATGGCAACATTCTTTTGAAAAACTACACACTTATCTCGTACAGCACTGTCATTTCTACAATGAAACAAAAAATGCGACTCATCCTCCCTAAGGAAGCCACACAATGGACACGGTGACGCTGTAGATGACTCAGTATAGAACCTTCTTTTATGGGCGTTTAGACCGAGAGTCCTTGTTCTAAGTCTGGATAGACAAATTTTATGCCATCTGTTCGTTATTACTGAAATATACTTTTCCGTTTCAAATATACTTTTAAAGCCATAAAACCAGTTATATTTATCCGTGTTTTCCATGTTAGAATGCCAGTTTTGTTTATATGAAGCTATAATCCTGTCTTTGAATTCCAGAATAAAGCCATCCTCATAACCGCAACTCCCTGGCACATCCATACAATCCCAAATCCGTGAGTAGTCAAAATCTTCTTAACAGAATATACCCAATTTTCTTTTCCCCGTTCATGCTCATTCAGTAACATTTCATAAACCTGTTTACAAAGTCTTGAGGCAGGAAGCCTCAGTAGCCAATATTTTATAATTTAATGTTTGACCTAATATACAATGGGTATCTGCCGGTTTCTCCATAGATTACAGTATTCGAAGAATGTAGGGGAACATTTAAAAAGCGCTTAATTGCAAACGTATGTACTTTTTCTAAATCTTTGTTGTTATGAAGTCCCCATATCTCAGCACCATATGTAAGAACTGGCTCAATTTTGGCATCAAAGAGTTTCCAGAATATTCTTGGATCAAGTAAGTTAAGTTTGTGCAAAGCTCTTAAAATCTCTGTGACACCTTTTTTTCCTTTTCTACAAGAGAGAGAGAGAGAGAGTGAGAGAGAGAGAGAGGGGGGGGGGGGGGGGGGGGGGCGGTAACGCAGCTTGAAAATGGGAGAAAAATGGAGGGGGGGGGGGAGTAACTATAAAGACGGCATCATCATCCTTATCGACAAGTGTGACAATCACCCGTGCGTGAACACACACACACACACACACACACACACACACACAACACACACACACACACACACACAACACACGCACACACACACACAAACACACACACACACACACACCACACACACACACACACACACACACACACACACACACACACACAATCACACTCATACGCACACAGACACACACAGACAGACAGACAGACACACACACACACACACACACACACACACACACACACACAACACACACACACACACACACCACACACACACGCACGCACGCACGCACGCACGCACGCACGCACGCACGCACGCAATCATTCAGCATAGAGCTCTATAATGCTTACTGCACAATAGCGTAAAAGCTTCTTATCGGGAATCTATACATCCAGGTCATTATTGAAAGCTATAAAAGTAACATGCAATCCTGTCAATCTTAACCTCTAGAGGCACACAACAGGCACATGGGACAACGGATATGTCTGTCACGGATGAACACATTTTGGGATTCAAATGTACACAGAGACATGGTTTATGACAAAGAAGCCATTTTAAAATGACTTGAACTATTTCACGTCACTGGTTACGTCATATCGGCTGGAACGTCACGACAAACGATGCTGCATCAAAATGACGTGAACCATTCAAATCACCGGTAACATCATGTAGGTGTAAACTTCATGACAAATGAAGCCATTTTAAAATGATGTCAACTACGTCACCGTGACGTCATATCGGCTGGAACTTCACGACAAACGATGCTGCTTCAGAATGACGTGAACCAGTCACATCGCCGTAGGTAGAAACTTCACGACAAATGACGCTGTTTTTAAATGGTGTGAACTATTTTACGTTACTGTGAGGTCATATCCGGAGAAACTTTTCGACCAATGATGTTAGTTTAAAACGACATGAACCGTTTTACAGCAGTCATATCTGTAGAATCTGTGTAATACGTTTTCTATGTGAAACAGGTTAGGCCTATGCCAAGAATACAGATCTAGTAAAGACAATGACTCAACGTCTGATGTACCCCCAAATTTATAAAAAAAACTCAAGCCAGTTGTAGCCGCGAGTGGTCGCAAAAAAAACGCCCCAACTCGTCAAACTTACGAGAATCCTTGCCTCTTTGCGTCTAAGAAAACGAAGTCTGGTTATGTCTGCGATAGCAAATATATTTGACGTCATGTGAGATATGGGAGTTGTTGAGTATCCACTAAATATACAGCTTTTCAAGCCTCTGATTCCTGTTCTTCATAAACTTTGTGACAGTTGTTGACTGGTCCTAAACATGAAACGGACGACGGCCTGTCCCCCAGCCCCCCCCCCCCCCCTCCCCCCCTCCCCCGCCCGATCCACACAGCTTCTCTTGAAGAATGGCGGGCGTCGGCCATGTCTCCTCTCTCAACTTCTGGCGGGCACCGTGGTCTTACAGAATGTGCTTTATGATTTGAGCGGCTTCTCCACAGCTGGTTGTGCTGTAAGGAGTTGATCAGGCGGCGGTGCGCCTGTCTTGAGGGGAGGTAAGTGATGACCTGTCCCTACCTGTTCAGCTGATGGGATAGCTATCATGTGCCTCTGGTGGTGTCGTGGACAGAGATTTACTGATGGTCTTCATCTCTGTGAGACTGACACTGCTTTTTTTTTTCTCCTATTATTTAATTCAATTTTGTTTTGTTTTGTTTTTTCTCTGTTTATCCTCTACGCCCGGTTTCTCTGCCATTTCGTTTCTTTGTATAACGCAACGGAAGGGCCCGACCCACTGCAGTGTGGTTTCCATCTGTGTGTAAGGAACAGGACAGCAGGCCACTGACAGAACTTCCCGAGCTAAAAATCCAGGCGTTCAAGAATATGTGCTGCAGGAGGAATCTCAGGTGTGTTTTTATTTCACACCAGTTGATTTTTCCCTCCTCCTCCCTCCTCCTTTCCCCTGTTCCCCCAACATTTTTTAAATGCGCGAATTGATGTTATTTCAATGTATATATTTCTAGTCCTGGGGTTTGAAGAAAGAAAAAGATACAGCCGAAGATGCTGGGGAGGACCCAGAGAAGCACTGTCTCCATCTGCCTTTAAAGCAGTCCTATACCACTCTATTACGATGTTAAGGGACATAACTGCTCCTGAACAGAGGTAAATCAGACTACAGGATGCAACTCATAACAGCCTAAAAGCAGCATCCCCATGGGTGTACCAGCCGTATTTCATGACTGCAGAGCCCACCGGCAACAGACCCAACCACAGACCCAACCACCCTGCCCACGGACAGATGAAGACAGTGCCACTCCAGACACAGCCAAGCTTTCGCCATACGGTCTTATGTGCCCTCAAGAGAGAATCCAAAGTTGTAGTCTTTCCACTGTCAACAGGACTTTCCCTGTGGTCAGTGGGTCTTTCCTCACCGTCACTGGACCTTTCTCCAGGGTCAGCCTAGCTAAGGCAAAGAAGAAAAAGAAACACCCGAAGGTGCTGGGGGGACCCAGAGAAGCACTCCTTCACCTGCCTTTAGAGCAGTGCTGTACCACCTTGGAGGCCTGCGCTGTGTTGACGATGGGTACAGGCACGCGCAGGACACTCCATTAAGATATCAAGGGACATAACTGCTCCTGAACAGAGGTAAATCAGACTACAGGATGCAACTCATAACGGCCTTAAAGTAGCATCTATATATTCTAGTCCTGGGATTTGTTTTCTACGATCAAGGAAATGGTCAAATTTGTTAATAAGAACATGGTCAAATTTGTCAATTAAGAAAATGGTCAGATTTGTTATTTAAGAAAACGGTTAAATTTGTTAATGAAGTGAAGTAATCACCTTTTCTTGTCACTGCTGAAAACTCAAGATGACTGATTCAGCATCTCATGACGTATTCGTTTTTCTCACTTAAAGTGCATTGACAAGTGGTCTGTTTTCAATTCCGCCGTATTTCAGTTGAGATTACAGATATGAAGTTGGTGGGAGACAAGGGTAGCGGGCAGAGGGGGGGGGGGGGGGGGGGGGGGGGGGGGGGGGGGGAGGGGGGGAGGGGGCAGAAGCTTAATCTCGATCTTGATCCCCAACCCACGAATATATGAAGTGAAAAGCAAGTCAGATAGCAAGAGCTGTACGGCCATGTCGGTCGTGACTGATTAATGAACGAACAGATGACTGTATGACCGACACTCGGCCTAAACAGTCTCCACATCTGATGTGGTCTCGGCGCCAAGACAAAGGATATGAAGGCACAGAACAAAGAAGAGAACGAGGAGTGCGTGTATGTGTGCGCGTGTGTGTTTGGTGTGTGTGTGTGTGTGTGTGTGGTGTGTGGTGTGTGTGTGTGTGTGTGTGTGTGGAAGGGGTAGGAAAGGGTGAAGGGGAGAAGGGGAGGAAGCGGAATAGACAAAGAAGACCTGAGCAGTAACATACCCCCTCCACATAACAACCGCAGTCACAACATTCAGTCACATACATCACAGCACACCAGCGTTCCCTCCCATACCCCTCAAATCAGTAAAACACTTGATGGATTTTTAAAAAATAAATTATGCTGGACGAGCGACGTTAATCAAGCGAATAATACAACGTGCTGAACACCTATATGATTCTCCAGTCAGTCGTGACCGCCTGCAGGATGTGAGTGCCTCTTGAAACAACGATGATGACCGTTTCTTGACAGGCCACGAGGCGCACGACTTATTAAGACGAAGGATGGCGTGGGACGCCAATCAGATGGGTAATGAAAATGACGTGACAACCATGCAGTCAACCAGAGCGTGACGCCTCCCAGTTTTCAGTCCCTCGCAGCGGACGAGGGAGGACCAGTTGAATACAACGAGCTGTTGAATCAGTAATTATGCTGCTGAATGCATGACGGCCCTGGGAATGCATCGACTTTAAGACAGTCACCGATGGAAGAAAAAAAATAATAAGAGAGAGAGAGAGAGAGAGAGAGAGAGAGAGAGAGAGAGCAAACATTACGGCTTGCAGATCGAAACAGCACTGCACACACACACACACACAACACACACACACACACACACACACACCGCGCGCGGCATTCTGCACACAGGTCTTCATTTTTATCATTTCACT
Organism: Conus ventricosus; assembly: GCA_018398815.1. NCBI lineage: Eukaryota > Metazoa > Mollusca > Gastropoda > Neogastropoda > Conidae > Conus > Conus ventricosus. The sequence continues at coordinate 6,303,780 of CM031606.1, forward strand.
GATGCGAAAGACTAACATTTAGACCACCTCCTAAAAGGCAGTGGAGGGGGGGGGGGGGGGGGGGGTAGAAAAAAAAACTTGCTGTGCAAGACTGCTTTTTTTTTCTCTCCCTCAGCTAGAACTCTGAGATGCACCATTGTTGAGATTCTTGCGTATCAGACTGGGGTTTTTTTTCCTCTCCAACCTCGTATGTTTCGACATTAAAAGAAATTCTTTAAACAATGTTTTTTTGTTTTGTTTTTCTCTTTTAAATTGGGGCCTCCATCTTCCTCTGGGTTTTTTTTTTCTCCAAGTAACCCCAGCTCTAACCCACCTAGCAAGTCTGCATGTTCTGCATGAGACTGTTGTCCGCCTTGTTTTTTTTCTCCAACAAGTACCCACAGCTCTAGCCCACCTAGCAAGTCTGTATGTCAGCTCTAGCTCACCTAGCAAGTCTGTATGTCAGCTCTAGCCCACCTAGCAAGTCTGTATGTTCTATATGAGACTGTTGTCCGCCTTCTTTGTTTTTTCTCCAACAAGTAACCACAGCTCTAGCCCACCTAGCAAGTCTGCATGTTCTATATGAGACTGTTGTTAATCCCACCCCATTAAGGTAGCCACACACCGTATTCGGGGATGATGTCTAAACACGACACCAGTCTACATGTGTTTTGTTCTGGCATCACCCATCTCAGCAGCACACCATGGCCTTCTGTTCTCTGAAAAGTGCAAACGGGATTTTCCATGCATGCAACATTTTTCCCTGTATGCGCCCAGCACGGGATCTCAGTCTAAAGTCTAATGCGGAGGGTCAGGAAGGGATTGCAGGCTGCACAGAACTTAACTCCGAAGAGAAATTCTCGCCCAACCTGTTTGTCTTGAGTGGTAATCGAACCGCGGGTCTTGGAAGAGGAGTCTGACATCCTACCCACTTGGCCACACAGGTCTCTGAGCAAGACTGGACTCCAGCATGTGTCATTTGCTTCACTTCTCGGGTGTCGGTGTTATCCACTGAGTCATCACGAAGTCCCAGCCATGTAAAAACAAAACAAATAGCTGTGTTAAAAGAAGAAATCAAACAAGAAAAATAGTAAAGTAATATCCTGGATGGATGCAGCCCAGAGGAAAAATGTCATTTTGAGCCTTTGAGGATTTCAAATCGACCTAATCCCCGCCGTAGACCTCCCACTGTTCACGTACAATTCTAGACGGGCCAAGGCAAATGTGCCTGATTGATTGATTAGTATCAGCCAGGTCTCTGCCACGGAGACACAAACAGCCCTCTCTGAGCCGTAATATCAGGATGAAACCGAGCCACAATAATGGATGGGTTAGGGAAGAAGGTAGGGGGAAATCGACAAGCCTTACATCAGGCGGATTCCAATGTCCGGAATCTCAGCCAGCTGAATAATAACAAGGGAACAGTTCGGTTGTCACAGGGATTGAATTGAACGAAAGTGTGGACAGACAGGTTAAACAGCAGGGGGGGGGGGGGGGGGGGGGGGGGGAGGGGGGGAGGCTGGAGCGAGGGACGAGATGATCGATGCTGAAGCCTTGGCAGCGGGAAAGTCTGTTTTAAGTGGAATCGGAGCCTCCAAAGAAGCCCCGGCGGGTGAATTGACATACACGGAACTGCCGATGAACTGAGCCTCGCAAGGCTGCCAGCCTGTCGTCTCCGGCATCAAGCTGGTTTGTCTTCTGATGCCGCTCTCCGCTGCACACACACACACACACACACACACACACACACACACACACAACAACTCCTCCACCCTCCCTTTCCTTTTCTCCCCCCACCCCCACCCCCAATCCTTTGATAGCTCCATCAACACCCCCCCCTCCCCCAACCCCCGCTCGCTCGCCTTCTCTCCACGTTGATCCGTTCGCTCCGACCCTCACCTTGAACCTGCCCTCCCCCGACGCTTGGACTTCCACATCGATCTCTGGCTCTGTGATTGGCTGACTAGGGACGGTGCGGTCGGAAGCGTTCATCATCGCCTCATTTTCGCATGGACGCACGCGCCTTTTCCGCCAGCTCCAGATGGGGACAGGGGAAGCTGGGAAAGGAAAGGGGATGGAGTTACAGGGGCAGAAGGAGGATTGGGGGGGGGGGGGGGGGGGGGGGGGCTGCTCAACGAGTGTGATGACAGCTGCAGTTGCTGAGCTCGTCAATAGGAAGGTGTTAGAAGCGATGACGTGTGAATGGTCCAGGGGCGTCACTTTGAGGGCTAGCATAGCAGTCTGATTGCATGACTCCTTGTTGGAAACGATGCAGTGCCCTCATGCGGAAAATAAACCTGTGGGTGTGTAGAATGTCCGTCCGTTCCATCCTCTCCACGTTTTGCGCAGCTTAGACTGACAAGGTTTTTTCCCGCCAATATACACTCTGTTTCTTCATCCAGTACAGTGAACACAAGACAACAGAAATGACAAGGAAACCTCCTAAGCCGCTCACGCTGTCACTTTTGACGGGCCTGGAGAAACTAGCCTAATCAGCTCATGACGGGCCTGGAGAAACTAGCCTAATCAGCTCATGACGGGCCTGGAGAAACTAGCCTATCAGCTCTTGACGGGCCTGGAGAAACTAGCCTAATCAGCTCATGAGGGCTGGAGAAAACTAGCCTAATCAGCTCATGACGGGCTGGAGAAACTAGCTAATCAGCTCATGACGGGCCTGGAGAAACTAGCCTAATCAGCTCATGACGCGCTGGAGAAACTAGCCTAATCAGCTCATGACGGGGCTGGAGAAACTAGCCTAATCAGCTCATGACGGGCCTGGAGAAACTAGCCTAATCAGCTCATGAGGGCCTGGAGAAGAACTAGCCTAATCAGCTCCTGATAGGATGGACGAGGCACACTGGAACTGTCATCGGTATAGCTCACTTCTTTTGTCTAGAGCGGACTTAAACAATGTGCAATCGATAGCCTACTTAGAACCAGAAATGTGCGCACACGCACGCACCCACGCACACACACACACACACACACACACACACACACACACACACACCCACACACACACACACACACCACACACAACACACACACACACACACAACCAGAGAGAGAGAGAGAGAGAGAGAGAGAGAGTGAGAGAGAGGAGAGGAGAGAGTGAGAGGAGAGAGAGAGAGAGGAGAGAGAGGGGTCTAAGGCTACCCCGAGCTCCCGTTTGGCAGACGGAATGGGGAGAAGAGCATTTATTACACCTGGCAAGATATGTTTTCACTCGAGTCGACTGGTTTGTTTATTTGTGTGTCTGTCTGTCATCAAATTATGCAAAACTACAGACCTGAGTGGAAAGAAACTTGGTGGAGGGATAATAAAAGTGGCCCAAGAGGGATCCCATTACATGTTGGTGCAGGTACAGATCAAAACAGGGTGCAAGAGACCTTTTTTCGCTTTTTTATATTGCGAAATCCGCTTTTTTTTTTTCTTTTTCTTTTTTTTTTTGCGTTGTTCCGGAAGAAAAACAAATCTGGTAGGACGACCCCTGGCTTTCCATTGCAAATAGAGTTACATATTCTCAGTCTAGACATCAAAACAAACAGATGTAGAGAATCAAATGTTTTATTTGGAGCGCCTGTCAGAAAACGATCGGGATATGCCCTGTCTGCATTCCAGGCAATCCGCACATATTTCATTGTATTCTTTATCATCCTTATACCCCAGGGAAGTATTGGAATCAAAATGTGACCCTGAATCAGGCGCATCATGTACACTGTTATGGCACGATCTCCATTGAAAAGACCTGGCTCATCAAAGTCATATTCGTACGCGCTAAAAAGATTTTTGTGTGGGTCTACATTACAGCCGGGATCCAGTGGCCAAAGGATTGTTGTGTGGGTCTACATTACAGCCGGGATCAGTGGCCAAAGGATTGTTGTGTGGGTCTACATTACAGCCAGGATCCAGTGACCAAAGGAATGTGGTGTGGGTCTACATTACAGCCAGGATCCAGTGGCCAAAGGATGTGGTTGTGGGTCTACATTTACAGCCAGGATCCAGTGACCAAAGGAATGTGGTGTGGGTCTACATTACAGCCAGGATCCAGTGACCAAAGGAATGTGGTGTGGGTCTACATTACAGCCAGGATCCAGTGACCAAAGGATTGTTCGACGTTGGCAGAGGTCTGTGGTTGCCCAGTGTCCTACCAGTTACCCCTGCCAAGGAAGTTCTGTTTTCATCAGCCTCACTTGCTTTGTTTGTTTGTCTGCCCGTTCACAAATTACACACACACACGCGCGCGCGCGCGCGCACACACACACACACACCACACCACACACACACACACACCCCAACCACGCACGCACGCACGCACGCACGTACGCACGCACACACACACACGCACACACACACCACACACACACACACACACACACACACACACACACACACACACACACACACAAACACGCACGCGCACACACAACACACACACACACACACACACACACACACACACACACACACACCACACACAACACACACACACTCTGCTGAACAGATTTTGATGGAACGTGCAGAAAAGATGGATTGGCCCAAGTTCCCAAGGACGACACCGCTAAAGTTTGACGTCGATCCGTGGCAAGGATGCTGATTACAGGGCGGATTCCAGGACTAGTCAGCAACATTACGCAAAGCCACTGCACGGATTTTTTAAAGATACTCGGTGAAAAGATGGACTGAACGGTGTTAACGATACTCTCTGATCAGATGGATTGCTGCCAGTGGCGTGCACGTTACACATTAATGCGGATTCGTGGTGCAGATCGGAACCAAAGCCTGGATCAGGATCTCTTGGACCGTGGTGAAGGTCCGTGCTCCTGAGTAAGCTTACTATTCTAATGTCACACACACACACACACACACACACACACACACACACACACACACACACACACACACACACCACACAACCAAGAAGTATGAACCAAACCTGAAACCCTTCATTGTCGCAACATTAAGAGTTGGTTGCCTTCGGACGATCCGTATCTGTCTGCGCCTTAAGAAACAGGTGATTCCTAATTCCCTCGCCCGGTACCCCACCTCCCCCTATAAGTAGCTACCAATGGGTCTGGAATTTCCGAGTTTTACACTGTACAGGTGTATATACCTGGCCGGTTCCAAACGATCCCCTGCAGATCAAGGTAGGAATGTAGCCATGGTTGTGTGGAGTTCAAGGGAGTGCACAGCTCGCGTAGTCGTAATTTGTAACCATGCCCGGATATGTATTGACACCATCGTAAGTCTCGGAAGGCAAACCCGGATTCTTATATGGCGTTTTGTTTTCATTTAAAGCAACTTGATTTGATCCGATTGTACGCAAGTATGTAGGTCTATGTATGCACGCATGTATGTAAGTATGTATGTATGTATGTATGTATGTATGTATGTATGTATGTATGTATGTAGTATGTATGTGTATCTCTCTGTCTGTCTGTCTGTCTGTCTGTCTGTCTCTCTCTCTCTCTCTCTCTCTCTCTGTAATAAATACATATATATTTATATATAGAGAGAGAATGGTACTGAGGATCAGCGCAATCTTAACAAGATGCGAAGCATATAAATGTACTCCCAGTTTTCCAAACGCTTATAAATCGACCAAGTGCTTTGTGAGATAAGAAATAAAGGCAAAATAACGGTTTTACGGTTATTTAACCGATGTACACTTTTGAAACTGGTATTTTAGTCCTCACTGGGCTAAAGCCGTGTGTACATACCAAATTTCATCCAAATCGGACATATGTCAAGAATAACGGTTTTTAAACGGTCAGATTTTAAAACACTGCATGGAAGTGCCATTTGTGTGTGATGACCTTTCTATATACAAAAATTGCATTAAAATCCACCAATATATAAAACATAACGGCAAAATATCGGTTTATCGGTTATATAACCGATATACACTTTGAAACCGGTATTTTAGTCCTCACTGGGCTAAAGCCTGTGTACATACCAAATTTCATCCAAATCGGACAATATGTCAAGAATAACGGTTTTTAACGGCCAGATTTTGAAACACTACATGGAAGTGCCATTTGTGTGTGATAACCTTTCTATATACAAAATTTCATTAAAACCCACCAATTATATATATATATAAATAACGGCAAAATAACGGTTT
>CM031606.1:6321160-6336160 GCA_018398815.1 Conus ventricosus
ATGATGTGCTTAATGATAAGCGTTGCCACTCGAAAGACGCGGGTTTAAGCACAGATATAGTAACACAAACATAAACTATATCTGTCTGTCCATCTCTCTCTCTCTCTCTCTCTCTCTCTCTCTCTCACAGTGTATTGGTAACACACACACACACACACACACACACACACACACACACACACACACACAGAGAGGAGAGAGAGAGAGAGAGAGAGAGAGAGAGGAGAGGAGAGAGAGAGAGAGAGAGAGAGGAGAGAGAGTGACAAGCCATGGTATGTGTGTCACATTAAACTTCAGTAAAACAGAGAGAGAGAGAGAGAGAGAGAGGAGAGAGAGAGAGAGAGAGAGGAGTGACAAGCCATGGTATGTGTGTCACTTAAACTTCAGTAAAACAGAGAGAGAGAGAGGAGAGAGAGAGAGAGAGAGAGAGAGGAGAGAGAGAGAGAGAGAGAGAGAGAGAGGAGAGAGAGATGACAAGCCATGGTATGTGTGTCACTTAAACTTCAGTAAAACAGAGAGAGAGAGAGAGCACTATGATCTACAGGAGCGCACACGCACACATGCCCGTGATGCGTGCCCCTCTTTTACACACACACACACACACACACACACACACACACACACACACACACACACAACACACACACACACACACACACACACACACACACACACACCACACACACACACACACACACACACACACATAAAACACACACACACACACACACACACACACATTCACACACACACACACACACACACACATACACACACGCGCGCGCCGCGCGCGCGCGCGCGCGCGCAAACCTACGCGCACACCCTTGCACACACTGACTGAAACTTCTGTTTTTGAGCGTGGGGTGGAATGGGGATGCAGCTCACACGCGCGCGCGCGCGCGCGCGGTGCACGCACACACACACACACACACACACACACACACACACACACACACACACACACACACATCACACACACCACATGCGCTCTATCATCTTTTTATCTTTTATTCGTGTCAGATACGCCACACATAACATTTTCCAAGTGAGCAAGAGTCAGAGTTGTTTGTGGACTGTCGATGCTGCCGCGTTGTCAAAATGCACAGGCTATAACGAAAAGTCCCTGACACCCACGGACACTCCCCTGAACACTGGCCCCATGGCCTGGCTGACGGACATGGAGGCCTCCCGCTCAGGTGATTATCTCCGCTATGTAGTTTGTCCAATCAAACTGCCATCTCTGCAGTGGTAAGCATGTCACTGACCGCCGGGTCACTAATCACTGTTATTAACTCGACGACTTGCCCGATAAGCGGACTGGTGGATGATAAGGATGCTGGTAAGTAGTCGATAAGATGATGGTCGAGGCGGCCAATGATGATTGTTGTGGCAGCCCGTGTGTTCGGCTCCATAGGGATCAGATGGAGAGCGCCAGTGGTCTGGCACGGGTTTTGCGAGTTCGAATCCCAGACGTGAGCGGTGACGCCCCGTCCTAAACATTTGGGGGGGGTGGGGGAGGGGGGGGGGTTGCTGCTCGTAGTTTATTGTGCCAGTCTGGTGGTCCTTTCCTCTGCCATCCATTCTCCATACTTCCTCTATCCATTACCCACTCAAGCACATGTGCGCACGGACAGACACATGTACACACAGACACGTATGCGCGCACGCGCGCGCGCGCGCACACACTCACACACACACACACACACCACACACACACACACACACACACACAACACACACATTTCTGATATGGTTATCATCCCTGTCTGTCGCTTCACCATTGGCGAGAGTGCCAGGCATGTTCGTTATAAAAAATTTTTTTAAATATCTGGCTATTTAGCTATCTATCTGTCTAACTAGCTAGCTAGCTAACAAGAGAGAGAAAGCGAGAGACAGAGTGAACAGTTAGTTAATCTTAAAACCATCCGGATGGTACATCTTGCCGTATGATGTGAACGTAATACTCATAACAGAGAAATGTTACCGGCATTTGCGGAGACACCTATGGAGTAAATTTTCAGAACACATGTCCTTCCATTATCATTGCTGTCAGCGGTGAGTCCAAATCGCTGTTTGTTGAGTGGTGCAGAATGCACATTATGGAGCCAATGCCAGACCCGAAAAGCAAAGAACGCAGTTACGAGATGCAGCGCTTTTCCAACAGCCGCCAGTCAACACCGGTAAACTGAGATTGTTTTGAAGAAGAAAATGGCTGTTTTCGGTACGAAAACGGATGTTTTGCTGGAATAAAACAGCTATTTTCACTGAGGAAGAAAAATGGCTTTGTTCATGAGGAAATGTCTGTTTCTAGGAAGAACACAGTCCTTTTCAGGGAGAAAATGTCTGTTTTGAGGTCAGAAAATGGCTGTTTTGTTAAGGAAAAGAAAAACCGTCTTTTTGTGGAAAGAAAATGGCGGTTTTTTGATGGGTAGGAAGGGGGGGGGGGGGCGTTTTTGCGAGGAAAAGGGTTATTTTCAGGAGAGAAAAAAATGGCTGTTTTCTGGAGGAAGAAGAAACGGCTGTTGTTCTGAAGAAAAATGGCTGCTTTCAGAACGAGAATGGTCACGTTCTTTCGAAGCTTGTACTGCTCCATACATGCTCGACATTGTGCTTTCTCACGCTGACCCACCGCAGATTACAGGCGACACTGCGTAATCAGCGAAAGGAAAACCACAGCGCGGAGGCTGGAACGGTTTAGGGTCCCCAAGAAATGGACACACACCCGGAGGACGGTTACAAACCCCGCTGGTGTTATCTGTTTCGTCGGCGGCTGACACGAATTGAGGGCTCTTAAGTCGTGAACTTCTATGCACAGCTTGAGATATTTTTACAGCTCTTTCTGATAGGCGATTTCGCCCACCGTGTTCGACGACTGCCCAGCTCGAGCGCAGTTAGCTGTCCAGGGTTCCAAGTTTGTCACCGCTCTTTTTTATTAACTGGTGCAGCCTCCCCTCTCTCACCTTAAAAATCATCTTTGGTCGACGTGGATGTTACATTGAGAGTTGATTCACCGTGACTGTTGTAAAGATGTCTAATCGGTTTAATTCACGTTGTACGAATACCACAGCTTGTCCCTAAAAGTTTTTGCTGTGAGGACGTAAAACTCAACCATTCAGGAAGGAGGGGGGGGGGGGGGGGGGGTCAGACAGAGAGAGAGAGAGAGAGAGAGAGAGAGAGTAGAGAGAGAGAGAGAGAGAGAGAGAGGGGGGGGGGATGCAGTTACCACCAAAGCGCATTAATGACAATCGCTGACAGGACAATCGGTCGTGTGCTCCAGCACCAGACCATGGAGATGAAGCGGACACATCGCCTGGGCTGTTGATCGTTGAGGCATGCCACTTACGCAAAGCACAGGTGCCCCTCTGCTGCTTGAAATAGGTCAGTTGACTCTTCGAGCATCTTTCTTTGGGAAGCCCCCCCCTCCTTTTCTCACCCCCAAACCCAATCCTCTCACCCATCTCCCGGCCTTTGACGGGCCTGGGCGGGATGGGGACCAAAAAATCCCCACCCATCTCTGCCATTAACAGGGTGGGGTAAAGGGGCCCAAACAACCCCAAACCCATCGCTGCCATTCACACCCGTGGGCGGTGATGTAAACCAAAAATCCCTCACCCCACTCGCCATTGAAAACCCCGTGGGGGGTAAAGGTAACCCAAAAATCCCCCTCACCCCATCTCGCCTTTGGGACGGGCCCGTGGGCGTGATGTAAAACCAACAACCCTCTCACCCCATCGGCTGCCTTTCCCACGGGCCGGGGGGCTTTGGGTGACCAAAAATCCTCTCAAAAACCCAATCTTCGGGCCAAATTGACAGGCCGGGGGGCCCGGTGATGTGCCCAAAACAATCCCCCTCCCCATCTGCTCCTTTCACGGGCCGTGGGGGGTTGAGGGTACCAACAATCCTCCAGCCCATTTTCTGCCATTCAAAAAGGCCGTGGGGGTGATGTGACCAAAAATCCCTCGGGCCCAACTGCTCCCCAATTGACGGGGCCGGGGGCGGTGTTTGTGACCAACAACCTCCACCCAAACTGCTGCCATTCACACCCGTGGCGTGATTGACCCACCAAAGTGGGGGCCCCCGTCTCCGACGAGGTTGACACGGGGACCTCTTAAAGGGGTAAAATTCTACCATTATGCCCAAGACTTACGTAGGCATTTAGTATCAAAAGCGCAGTTTCCCCCGGGGGGGTAGCCCTTCAGCCCCGCCGGGTTTCACATCCATAAAAAAACGTGGGAAATCACACGGGAAATTATAAAATTTCACTTGTTTCCCAAAGGGAAAATTTTTCTTGCTTTTTCCATTTTTTGTTCAGCTGATTCAATGCTGATGTTGCTTTCGAAATACGACATTTGGGGGCAGGGTCGGGGCATTGGCGTTGAGGGCGCCTAGGTTTTAAAAAGGCGCCCCAAACCGGGGGGCCCAAGCCCCTTTCCTCTCCTTCGGGCGCCCCCCAAACTCGGACCTTGGAATTTTTGAGAGATTTGGAAAGAACCGTGCTCTAAACGTGGTATGGCCGTTGGGGGAGACATGGTCGGGGGTTTTGAGGGCCTATCAGGTTAGAAAACGGAAAGGAAGGGGGGTTTTTAGGGGAAAAGGGGGGGAAAGAAGGGGGGGGGGGGGTGGATTTTGGGGTTTTTCTTCATGATCTCTATTGTCACCTCATCCCAGTCCATCGCCAATACACTCATCCTCGTTTCTGAGCCCTTTTCAGCTCCGTGACGGTAAAACAAACTCTCCTCTCTCTCCTCCCCTTTTCCTCTCCCTTCCCCTCTCCTCGTTGACGAGGTTCTATAGTGCGCTTCGTATCGGGAATTGAGACCTTTTGGTCCCCGGGGGGGCTGCTCGGGGAAAGGGGGTTTTTAGGGACCCCGGACGTAGGGGCAGGGTTCAGGGACTCTGCAGTGGGGCATGGAAGCACAGAGGTTACCCCGTTTACCACAGGTTCACTGGCACAAAACCACGCCCTGGGCCTCCTCCTCCCCGCCTCCCCCCCCCCTCCCCACACACACACACCCACAACACACACACACACACACACAAAACACACACCCCACACAAAACCACTTTCTTTAGCGTATTTTCACGGGGGGGGGCGAGTAAAGGGGGTGTGAAAGGGTTTGGAGGGGGTACGGGGAAGTGGGTACCCTATTCAAGAGGTTGCCTGAAGTTATTGGTGTGTTTTGTTGTGTGTTTTTTTGTCTTTTCTCCCTTTCCCCCCCCCCCCCTCCCCTTCCTCTTTTCTCTCTCTCTTTTCTCTCCTCTCTGCCTTATTTCAGAAGGAATGACCCCCCCAAATAAAAGAAAAGGGGTACAACCCGAGCCCGGACGTAAAAAACAAAGGGGGAAAGGGACCTATTTTTTTTGGAAAAGAGACAACTTCTTTGTCCCCTCCAACCCCCCCCCCCCCCCCCCCCCCCCTTACCCCCCTTTCCCCCTTGAGAAAAGAATTGTGTTTAATTTTTAAACACACACCACAATACACACACACACACACACACGCGCCGCACCCACGCAGGGAAACGCCACGCAAACGCACCCCAAAACACACACACACTCCACACACACACCATTGCGTGTTTAAATTGTATTCATGCACTCTCTCTCTCTCCCTCTCCCCTTTTCCTCCTCGCTCCTTCTTTCTCTTTTCTCTCTCTCTCTCTCCTCTCTCGCACCGCGCGCGAATAGGCTCACACACGCGCACCGCCCCTTTTAAAAAAAATACTTCCGTTTTAAAAAATTTGTTTTCTTTGGGAAGGGAAAATAACGGTCACTTTGAATGATAATAACGGGAATTACAATATAATCATCGTCTTTCATCACGGGCACCCGCAGTAGCAGTTTTTTTACATAAATTTTTTTTTTTGGGTAAAACAAAATACCTTTTGAGTTACTCATGTAAATTGCAGTGATATATGAAAAACCACAAGGGCATAGCCATGTGACTTGCAGTGATGATATGGAAAAAGGGCCCCCGGGAAATACTCAGGGGTTACTTGCAGTGATGATTGATAGCCCAGGCATAGCTCAGTGGGGGACTTCCCAGGATGAATGATACCCAAACAGGGCATAGCTCAGTTTTAACTTAAAAGGATGAATATAGCCACGGGGCCTAGCTCAGTGTGACTTGCAGTGATGATATAAAAAGCCCCCGGGGCATAGCTCAGTGTGATTTGCAGTATGAAAATTATGCCACGGGGGGCCATAGCTCATTAAATTTTTCAGGATGATAGGGATAGCCACGGGGCAAGCCATTGGATTTGCAGTGATATAGATACCAAAAGGGCCTAGCTCAGTGTGACTGCAGTGATATATGATAGCCAAAAGGCTTTAGCCAGTGTGACTTGCAGTGATGATATATGGCCAAACCGGGAAAAGGGCTCATTGACTTCAGTGATATATGAAAAGCCACGGGGATAGCCAGGGGTACTTGCAGGATGAAAAGGATAGCCACGGGAAAGGAAAACCAAAAACCCCCGGGGCTTGCGAAGGGGGGAATTAAAACACGCACACACTCCACGCTTTACACAGAGTTAACACACAGGAACAAAAAACACATATCAAATAATTTTAAAAATAAAAACCATCAACAATAGCAAAACGAAAACCCGTACACACACACACACACACACACACACACACACAAAAGGCACACAAAACACCCCCACACACTACCCTAATATCACCTTTGTTGGGGAACAGACTTTAAAATTAATCAACCCAAAATCAAATAAAAACAACACAAAACACACACACACACACACACACAAAACGGGCGGCGCGCGCCCCACAAAAAACCCAACACACACCCCACCCAAACACACACCCCAACACCACACACACACACACACACACATGTACACACACACACACACACCAAAACACACACACACACACACATCACACACACACACACACACCACAACGTGCGTAAGAAACGGGAAGGGGTTTTTCACAGGGAAGTGACTTTTGTTTTAAAAAAATCCTCCCATGCAAAGGGTTTTACAGGCAAAGCAGCCCCAAACAAGCCCCAACAGGGCGTAAAGGGCTGACAGGACCTAAAATGGGGTCCTTCCCCAACAACGGGGCCGTGACGCTGAAAAGGACCTAAAATGAGGCCCGTCACAGAAAAAAGGGGCGTGACGTTTGCCCATGGACCTCAATGAGGCCCCTTCACAAAACAACAGGGCGTGACGCGACATGGACCTAAAATTAGGTCCTTCAGCTGCCCCCAGGACTGGGGCAAACGGCTTTTCCTGACGCCCGGCTCTATCTAACCCACCCCAGAAAAGACGTAAGAAACCACCAGCAACTACAACAAAAGAAGACAAAAATTAACGCCCAAACCCCCCCAGGGAAACCCCAGGGAACAACAAACCGACCAACCCAAACCATGAGCCTCAAAGGGCCCGGGCGCCCCAAGACAACCGCAAAAAACCAGCCTTCCCTGAAAGTTTTGGCTAGAGGACGGAGCCGGGCGGGGACACTACTCTCTTAAACCGGGTTCCAACAAAGGGGGATAATCAAAACACAACAAAAGCCCGTCCCAGCGGGGACGGGGGCCGCCCATAGCAAAACTAAAAAAAACGGATTGAGGCATAAGTCCAAAAAGCGATCTGGAAGCCAACGGGGAGAAACTGCCGCCGAGCACTGACTTTTCTTTTCCTACTCTAAATCGTGTTTGGTTTAAACCGGGGGTTTTTTCGAGAGAAAAATTTAACATTGGTTTTTCCTTTTCCTTGCTTTGCTCTTCCCCCCCTAAAAACTTTTTCGGGTTATGATTTTTTTTCAGATTATTTCTTGAATCAAACTTCATTTTTAAATTTTTTTTTTGCACCAATCCATTTTTTTTATATTCAGTGATCCCTGAAATAACATTTTTTGTTTGTTGTACCCCGTCTTAATTTTGTTGTTTTCTTTTGTGTGTACTTCGGGAAAAAATTTTTTTTAAAACCCCAGAAAAAATTACGCTCCCTCCCCCGCCCCCCCCCCCCCCCCCCCCCACACCTCCCCCCGCACACGCTCCCCCACCTTACTCCCCCTCCCTCCTCTGAAAAAAAGGTTGGGAAAAACACCCAAAAGATAGAACGATGTCCCATGAAGAAATGAATAAATAATAAAAAGGGTGGATTTGTCAGTAAACAGTAGCAAGCAGCATGAATTTTTTGGCCCCGCTTTTTTTTTTTTTAAAACCTAACCTCCCCGGAGCTAGCTCGTTTTACTTGCCAAGAAATACAAACCACCCGCAAGAAAAACACAACACAGATTTTCCAAATGATCACGTACATGCACAATTTGGGACAAAGAACCGACGGGGGCACATATTCCCCCCCCCGGAAACCTTTTTTCCCCACCACACACACACCCCACGGCACACGCACACCACACACACACACACACACAAAACGCACACACCCCACAAACACACCACACACCCACACACCACAGAAAGAATCCAAATCTCTCACTCTGATAAAAAAAAAAGCGTGTTTTGTCACAACACGACAGAAGGGCAGAAAATTTAGTTTCCCCATTGGGAAAAGTTAATTTTTTATATGACCAAGCACAAAAAGGGTTTAGAGGTTTCATCGCATATAATCTTAAAAAAAAATTATTAATTATGATGACTTTCCCCTTTTCCTTCACGTTGACGATCTTTAAACGTATTTCAAAAGAAATTCAGCTTGCAAACACAACAGTAAAAATTTATCGAAACGGAAAAAGTCTTTTTAAATTAAAGAGGCCCTCAAAAGATCAGTTGGAAAAACCCGTTAAATCGACAAGGATGATTACAACAACCCCCGCCCCGTGGGGAAGGGGGGGGGGTTTAGCGTCGCGGGGGTCTCCGGGGGTCCCTTCCCAAAAACCCCTCAGAATTTATGTGGGTTTTTTTTGCCCCTTTTGCCCCCCCCGGGTTGTCACGGGCAAAAAAATGAAAAAAACCTAACAGGGGGAAAAAACCTAACTTGGGGGGAAAAAACCTAAAATTGGGGGGTCGCCAGCCAATTTGTTTTGGACCTAATCCAAACTCAAACATTCTAGGGGTCAAAAAGGGGCCCATAGGCGGGTCCGGCCCAAATTTAAACTTAGTGGAGAGGCTTTAGGGAAAACGGGCTGGGCCGGTTATCCCGGGGTAAGCAGCTTTGACCGACGCCTCGATGGGCTAGCGGACCAGTCGCAAAGCCCCAAAACCCCCAAGCTTTATCTAGCCACTTTTTGGGGAAACCCCCCTTTAAATTTTTACTCGGGCGTTTTGGGTTTCCTACCCAGACTCAGCTTGGGCCCAATTTTGATTGACCAGGCCCAAAACCCCTTTTAAACCACCCCCGCGCCAGTGAAAAAAAGGGGAAAGGGGGGGAAGGGAGTGTTGGTGGGGGGGGGAAATCTAGCCCAATCCCGAAATGACCAATTGACCACCACAGAAAATAAGGGGTGTAGACGGGACTGTCCTGATTTGAAAATCCAATAATTAGAGGGGGACAAACCCCGGGTGTCAGGGGGAAAAATACTGACCAAAGGGACTCCCCACCTTTTTTTTGGGCAGATCGGAAAAAGAATAAAGGAAAAAGCGTGAGGAGAGGAAAGGGGGGAGGGGAAAACGAACAGAGAGAGAGGGGGGGGAGAGGGTTTTGATTGGGGCTCTGCAGGGGAGAAAAGGGGAGAGAGAAGAGAGATGGGGGGGAGGAAAAGGGGAAACCCAAATTAGAATTACTTTAGATAGTCCCGGGAGAGAAGGGCTGAGGAAAATGGGGAAGAGAGAGAGATTGCTAATTTATGAAAAAGAAAAGAAAGAAAAAAAAAAAAAGAAAAAAAAAGGCCCCCAAAAACCCTGTCCCCTTTTGGGTAAGAGCAACTAGAAAAGGGGAGAGAGAGAAAGAGTGCAATGCGTTTTAAAAAAAGGAAGAAAGAAAGGAGAACAGCCCCAAGTTGATAGTCCCTGGGTTTTACCCTAACCGGGGGGTTTGACCTCATACCCCGGCAGCTCACTTCGCCAAGCAGAACCACAACCCCAAAGCCAACCTCACCCCCCTAAACCCGGGGGCCACAGACCAACACCGGCCGGCATTTTTTTCGTGGGTTTGAAAGTGAAAAAGTGAAAAAAAAAAGAAAAAAAAAAAGAAAAGACAGTGATTCGTGAAAAAATTAAGAACAAACCCGGGCCCGGGAAAGTAGAAATCTGTTTTAAAACCCGGGTTAGTTAATGATGGTTTGATAAATGATTTTTTGGGAAGTTCAAGGAAAGAGAGAATGTTTTTTTTTTGTTTGATTCTATATGCAATTTGAAGGGGGGTTCTTTCTATGATCAATTAAAGTAAAATTTAGACTTTTCTAATTTGGGTTTTATTGCCCAAAGCATGATATTATGAATGAGATTGAAAAACAAGCTGTGATGTGGGTTTTTCTTGCGCTAGTCCTTCCTCCCCTGACATTAAAACCGGTTTACAATTTATTGGGGAACCTGCCAGGAATTCCGGGCCCATTTATTTAAAATTTTTTCAAATTCCAAAGGGGGAACTGGTGGGATTCAAATATTGTAATCCTAAACCCCAAAGGGGTTTTTTCTTACTGTATGTTTTCCCCAAAAATAGTTTTAAAAAACTAGGCTTTGGGTTGGTTCCAAAAAATAGTTAATCCCAGGGTTGGCCTTTTAGGGCCCCCAAATACTCATTTTTGCCAAAATTTCCATAATTCGCTCTCCAAAAGTTTGGGTTTAGGCCCCTGGCTTTTTATAAAAACAAAATACTTTTTCCCAAGCTAATTTTTATCATTCCCAAAATTGTTTCTATTACGTCACTCGTCGGTAAACCCCCCATTTTTGGGTGGCGTTTCTATAAAAACTTGTTAAAAAAAAAGAATATAATGCGGAAGAAAAGAACACCCCCAAATTGGGCCCAAAAAGTGAGCGTCGCTTTGTGATTTAGGTTACTCAGGAGTGATTGCCGGTTTTTTTTTTTTTTTTTGAAAAAACCCCCAAAAGAAAGGGAAAAGGGGTAACCCCCGGAAAAAACGACGCTCGCTTTGGAAAAAAGCAAAGCGGGAAAAGGCAAAAAAAGAGCAGGAAACAAAAAATGAAGCAAACGCAGGGAAAAAGAAAAATTAAAAAATTTAGAAAACGAAACGCGGGGACAAAAATTAAAAGGGCCAATTAGAGATAGAGAAAGTGAAAAATGCAGAGGGGGCCCCCCCGATGAAAGGTACTCACTTTCCCCCTGACCTGTGCGCAGCAAAGGGCCCCCCCACCCAAGTTGGGCCCAAAATTTTCGGAAGGGGCCCTCGATTTATGCATCATCTTTTTTTCGAAACTTTGGGGGACCCCGTCAGGGGTTTTTTCCCCCCAGAAGTGGGGCAGCATTTTGCGGCTTACTGCGGGGAAAAGGGGGTTTCGATTTTCACTGCGGGTTAAACCCCAGAAAAAACATCCGATTTTGGGGGCTGTAAGGGTCTTTAATGAAGGGGTTTGAAACCCCACAGAAGAAAGGAAACAGAAAAAATTTTTGTTTTAGCAGATTGGGGAAAGGGATGAAACGTTTCACCATTTTTTTTCACGTCCCCAGATCACTAATTTTTTAAAATGGTTTTGAGTTATGGTACGAAGAAGGGGTTCGCGAATTGAAAGAGCTAGTTATGAAAGAAAAATTTTGGGGCAGGGTTTCGGCCCGATTAACCATACATTTGGAAAAGAAGACCCCCAGAGACACAAAGGGGGGTTTTTTGAAGTTCGCAGAGGGTATAGAGAGGGACGTTTGGGGCCCCTAAAGGGGCCGGGGAAACAGGGGCTAGCACAGGTGAGAAGAAATGCAAGGAACTAGGGGGGTTTTTTCTGCAAAATCGGGAAACCCAGTGGTGGGGCAAAGGGAAGGGGAAAAGGCCCTTAGGTGTTTCATTTGTCACAAAAGGGACAGGGGCGAGGATTTTCGCATGAGGTTCCAGAAAACAGGGACCTTGCAAGAGGGGGATAAGGTCGTCAGGGGGAAAAGACCTCAGTGGAACCAAAAGGGGTTCAATCTTAAGGGTGGAGTGCAGCTTTATGGCTTTGCACTGGACACCGTTTAGTGGCGGGGGTGGGGGGCACTAGGGTGAGTGGTTTGTTACCATGAAAAGGGTGGATTTTGGGCCCCAAGGGGGAAAGTGTTTCGAGACACTTGGTTGTTCATGGGGGGTATACGAACCCAAAGGGTTTTGGCGATAAAGGGGATTTGACAGGGCAAAATTTCCAAAAACCTGTACTCTAAATTTGATGGCCGTGAGGGGGTTTTTCCCCTTCTAAGATAAATACGTCCCCTTACTTCCCAGGCCCAGTTTTCTGCGTTGGTGATGGAGAAACCCCTTTATGATTTGAACAATTTGGGAAAAATTTCCCCGGTGCAAGGGATCCAGGGGGGTCCTGAGTTGGTTTGAACTGCTACAGGGGACAGTTTTAGACACGGGGCCCAAAAGGAGGAAAAAGGGGTTTAAAACCCTTAGGGTTTTTTCCAGGGAAAGGGAAATCGGGGATAGATGTGTCGCCTGAATGATTTTGGGCAAACGCAGGGAAAAAGGACCCCCTTTGCTCCCTGAAGTCTTGGGATTTTGGGAAGAGGTGGGGAAAAAACAGGAGGGTTTGAGGGGGTTTAACAGAATTTTCTTTTGAAAGCGGGTTGTTGTACCGATTTTCCCAAGGGGAAACGGGGAAAGGGACCACCCATTTTGAGGGACCAGCAAAGTTTCGTGACACCCGGGCATGTCAGGGGTCACGAGTCGCCCATGCGGTCACTCGGCCCCGGGAAAAAAAGGCGGGCCGAGTCTTTGATGAATTTTTATAGGCCAGCAAACAATCATTTATGAGGGGAAAGAGCCCCCGCGAAGAAGGGGAAATTTGTTGCCTGAGTTTTTCCCGGAGAAGAGTCATACAGGATGTGCACTGTAAAAAGGGGTAGACAGTTGGAGCCTATTTTTGGGGGTCGTGGAAAACAGGCCCCGGAAAGAGGAAAGGGGGAAAATGAAAAAAAATTTAAGAGACCAAAGACCCAAAAAAGAAGTCAGAGTTTTGCTAGGGGTTTTTTTGGTTTCCCCATAAAGGGGGTTTGTCCCAAATTTTGCTGCAATCCCCCGAGTCCTCTCGTGATTTGGTCAAGGGAAAACCCCAGTGGCGAGTGGTCAGACGCTCAAGCAAGCACTGCAAAACGGGGTTGGGAAAAACTAGGTTTTCCCCTCCCATCTTTAAAACTACCGAAATGTCCAAACCATTTTTTGTTTCGGAACAGATGCATCAGGTGGTGGGAAAGGGGGCATATTGTTTTCAGGAACCCAAAGGGGGCGATTTTCCCCGTAGATATGAGCAGGAAAAAATTTTACAAAGGTGAAGAAGGGGACGAAAAGGTGGGGAAGGGGTTTTTTAAACGGGCGTGTGGGCCGGCAGAAGTTCCACAAATATTTTAAGGGGAAAAGTTCGTGATCGAGAAAGGATCTCCAAACCCCTCAAAATTTCCCGCAAAAGGGGGCATTGAAAAAAGCAGAGGGTTTTGCGTTTTGGGAATGGCCCTTTCAGCCCTACAGGTCCCCAGGGCAGTAAATTTCCCGGGCGACAGAAATTTTTGGGGGCTTAAAATTTTTTAAGGGCGTGTAGTCTAGCAAGCTGCAACTCCGAAAGGGAAATCATCATATCCAGGGGCATTTTTATAATTGTGTTGATTCCAAAATGTTGATTGGGTAGGGGTTTTTTCCCATTGGGCTATGTTTTAAATTTTTTTTTTGTGAGAACCCTTGTTTATATTTCTTTTTGAGACTTGTTCAAGTGGTGTAGTTAGGGTTTGGGGCATACAATCGTTGTGTATGAGCATTATTTGCAAAACGAGGATTTGGGGATTTCCTCAGTGAAGTGTCCCTGGATCGTGATCATAATTTTAAATTTTGCTTTTCATAAGAATTGGGGAAAAAAAAAGATGGGCAAAACCGCAGGTAGGGGAAATGGGATAAGTGTCACAAAAGGTCGTTAAAAAAAAGAGTGAAATAACGCAAAAGCGGCCCCCAAAAAGTCCCCCAAAGATAACTCATTTGGGTGGGATTCACTAATTGTATATTTTATTAAAATTATTAAACCGTTTGGGTTTTAAAGTATTTTTCCCAAATTTGCGCGTGTTGCTGTGTGTCAGCAAATTCGGTTGTTTTCCTTTTTTACCGTTGTTTTGGGGACAATCGGACAAGGTCTTTTTTCAAGGGGGGAAAAAATCCAACGGACAAAAAAATGAAACAACCTAACTTGGGGGGAAAAAACCCAACTTGGGGGGAAAAAACCCAACTTGGGGTTCGCCCGCCAATTTGTTCGGACCTAAATCCAAACCCCAAAAATTTTAAGCGTCCGAAAAAACGGGGCCCATAGGTCGGGTTTGCCCAAATTTAAACCTTTGTGGGGGAGGCTTCAGGGAAAACGGCGGGGGCCCGGGTAAACGGGGTAAAACCTTTGAACCGACGCCTCGATGCTAGCGAGAAAGAGTCGCAAGCCGAGCTCAAACTCACTAGCCCCTTTGTGGAAAACCCAAAGTCATTGTTTTTCTCGGCGCCCTGGTTCCTACCCCCCCAATCAGCTGGCCAATTTTAAAGGGCCCGTGTCCACCACTTAACCCCACCCCCGCCAGTGGGAAATAGGGGAAGGGGGGGAAAGGGAGTGTTTTTGGGGGGGAAATTTTACTTTAAAAAAAATTAAAAAAAACCAAATTTACCACCACAGGGAAATAAGGGGGTGTAAACCGGGGGGCATGATTTAACGCCAATGGGAAAAAAAAGGGGAAAAAACCTCGTTGTCAGGGAAAAAAACGGGCCAATGGACTCCCCCCCTTTTTTTTGGGCAAAACGGGAAAGAATAAAAAAGGGAAAGCGTGATGAGAAACGGGGGGGAGGGAAAAAACGAACAGAGAGAGAGGGAAGAAGGGTTTTTAGTGGGGCTCGCCGGGGAGACGGCAGAGAGAGAAAAGGGGATAGGGGGGAAAAGAAGAGAACCAAGGGGAGGGGGAAATTTCATGAGAT
>CM031606.1:6341160-6366160 GCA_018398815.1 Conus ventricosus
TATATTCAGTCACCCTTTCAACCTTGCTACCTGAGATCAGTAAATCTGGAATAGGATCAGCATTTCTTCGGAAGTCAATGATCAGCTCCTTTGTTTTCTGGACATTAAGATCAAGGAAATTGGTGTCACACCACTGTGTAAAACTGTTCACAATTTCATTAAAAGCTCTATCTGAGTTAGAGAGATCTGTGACTGCAGTATCATCAGAGAATTTGATGATAAGGCTGTCATTATTACCTCTGCAGTCATTAGTGTAGAGAGTAAACAGACAAGGAGAAAGAACTGTACCTTGGGAGCACCCGTTGATGTATAAGAAACGGATGAAACAGAGTTATGAAAGCGAACCCACTGGGGGCGATTTACTAGAAAATCGATAATCCAGAGAATGAGATAAGAGGAGATGCCAAGTTGCTTTAGTTTACTGGCCAAAAGATGGGGCTGTATAGTGTTGATTTTGATTTAACATGTGTGTGCAGACATGATGGTTTCCTCTACAAGGCAGTAACTGTCGTTTAAACATCCACAACGTCATCGCCTATAAGCAAAGACAAACGAACAAACAGCAGACAAACAGGCGTTAGGCTCACAAAGTGCCCAACGATGCCCATCAGACAAACAGGCGTTAGGCTCACAAAGTCCCCAACGATGCCCATCAGACAAACAGGCGTTAGGCTCACAAAGTGCCCAACGATGCCCATCAGACAAACAGGCGTTAGGCTCACAAAGTGCCCAACGATGCCCATCAGACAAACAGGCGTTAGGCTCACAAAGTGCCCAACGATGCCCATCAGACAAACAGGCGTTAGGCTCACAAAGTCCCCAACGATGCCCATCAGACAAACAGGCGTTAGGCTCACAAAGTCCCCAACGATGCCCATCAGACAAACAGGCGTTAGGCTCACAAAGTGCCCAACGATGCCCATCAGACAAACAGGCGTTAGGCTCACAAAGTCCCCAACGATGCCCATCAGACAAACAGGCGTTAGGCTCACAAAGTCCCCAACGATGCCCATCAGACAAACAGGCGTTAGGCTCACAAAGTCCCCAACGATGCCCATCAGACAAACAGGCGTTAGGCTCACAAAGTGCCCAACGATGCCCATCAGACAAACAGGCGTTAGGCTCACAAAGTGCCCAACGATGCCCATCAGACAAACAGGCGTTAGACTCACAAAGTGCCCAACGATGCCCATCAGACAAACAGGCATTAGGCTCACAAAGTCCCCAACGATGCCCATCAGACAAACAGGCGTTAGGCTCACAAAGTGCCCAACGATGCCCATCAGACAAACAGGCGTTAGGCTCACAAAGTCCCCAACGATGCCCATCAGACAAACAGGCATTAGGCTCACAAAGTCCCCAACGATGCCCATCAGACAAACAGGCATTAGGCTCACAAAGTCCCCAACGATGCCCATCAGACAAACAGGCGTTAGGCTCACAAAGTGCCCAACGATGCCCATCAGACAAGCAGGCGTTAGGCTCACAAAGTCCCCAACGATGCCCATCAGACAAACAGGCATTAGGCTCACAAAGTCCCCAACGATGCCCATCAGACAAACAGGCATTAGGCTCACAAAGTCCCCAACGATGCCCATCAGACAAACAGGCATTAGGCTCACAAAGTGCCCAACGATGCCCATCAGACAAACAGGCATTAGGCTCACAAAGTCCCCAACGATGCCCATCAGACAAACAGGCGTTAGGCTCACAAAGTCCCCAACGATGCCCATCAGACAAACAGGCGTTAGGCTCACAAAGTCCCCAACGATGCCCATCAGACAAACAGGCGTTTGGCTCACAAAGTCCCCAACGATGCCCATCAGACACACAGGCGTTAGGCTCACAAAGTGCCCAACGATGCCCATCAGACAAACAGGCGTTAGGCTCACAAAGTCCCCAACGATGCCCATCAGACAAACAGGCGTTAGGCTCACAAAGTCCCCAACGATGCCTATCAGACAAACAGGCGTTAGGCTCACAAAGTCCCCAACGATGCCCATCAGACAAACAGGCGTTAGGCTCACAAAGTGCCCAACGATGCCCATCAGACAAACAGGCGTTAGGCTCACAAAGTCCCCAACGATGCCCATCAGACAAACAGGCGTTAGGCTCACAAAGTCCCCAACGATGCCCATCAGACAAACAGGCATTAGGCTCACAAAGTCCCCAACGATGCCCATCAGACAAACAGGCGTTAGGCTCACAAAGTCCCCAACGATGCCCATCAGACAAACAGGCATTAGGCTCACAAAGTGCCCAACGATGCCCATCAGACAAACAGGCGTTAGACTCACAAAGTGCCCAACGATGCCCATCAGACAAACAGGCATTAGGCTCACAAAGTCCCCAACGATGCCCATCAGACAAACAGGCGTTAGGCTCACAAAGTGCCCAACGATGCCCATCAGACAAGCAGGCGTTAGGCTCACAAAGTCCCCAACGATGCCCATCAGACAAACAGGCATTAGGCTCACAAAGTCCCCAACGATGCCCATCAGACAAACAGGCATTAGGCTCACAAAGTCCCCAACGATGCCCATCAGACAAACAGGCATTAGGCTCACAAAGTGCCCAACGATGCCCATCAGACAAACAGGCGTTAGACTCACAAAGTGCCCAACGATGCCCATCAGACAAACAGGCGTTAGACTCACAAAGTGCCCAACGATGCCCATCAGACAAACAGGCGTTAGGCTCACAAAGTGCCCAACGATGCCCATCAGACAAACAGGCATTAGGCTCACAAAGTCCCCAACGATGCCCATCAGACAAACAGGCGTTAGGCTCACAAAGTCCCCAACGATGCCCATCAGACAAACAGGCGTTAGGCTCACAAAGTCCCCAACTGCCCATCAGACAAACAGGCATTAGGCTCACAAAGTCCCCAACGATGCCCATCAGACAAACAGGCATTAGGCTCACAAAGTGCCCAACGATGCCCATCAGACAAACAGGCATTAGGCTCACAAAGTGCCCAACGATGCCCATCAGACAAACAGGCGTTAGACTCACAAAGTGCCCAACGATGCCTATCAGACAAACAGGCGTTAGGCTCACAAAGTGCCCAACGATGCCCATCAGACAAACAGGCATTAGGCTTACAAAGTCCCCAACGATGCCCATCAGACAAACAGGCGTTAGGCTCACAAAGTCCCCAACGATGCCCATCAGACAAACAGGCGTTAGGCTCACAAATTCCCCAACGATGCCCATCAGACAAACAGGCGTTAGGCTCACAAAGTCCCCAACGATGCCCATCAGACAAACAGGCATTAGGCTCACAAAGTCCCCAACGATGCCCATCAGACAAACAGGCATTAGGCTCACAAAGTCCCCAACGATGCCCATCAGACAAACAGGCGTTAGGCTCACAAAGTGCCCAACGATGCCCATCAGACAAACAGGGATTAGGCTCACAAAGTCCCCAACGATGCCCATCAGACAAACAGGCGTTAGGCTCACAAAGTCCCCAACGATGCCCATCAGACAAACAGGCATTAGGCTCACAAAGTCCCCAACGATGCCCATCAGACAAACAGGCGTTAGACTCACAAAGTCCCCAACGATGCCCATCAGACAAACAGGCGTTAGACTCACAAAGTCCCCAACGACGCCCATCAGACAAACAGGCGTTAGACTCACAAAGTCCCCAACGATGCCCATTCAGTTGGCCCAGCAGGGCGCGCGGGTAGAGATCGATCCTCTTCGATCCGGCGTGAACAAAGGGAGACAATCAAAAGCACAAGAGAGTACCTGTTAGGGCACCTGGTGACAGTCTCACTACCTTCACAGATAGCACTGAGCTACTCGGCCTTCCAGACGTAAAGCGGACACAAGAACAGGCCGATTATTTCCCTTATTCAGTGAGGAATTTGAACGATTTGTCCTAATCCACCGAACCGTCCTTAATTTCCTCGGCTTT
The DNA here is from genome assembly GCA_018398815.1 of Conus ventricosus. Taxonomy (NCBI): domain Eukaryota; kingdom Metazoa; phylum Mollusca; class Gastropoda; order Neogastropoda; family Conidae; genus Conus; species Conus ventricosus. The sequence goes on from CM031606.1 coordinate 6,345,086, forward strand.
GGAGATAAGACTTACAGCCCTCACCCACCCCTTTCCCCCGTCACTCCCTCCCCTACCCTCTCACATTCACACCCCTGCCTCATCCCCCTACTCCCCTCCCCTGCGCCCAAGGAATTAAAAGTTTAGAAGGTCGTTATTAAAAGAACAAAATGATTAAGTTGACGAATATCATCATTGAAAGTAGCAGTATCAGCAGCAGCAACATAACTATGTGGCTAGGCATTGTATTTGTTTAAAAAACAAACAGCAGCGAGGTGGCTCAGTTTGACTTGAAACAGCAATATGAACAAACAACACAAAACACAAGACAACCACGACTTAACACCACACACGCACGTAAATACATGGACAGGCAGGCACAAAATCATGGCTAGGTACACACGTACATACCAACACATATGTATGCACTCGCATATTGATAACAATAACAGCACAATCAACACACACACACACGTACACACATGTAGGGGGGCCGATAGCTCAGTTGGTAGAGCGCCGGACTCGTGATCCTGGGGTTGCGGGTTCGAATTTCGGTATTGGGGGATTTTTCCCTCGGAGTTAACATTGGTTCTGACTCCATCCCCCCATATAGTCGTTCGGATGGGACTATAAACCGAGGTCTAGTCTGTGTCACATGCACTAAAGATCATATACGGACTCTAAAGATCCCGATGCTCATGTCCTAAGACGGGTGAGTACCGGCTACACGAAAATACACAATGCATGCAACCTGTGTGCCAGAATAGTCTACTTGAAGACTGTGAGCACGGGGCAGGTTAAACATCCCCATCTGGAAGAAGAAGAAGAAGACATGTGCACACACATACACGCGCGCGCACACGCACACACATCCAAACACACGCACACACTACTACTGCTACTACTACTACTACTACTACCATCATCACCATTACTACCATACAGCTTCGCGCGCGCGCGCGCGCGTATATATAAGGACGTGCGTGCATGGGAATGAAAGAAAGAGTGTCTGTCTGTCTGTCTGTCTGTCTCTTGTGTGTCTGTCTGTTTTTCTGTCTGTCTGACCAAACGATATCAATATGTCGGTATGATAACAGGATAACAATTTTCATTTGTCCAAAAGATGGAAAATTCATTTTAGACTGACAGCTGAATTGATAAACTGACAGCTGTGAAATTTTGAGCACAAAACAACTTTTTGTTGTTGATGCTTTGATTTTTTTTTAAAATTGAAACCAGTCATCTAAGTAATTGGATTAAGCTACTCAGACAGGAAAGCAATATGGAGGCCTCATCATTTCGGAGAGTTTCCGTCTAAGGAACGTATTTCCCAGCTGAAACATAAGAAGATTCAGCCATGGTCTGAACGTCGTAACCCAAGAGATGGAGACATACTCCTGGCACATTCTCGACCTTTGCAAAGTCAGAAGGACGAACAATGGAGAAACACAGACAGAAGGCCGAGCAATGGAGAAGCACAGACAGAAGGACGAACAATGGAGAAGCACAGACAGAAGGCCGAGCAATGGAGAAACACAGACAGAAGGACGAACAATGGAGAAACACAGACAGAAGGCCGAGCAATGGAGAAACACAGACAGAAGAAGGCCATGGGCTGTGTGGCAGAGGAGAAGACAATCTTGTTCCTGGAGAAGGTTTCTAGCTGTTGTGCGCAAGAACAGCAGGAACGCTGTACTAGGATGCTGCCATGTTTCCGGCACAGTATGAGAATGACCTGACTGAAGAATGGTGCCTCTCTAAGCTGTACTAGGATGCTGCCATGTTTCCTGCAGAGTATGAGAATGACCTGACTGAAGAATGGTGCCTCTTTAAGCTGCACTAGTGTGCTACCATGTTTCCAGCAGAGTATGAGAATGACCTGATTGAAGAATGGTGCCTCTCTAAGCTGCACTAGGGTGCTGTCATGTTTCCTGCACAGTATGAGAATCACCTGACTGAAGAATGGTGCCTCTCTAAGAAAGGCACAGTATGAGAATGACCTGACTGAAGAATGGCGCCTCTAAGAAAGGCACAGTATGAGAATGACCTGACTGAAGAATGGCGCCTCTCTAAGAAAGGCACAGTATGAGAATGACCTGACTGAAGAATGGCGCCTCTCTAAGAAAGGCACAGTATGAGAATGACCTGACTGAAGAATGGCGCCTCTCTAAGAAAGGCACAGTATGAGAATGACCTGACTGAAGAATGGCGCCTCTCTAAGAAAGGCACAGTATGAGAATGACCTGACTGAAGAATGGTGCCTCTCTAAGAAAGGCACAGTATGAGAATGACCTGACTGAAGAATGGTGCCTCTCTAAGAAAGGCACAGTATGAGAATGACCTGACTGAAGAATGGTGCCTCTCTAAGAAAGGCACAGTATGAGAATGACCTGACTGAAGAATGGTGCCTCTCTAAGAAAGGCATCCCCATCGTTCAGGGCGATTGGAACAACAGAGTTGGTGAAGGTGACCAAAAGAACTTCCGTGATCCCCAATGACGATGAGACCACTCATAACTTAAGGACTACGCCAGCTGGAATGAACAGTGGTGAATGACGTGATCCTTGGCAACAGCCACGGTGAGCTTAAAGCCTCCGACGAGGGACATAGCACGCTCCGAACGGTCCGTAACACAGCCAGGTAGACAATATCCTTGTGAAGAGCCGGAACAGGTCAGAGAGAGAGAGAGAGAGAGAGAGAGAGAGAGAGAGAGAGAGAGAGAGAGAGAGAGAGAGAGAGAGCACAACGGTAGCTTATTCTGGAGAGAGTGGGGGAAGGGGAAGGGGCAGAAGGAGTGACGGGGAATTGGCGACCCTGGGGGCATGGGAAGAGAGAGAGAGAGAGAGAGAGAGGAGAGAGAGAGGAGAGAGAGAGAGAGAGAGAGACAGACAGACAGACAGACAGACAGACAGACAGACAGACACAAACACAGACACAGACAGACAGACAGACAGAAACAGAAACAGGGGACGCTTTGACGCTTTAATTGCCATCAGCCAAGCAAGCCATTAAGGCAAAGGTTTTTCACACACGATTGTCAAATGGCATCATTAAAGTACATTGATAATAAATGATGATAAATAGGCCGAAACGGCGAAAGTACAAAGAGAAAGAGAGAGAGAGAGAGAGAGAGAGAGGAGAGAGAGAGAGAGGAGAGAGAGGAGAGAGAGAGGAGAGAGGAGAAAGAGAAGAGAGGAGGGGAGAGAGAGAGGTGAGGAGGAGAGAGGGAGAGAGGAGGAGAGAGGGGTACTGACCCTGTGAAGAGAGAGAAAGGGGGGAAGGAAAGGATGGAGATGGGGGGGGGGGGGGGGGGCGGGGGAGGAGTGAAACAGAGAGAGAGATGGAGGTGAGAAACGCAACATAATGTAACTAGAGCGAGGGGGGGGGAAAAGAGAAAAGTGGGAGCACGGGGGTGGTGCGGAAAATTGAGAGAGAGGGGGGAGGCTGTGTGTTGTGAGGGGGTGGGGGGGGGTGGGGTGGGGGGGGGAGAAGGGGTTTAGTTCGGTGTGGTAGTGGGGTATACAGGCACGAGTGGAACACGAATTAATGCTCGTGGGGGCAGCGTCTCTTCTCTCGGAAGTGACAATATTGGGGGGGGGGGAGGGGGGGGGGGGGGGGGGGAGGGGGGAGGGGGGGGAGGCCTGGTCCCAAATCGATAGCTCACAGTGGGGTGTGATGTTGGGACAGCGACTAAACTACCTGAATGTGGGTTGTGTATGTGGCAGCCGGAACGAGAAAAGTCAGGAACATCGACACGAGAAGGGAAGTTTGGAAAAAAATCCATTCAAAGCTTCAGCCTTGATACATTATCTCTGTTTCGAATAGCTTTGCTTTGGACACACTCAGGTATTATAAGACTGCCACATACAGGCTAATTGCTCGTCATCACATCCTTCTGAGGGGATGAGGCAGACAGAATCAGGTCATGAGTCACCCCTATTTCACCCTCACTCTTTGTGTTATATGGGGCAGCGTTACTCCCCGTTGGCAAGTGCCTACAAATTCATCATAACTGTTCTGTTTGTTATAATGCAGGTATTATACCGATGTTGGCAAAGTGCCTACACTTCATCATAAATGAAGTCCAGTTTCTGTATTGTTACAATGCAGGTATTATACCGATGTTCTTCATGTAAGGACTCAGCAGCGTTAAGGCAGTGATCGCTATCATGATAACACGAGGATGAGGATGAGGGTGGTGGTGCTGCTGATGATGATTGTGGTGGTCGTGTGATGGTGATGATGATGATGATGATGATGATGATGATGATGATGTGATGTGGTGGTGGTGGTGACGACGACGACGATGATGATGACGGCGGCGACGAGGACGACGACGACGACGATGACGAGGACGACGACGACGACGACGATGATGATGATGATGATGATGATGATGATGATGATGTTGTTGATGATGACGACGACGACGATGATGATGATGATGATGATGATGATGATGATGATGATGAAAAAGACAAGATTTTGTTCAGCTTGACCTTTTTCTTTAGTTGAGGATTTTCCGTTAGGCCACACACTGCTACCCCCATTCCCCTCTTTACCTTCCCTCCCCCACCCCCACCCCTCGCACCACCACCACACCAGATTAAAAGGTGCGATCACGTCAAATCTAATAACACCCCAGTGAAGATATGGAAGGGAGATAAGTTCGCCTTTTTTTTCTTCTTTATCTTTTTTTTTTTTTTTAAACAGGTAGCGGGTGGTGATTAATGGACTTGATTCAGATCCTGCACTTGCCGTCTCCTTGGTTACAAATGCCATCCTGCTAGCTGAATGGGACGCGGGGACGAGCGGAGCAGGCAGTCCGCGCCGAGCAGCGTAGGGTTCTAATCCCTCTGACAGTTCTCTCGCTTGGCTGCTCGCTGTAATTTTTACACTCTTTTTTTTTTTTTTTTTTTTTTTAACCCGAAGGCGACGCGTTTTCTCGGGCACGTGGCGTGGGCTTTGTGGCTGTTATTGGTCATGTGGTCATAGCGGGAAAGCAGAGTGGGGGGGGGGGGGGGGGGGGGGGGGAGGGAGGAGGAGGAGGAGACGGATGGATTGGTGGGGGGAGGGATGGGGGGTAGAATCCTTTTTTCATCCATCACTGTCTGCGAGAGTTATCTCCCGGTGTGCACTCTCCTCTTTGGGAAATGAGTTCAGAGGAATTATTCTGAGAGCCTCCCCCTTTTTTTTTTAAGCGAATGACAAATGCACAGGGGGTGGTTAGTTATAGTTTTCGATCTTTGGTGAATCTCAGTCGCACGATGGAGAGAGAGAGAGAGAGAGAGAGAGAGAGAGAGAGAGAGAGAGGATGAGAGAGAGAGAGAGAGGACAGACAGACAGACAGACAGAGAGACAGAGAGGGGTGGTTACGATGGAGAGAGACGGCTGTCCTTTCATTATTGAAGTCATTTAGTGGAGAGGAGGGGATGAAAGGGGTTTGGAGACAGCATGGCAGCGATTTTTCCGCCTCCTCCATTTTAATGTCGGTGCTGGCGCTGAGGTGCCCGGCCCCCCCCCCACCCCCCCCCCCCCCCCCCCCCCCCCCCCACCATCCCCTCCGCCCCCTCCCCTACTGCAACGGAGGAAGAAATTAGACGGTTAAGCCGCATGCGTGTTCTCCACTTCATGATACAGATCTAATAAATACAAGTATAAAAAACGGGTTCTAATGGCTGCCAATCAGAAAATTTCCCGATTTATAATGTATGAATTAAAGAAAAAAAAAAGTGGTATATAATCAGAATATAACAGCAAACATAATATAAACAGAAAGTTAACTCTAAACTTGACATCACATTTTACATGACAAGCGCACGTTAATACGTTCTAATAGACAAATCATGTATTTCTTCTTCTTCTTCTTCTTCTTCTTTCTTCTTCTTCTTCTCTTTCTTTCTTTCTTTCTTTCTTGTCTTTTTCCTTTTTTGCTGTTGTTTGTTTTTCTCAACACAACCAGCCTTACAGCACGTTTCAAAGCCCGAATTCTGGCGGATATCAGAACGGTTGATTCCATAACTGCCCTTCTCAAATATACGTCAACTCTTCAGCTCTACGCCAGAGAGCAATGACTTCATCCTGGCCGTTGATTTTGTGTTTGTTTCTTTGGCCGTCGGCAAGAAGAGTAAACACACGTGTGCCCGCGCACGCACGCACACACACACACACGCGCGCGCCCCACACACACCACACCAAACAACACACACACACCACACAAAACACACACTTTCCCCCCCCCCCCCCCCCCCCCCCCCCCCCTCGCGCCTCCTCCCCCCCACCCCTGCGCAACATACACACACACACACACACACACACCACACACATACACACACACAACACACACCACACACACACACAAAACACACACACCAACACATACACACTCTCCACTCACACATGCGCAGACATGCGCACACGCAAAACACACACACAACAACACATACACACACACCCACACACACACACACACACAACCTCACACACATGCGCAGACATGCGCGCGCACGCACACACACAGAGGGAGGGAGGGAGGGGGGAGGGGGGACACACGGGACACAAGGAAAAAGAAAACAAGAGAGAGGGAAGGAGGGGAAGGAGGGAGGAGAGAGAGAGAGAGAGAGAGAGAGAGAGAGAGAGAGAGAGAGAGAGACGGGACAGACAGACAGACAGACAGACAGACAGAAAGACGGGACGCATAGACGACAGACATAGACAGACAGACTGACGCAAGACAGATAGACACACGGATAGACAGACAGAAGCAGAGAGGGAAGGGAGGTTAGGAGAGAAGGAGAGAAGAAGGAAGACAGTGACAGAGAGAGAGAGAGAGAGAGAGAGAGGAGGGAGAGAGAGGAGGAGAGAGAGAGAGGCCAGAGGCAGAGACAGAGAGAGACAGAGAGAGACAGAGACAGAGAGAGACACAGAGGACACAGAGAGAGGGAAGCATCAGCAAAGGGATAGATTTCTATGTCATCAGCGGTACGTGAAAACCCGGCCCTACATGGGTGCAAGTTGTATTTTTTATGTGCCGAATATATTCGTAAAGTAACATGGCACAGATATCTGAAGAAAAAGAACAAAACAAAAGAGGTGGGGGGAAAAGGGGGGGGGGGGGGGGGGGGGGGAGTGATGTTTGAAACGTGAGAAAAAAGAGAAAGAATCAAGAGGGAGAGTGAGAAAGACGCAAAAAGAAAAACCAAAAAACCCCCAGAACCCAACCGAAACTAATCAAGCCATCATGTCATGTTATCGGTCGTCCAGCCCACCTGGACGAGGGAAACAGGGCCTGCCCACGCGGCAACCACGGAGGGGGAAAAAAAAGACCCTTCTTTTTGTCTCACAACCAACACACAAAGATATTAGCCTCCTTCAAGGTCGCACGGGTCCCGTGTGTGCCCTTTGAGCCTCCTTCAAGGTCGCACGGGTCCTGGTGTGTGCCTTTGAGCCTCCTTCAAGGTCGCACGGGTCCTGTGTGTCCCTTTGAGCCTCCTTCAAGGTCGCACGGGTCCTGGTGTGTGCCCTTTGAGCCCCCTTCAAGGTCGCACGGGGGCCTGTGTGTGCCCTTTGAGCCTCCTTCAAGGGTCGCACGGGTCTGTGTGTGCCCCTTTTAGCCTCCTTCAAGGTCGCACGGGTCCTGTGTGTGCCCTTTGACCTGGTTCCTCGCGCGACATAGAATGAGTTTTTGTTATCGCGCCATTTTCCGTCTTTCCACCCAAGTTCACTGAAATCAGGTCGGTAGATTTCGCGTGTTGTGCTGAAGGGATACATACACCAACCACAAGCAAACGGAAAGAGAGGGTGAACATCTAATCCGTTTGGCACATCAAAAACTGATGGGGGCACGGGGGGAGGAGGGAAAGGGCTTTTGGGAGAGGAGAAATCAGACTTCCAGCAACGTCGAACAATTATGAATTTTCTTTCCTTCACTACGCCTTGAAAATTTGTTAAATAAATGTTAGCGAACGCCAAGAGAAACGTGGACAAACGAGTCACAAGACAAACCACGACGCGGTTTCGACCTCTTAGGTCTTCTTCGGGCAAGACACAACCAATAGGACCATGAAAATTTAACGAGTTTGTCACTTAGCTTGACTCTTCAGCGCAAACATTTGGGGTTTACGACGCGCAACAGCATAAGGTCTTACAATGTGTAAATTTCAATAGATCTTATGTGCCCTGTTTTTTTGACATTGAGACTTAGGGCGGACAAGAGGGTGGGGGGGACGTCTTGGGTTTTTGGAACCCCCCCCTCCCATCCTCCCCACCCACATCGGCGACAGAAATGGCGTGCTGGCACGTTGCCCTTGTACCCATGGTGACATCTCCACCCCCCCCTCCTCCCCGACGTTAACCGCATGCGTGGTTCTCCCTTTCATGATACAGATCTAATAAAAACAAGTATAAAAACGGGTATCTAATGGCTGCCATCAAAACAAATTTCCCGATTTATAATGTATGCATTAAACAAAAAAAAGAGGTATATAATCAGAATATAACACAAACTAATATAAACAGAAAGTAACTCATAAACTTGACATACACATTTTACATGACAAGCGTCACGTTTTATACGTTCCCACCCTAATAGACAAAAATCCATTTATTTCTTCTTCTTCATTCTTCTTCTTCTTCTTCTTCATTCCTTCTCTTTCTTTCTTTCTTTCTTCTTGTCTTTTTCCTTTTTTGCTGTTGTTTTGTTTTTTCTCAACACACCTTAGCCTTACAGCACTTTCCAAAAGCCCAAATTCTGGCGGAATCAGAACGGTTTTTATTTTTTTGATTCCATAACTGCCCCCTTCTCAAAATATTAGCGTCAACTCTTCAGCTCCTTACGCCCAAGATAGCATGAGCTTCCATCCCCTGGCCGTTAGTTTGTTTGTTTTCTTTGGCCGTCGCAAGAATAGTATTAACACACTGTGCCCGCGCACGCACCACACACACACACACGCGCGCGCACACACACACAACACACACACACACAACACACACACACCACACACACACACACACACACACACACACGTGCCCCCCCCCCCCCACACCCCCCCCCCTCGTCGCGCTCATCCACCCACCCCCTGCGCACATACACACACACACCCAACCTACACACACCAAAGCACACACCTACACACACACAACACACACACACACCCACACCATCCACATCTCACCAATAAAAAAAACACACTCCACACATTCACACTCGCTCCCACACACACACATGCGCAGACATGCGCACCGACGGGCACACACACACACACACACACACACATACACACACACACACACACACACACAACACACACACAACTCACACACATGCGCAGACATCGCGCGTCCACGCACACACACAGAGGGAGTGAGGGAGGGAGGAGGGAGACACACCAGACCCCAGGACCATGAAAACAAGAGAGAGGGCAAGGAGGGGAAGGAGGGAGGGAGAGAGAGAGAGAGGAGGAAAAGGGCACAAAAAAAGAGAGAGAGAGAGAGAGGAGAAGAGAGACAGACAGACAGACGACAGACAGACAGACAGAAAGACAAGACGCATAAACAGACAACATAGACAGACAGACTGACGCACAGACAGATGACACACGATAAACAGACAGAAGCAGAGAGGAAAGGGAAGGTTAGAGCGCGACAGAGAAGGAGAGAAGAAGGTTGACAGTTACAGATGAGAGAGCGAGAGAGAGAGAGAGAAGTAAAAGCATGAGACAGATAGAAGAGAGAAGACCAGAGTCAGAGAGCAGAGAGAGACAGAGAGAGACAGAGACAAGAGAGACACAGAGAGACACGAGAGAGAGGGAAAGCATCAGCAAGGATAGAATTTCTATTCATCAGCGGTACTGATAACCAGCCCTACATGTGTGCAAGTTTGTACTATTATTTATGTGCCGTATATTTCGTAAAGTACATGGCACAGATATCCGAAGAAAAAGAACAAACAAAAGAGGTTGGGGAACAGAGGCCGCGCGCGAGGTGGGGGAGGGGGGAGTGAGTTTGAAGCTGCTGAGAAAAAAGAGAAAGAATCAAGAGGGAGAGTGAGAAAGACGCAAAAAGAAACAACCAAAACACCAGTAACAACAAACCGAAAACTAAATCAGCCCGTTATCATGTCATGTTATACGGTCGGTCAGTAGCCGACCTGGACCGATTGCATCAGGGCCGGCCTATGCGGTCAGACCCCCGGAGGGGGGAAAAAAAAGAACCCATCCTCATGTCTCAAACAAAGCCCCAACACACACAAAGCTATTTAGACCTCCTTCAAGGTCCACGTGGTCCTGTGTGTGCCCTTTGGAGCCTCCTTCAAGGTCGCACCGGGTCCTGTGTGTGCCCTTCTGAAGCCTCCTTCAAGGTCGCTCCGGGTCCTGTGTGTGCCCCTTTGAGCCTCCTGCAGGTCGCACGGGTCCTGTGTGTGCCCTTTGAAGCCTCCTTCAAAGGTCGCACGGGTCCTGTGTAGTGCCCTTTCTCGAGGCACTCCTTCAAGGTCGTCCACGGGTCCCTGTGCTAATGCCTCCCTTATGATCCTCACTATCAAGGTCGCACGGGTCCCTGTGGGTCCCTTTGACCTGGTTCCTCGCGCGACATAGATTGAGAATTATTCTCTGTCATCCGCCCATTTTCCGTCTTTCCACCAAGTTCAACGAAATCAACGGTGCGGTAGATTTCGCGTGTTTGTGCTAGTACAGGCAATACATACACTACAAACCCACAAATCAAACGGCAAGATAAGGGTGAACATCTATATCCGTTTGGCACACTCAAAACGATGGGGGCTACGGGGGAAAGGAGAAGACTCTATTTATGGGCAAGGAGTAATGAAAATCAAAGACTTACCAAGCCAACGCGTCGAGTAAACAATTATGAATTTTCATTTCCTACTCAAACTGACTGCACCTAGAACAATCAATTGTCTAAGATAAATGTTATAAGCAGAACCCGCCAAAGAGAAACGTGGACAAACGAGTCTCACAAGACAAAACCACGACGAGCCGTTTCGACGCTCATTAGGAGATCTTACTTCGGCAACGACACAAAACCAATAGACACGATGAAATTGAAACGAGTTTGTCACTTAGCGTGATCTCCTTCAGCGCAAACATTATTGTTCACGACCGCGAGAGCAACAGCATATAGCGTCGAGTCTTACAAATGGTATAGGAATTTCAATAAAATCTTATGTGTCCCCCTGATTCTTGACCATTTGAGCGAACTTCAGACCGAGACAAAGAGGGTGGGTGGGTGGACGCTCTTGAGTTTTCTGAACCACCCCCCCCCCTTCACCTCCACCTCCTCACACCCTACAAACCCCAATACACCATTACGCTGACCATACAAATGGCAGTGCTGGAACGTCTGCCACGCTCATTGTTATAACACCGCGGGGAACCACTGGGTGAACAGATTCTCCACCCCCCCTCATCCATCCTCAACCCTCCACCCCACAAATCACGGGCTAGACAGAAAGGGCAAGTGCTGGCACGTTGCCACCTTGTAGACCAGTTCGACGTCCACTGGTGAACTAATCATCCCAGCTACCCTAGGGACCTCCCCCCCCCACACCCTACCCCCCACCCGCCACCCTTGTACACCATATCCTACCACCTTCCAACCCCCCCTCCAAGCCCCCCCCTCCGTCCTCTCTCTCTCTCTCTCTCTCTCTCCTCTCCTCTCATCTCATCTCTCATCTCTCATCTTCAGTCTGCTCTCTCTCTCTCCTAAGGAAATATCTGCAAGCAGATTACGAAACAAACATTTTTTGTAATATAGCTAATTATCACACAATCAAACAAATGACAAATCCAGGCAATAATGATTATGAAAACTTAACTCTCTGACTTCTGGAACTCAACATCATTAAGAAACGGAATTAATCACTTATAGATCCATCCAATATCTATCTATCGATCGGTTTATTTTTCTCTTATACATACAAATGAAGCAAAACTGAAAACCTCTACACTGGATTCTTTGATAATCTTCTAACGTATGGTATCATATTAAAACTACATGCCCCAATCGATTTCTGATTACACAATTACGGATTTAATTACAATATTGTGTAGTAAAAATAACTGCTCTTATTTTCCTAATATTCTTAAAGAAAACGCTAAAATCTCATAATACCCCATCATTTTAAATACTGGAAATGTAAAAGAATGCGGATCTCGCCTCAAAACTACAGAGACAAATTCATCTGTCCTATATCATCTCTTACTATCCTATCAACCTCTCAAAAAACACATCATAACCCATCTTGGTCTTCCCATTTCTTCTTAAATAATATCTAATCCATCCCCACCGAATCCTGGATTTCTATCGAAATACACTCTTGTCATACTGAGCACTAATCAAACTTAGCTTGCAGCAATGGCGAGCGGCATACAATATGTTAGAATGGCACTGGAGTCCTCGTTTGTTGCGGATTTCTGTCAAAGCCGTTGATGTCATAAATCAGCAACTCTATTAATTACGTAAATTGGCTCTTTATCAAAAAAATACGCTGACCCAGCCGTATTCTCTACTCATTCAAGTCACATCTCCCACACTAAATCGAACAACAATGCATCTCATTAAAACAACACTCTGTCCCAGTTGTCTTTACGTCCGCTAACCCCACCCCCCAAAAAATTTGATCTACCACAAGCGCTCAAGTCAACTTGGGTCCCACTTTCTTTTTTTCTGAGCGCGAGAGCGCTCTATAAACCATACTCCCTCTGACATAGTAAAGACCTCATCTCAAACTTTTTGCAGATCGACCCACATCAATGACAAATTCAAAACAATCTACTGCGATTTGAAAACACTTATCAGATAACCTGCAAGAACATGCAAACTTTCGATAATAAAACACGAATTTACTGGACATGATAATTTGCGACATCACACATTTCCCGTAATATTGGGGCGCGCGAAGAAATCAAGAAAAACAAAGATTTCATGCTTATTACTGTACTCTCGTCCAAAAAACAAAATCTAAGTACATCTTCTCCAATGCCCCCCCTTATATTTAGTTAACATAACTAACAAGCAAGCAAGAAATATCGAGTAAGGACTCATAAAGTGTTTAGAGAATCACTGTTGAGACACAATAATTCTTTACCTGGTCGCCACAGTTGTTTTCCACACATTAGCAAACCGATATTACCGTCAGAACAAACAACATTTTCAGCTTTCTAAGTAAAAATTAAATTCCTTAATATAACACTCAGTAACAATTCGAATCTATGCATAAAATCCCACGAGTCCTAACAATTGACTATTCGGCTTCTCTCTCAGTCAGTGCTATGCAGGAAATACACAACACCGTCGATAAACAAACTCGTTGTCCCGCTACGGGCCCATTCAGCAGTCGGAGCTCCCAAAAACAGTACTTCAAAAAACACAAACAACATATAACTACTCACAGCGATTCACGCGATTTAGATTAGTATTAGCGCAACCCTATCTTAAAAAATTCTGTGAATAAAAGTAAAAGCGCAATAATAGCGAGCGATGTTACAGACTTATCGAACCACATTAGCCACGCCTCGAAATATACCTCTGCAAGCGATTTCCAATCAGAATCAATCCAAGTAAATGACAACAACATAATACAAAAGAACAACCGAAAACCAAGAATCGATCTCTTTTCTTATAATCTAAAAGTACGCACTTAGTTTACCTCTGGTCATGGAACTACACTTTGAGAATTCTATGCACAGAAAGATGTTAAACCGATAAAAAAAGCAATAAATCGTTTTAAAGCGCTGCGTTCAAACGCCTTCTAGTTTTGAAAAATGAAAAGTAACCAATTGTCATAAAACCAGTTCCCTTAGTAGAGACAGTTCAGAGAACTAATAAGTCTATCAAGTATATATGTTCAGCAAACTATGTTGTTTATCCAGAAGAGTTGTGGACCACATGCATATGTTTATATCTTTTTACATCGTCTTGTGTTCATAATGTATCGTACTATTTTTACATTAGCAACTCCACTGGGAAATCAATGCGTCTTCTCCTCTACATTTAATTAAAAAATCTACAACGGCTTATAGTTACTAGCATAAGCTCTCTTCTTTTTCTTTTTCTTCATCGCATTGAGTACCTCCACACGAGAATTACACAATCCATTGGCCTTATGGTCCAGTCGTGCGCGTAAATAGTTGGCGTAAACACTATATTGTGTATTAAATTTTCACTACTATCTCTTTTTCCTTCTTCTTCTTCATTCTTCTTGTTCTTCCACTTTTTTGCTATAACTAGTTACATATATAGAAAAATTATACTTTCTGCACTAATTGTGAGCATTTCTTGTTAAGCCTCCATCATGGCTGAGTGTAAACGAAGCACACTTGTATCTGCTTATCTCATTATCCCTGAAATAAACACAACACTTTCTCGTTCGTTCTCTTCGTCCTTCTCTCTCGTATGTTTCGCGTGATCCTCTCTCATCCTACCTGCACTCCTCATCTCTTCTCCTCTCTCTCTCCTCTCTGCCTCTCTGCGGGCTCAGTTATGACCGATATCCAGCCTCTTTGTTTTGGGGGTAGGGGTGGGGGGGGGGGGGGATTGAGTAGTGGTGGTGGGTTTTGTGGGGGTGGTGGGGGCCTGAGGGCATTCCACACACAAAAAGAGAACAAAATCCTCACCCCGCATTGTTGAAGAAGGTTAACAACCCCCCCCCCCACCTAGCCCCACCCTCCCCAATGTCAGGTCAGTCAGCACCAGCCGAGACCCCCCTTAAGCAATGTTCGGCGTCAGTGGGGAGGGGTGGGCGTGGGAGGGGGGGGGGGTTAGCAGAATCTATGTCCTGCGTTTGTTTTTTTTTGGGGGGACCACGGACAGCAATCCATCAAAGGATGCTGATCATTGATTCTTCTTGCCAGCGTGCTGTGGGTTAAGACGAAGACAAACCAGGCAAGGCTGGGTGTGTGAATGGGGTCCCTGACTTGAGATACTATTGCCACACAGATGTCTGATTGGTGAAAAATAACCAAAAAACAAGACGAAGCATAGAAAACAACGCATGAGAGCGCACGCGTTCCGCCCGCACGCAAATACACACCACAAAGAATAGAGAGAGAGAGCGAGAGAGAGAGAGAGAGAGAGAGAGAGGAGAGAGAGAGGAAGAGAATAATGAATGAATTGAATGAATGATTTAAACGAATGAATGAAACGGAGAGAAGGAAGGAAGAGGAGAGAGAGAGAGAGAGAGGAGAGGAGAGAGAGAGAGAGAGAAGAGAGAGCAGGAGAGAGAGAGAGAAAGGAGAGAGAGAGAGAGAGGAGAGAGAGAAGAGAGAGAGAGAGAGAGGAGAATGAATGAATGATTTAATGAATTGAATGAACAGAGAGAAAGAGAAGATAAGATAGAGATAGAGAGAGAGAGAGGGAAGAGAGAGAAGAGAAGAGAGAGGAGAGACAGAACGAACAGAAGAGAGATAGAGAGATAGCGAGAGAGAGAGAGAGAGAGAGAATGAATGAATATTTAATGACTGAATTGAACGAGAGAGAGAGAGAGAGGAGAGAAGAGAGAGAGAGAGAAGAGGAAAGAGGCGTAGAAGAGAGAAGAAGAGAGAGAGAGAGAGGAATTCCATCTTTGAGGTAGATGAAAACTTGCAAAGATTAACGAATGGCAACAAGCCGCTTAATGATATTTTAAGTTGCACTTGCAAATCCCAAAACCATACAGAAAGGATGGAAGTATGTGAGCGAGGAGAAAAGCCCATGACGGGGTCACCAACATACAAAAAAGCGCAGCGACGAGCAGTATGTCACAGTAGACCTGTAGTTAGCTTCGGTCCACCAAGACAAGCCAGAATTACCCCAGCCTGGCCGGTGACATTACTGGTAATAAGGGCCATAGTACCAATCACTGACCATTGTGCGCCCTGCTGGCTGACGGTCAACAACCCGTGGCGTTTTATAGGGAAGACAATCGAGCTTCTGAGTGCGGACACACACACACTCACACACCACAACACAGAGTTGTGTGTGTGAGAGAGATGAGAGAGAGAGATAGAGAGAGAGAGAGAGAGAAGGAGAGACAGACAGACAGAAGAACAGAGAGAGGAAGAGAGAGAACAGAGCACTTTGACACTTTGACACTGTGATATTTTATTGTCATTACCATACAGGTCTTTTGACCAGGGGGAGAAGGTAACAGAATCAAGTAACATTTTCCCTCATTCCTTTTCCCTGCAACAAATAAGTACACATTCATTCCTAAGGTGCACCAAATCAAAGGGTAAAAACAAATAAAATTCATCACATTCCCTTAGTTTCCTCACGCACGAGGAGTAATGCAATTAGAAAAAAAAAACATAACACCCTTAAGACGACTCGAAACCATTCCACTCGATCAAATGATGACAATGTATCATACTGAACTCTTCCTCTTGCGATGAATGACAATATTCCTTCAGATATCTCGTATACTCATTATCTTAAAAATTCACTATACTTCATACTGTGCTAATTTTCAATGCTTCTGCGATGAATTTCGCAACTGATTTAATGACAAATCAACATCAGAATGATAACACACAGCAACATTATTGTCTTTTCGCTATAACTACTGGAAAAGTGAAACAATTTGACCGCACTTCATTATAAGCAGTACAATGGGAACAGAAAGGTGTTCTTTGTCATCAATATTGTTTCTACATGCAGGACCAAAGAGATTTTGTGGATGTTTCACATTCAACACCATTTTGTTTTCGCATTAAAACCAAAGTTCTCAACCTAATCCTAGTTGTCGTAATTTTAGTCTGGCCATCTATCTGTTATGACATTGAGAAACTTTTCAGTAATGGAAACACATTCTTAAAATGAGAAAAACCACGAAATTTTGTCTTTACTTTCCATATCCGAAGTGCCAGTTCTGTTTAAAACAGTAACAATTAAGCCTGTCTTTTAAAATACCGCAATAGATACTGTTGCTCATTCCCTAGTTCCTGGGCCAATCCACCTATTTCCAAAACCCTGTTTCTGAATGACTTTTCTTACTTTATAACGCCCCAGTTTCTTTAACCGTTTTCCATTTCTAAAGCATCATACATCATAGGCTTGCACTGCTAATACGGGACTGGGGTATCGCCTTCAAGATCTTCAACCAGTACTGTAGATCCATTTCCACAAATGTACTTAGGTACAAAGGGTATCTCTGCCCATGCTCGGTCCTTCTCTCCATATAAAAACGGTTTGGATGTAATGAATCGGTACTTTGAAGGAAACGCATCATATCATACGTAATGTGTACTTTTTGTTTTTTTTCCATCAAGAGAGAGAGAGGAGAGAGAGAGAGAGAGAGAGAGGAGAGAGAGACGCAAAGCACACACGCGCGGGACAGGTACTGAGTCTATTTCAAGTAGAGAGAGAGAGAGAGAGAGAGAGAGAAGAGAGAGAAGAGAGAGAGAGAGAGTGAGAGAGAGAGAGAGAGAGAGCAAGCGTATGCGCACTCGCCCCCACCCCCTCCTCCCCCACACACAACAAATATGCGCGCGCGAAGGAGATTTGCGCATAGTGTTCAGTTCCTGTGCCGAGGTTACCGTTTCTGTGATCAGTTTCCACCTGCCCCTCCGTTCACCACTCACACCAGTCTTTTGTTTTCAGAAATGGAGTACAGACACAAACTCCTTACACCTTTCTCTCGCCTCCCTCTTCACCGCCCCCCTCTCTCTCTCTCTCTCGGTCTCATCCTCTCGCTACACTCTCTCACACCATCAAACACACACACACACACACACACACACACTGACTGAGACATCGTGCTGTTCACCTAACCACCCTTCGGACGAAAAAAAACCTCCCTGTTTTTAAAAAAACAGCAGAGCACGTGACCCTCATATGCCTAGGCAGCAGTTTGTCGCAGTGCCTGCGTGTGGCACTTTGGTAAGATGTGAACAACGGCAGCAGGTGTTGGGGAAGCTTTGGGGTACAGTTGTTCACGTGGTATTGTGGCCTAACCCATCAACGGGGTTCTAAGTTCACTCTCTCTCAACACTGTAGGGTCAAAACTCGATAAATCCTTGCATAAACTTCTTGTCGGTGAAGAGCAGCAAGAACGATCTCTCTCTCTCTCTCCTCACACTCCGGGCTCGTTCTCTCTCTCTCTCTCTGAAGAGGTTCCACAGTCTGCCTGAACCATAGTCACACACACACAACGCACGCATCGCACGCCACACGCACGCACGCACGGGCGCACACACACACACACACACACACACAAACACACACACACACACACACACACACAGCCCGTGTCAAAAAGACTTCTTGTTTTGTTTCGTTAATGGAAGAACGCGGGACATCCATATACGGGCCCCCACGCCGCAAATATGAATATGCAGCAAACGCCATCTAATCCTTGTTTAAAACGATTGTCAACCTCGGGTGATGTCAGTGGAGGAAGGACTAGCGCACAGCCCAAACACACTCACAGCTTGCTTACAATCTCATTCATATATCATCCATTCGTCACATCAAACCCCTAGTAAAGTCTATAACTTTACTACACATGATCATAGAACGAAACATCAATGCATATGGAATCAAACAAAATAAAACATTCTCTCTTTCCTGAACTTCACAAAATCATTTATCTAAAACATCATTAACTAACCCGGGTATAAAACAGATTTCTACTTTACCTGGCCAGGTGATCTTAACTATTCACGAATCACTGTCTTTTCTTTCTTTTTTCTTTCTTTTCACTGTCACTTTCACAACACGGCACAACTGCTGGCACTGGTGTTGGTCTGCTGGCACGGTCAGGCTGGACTGCTGGCGTTGGTCAGGGTTTGGGCTGCCGATGAAAGTGGCGCTGGCCAAGTATGAGGTCGAACCCCGGTTAAGATGGACAGTGACTATCAACATCGATCTGTTCTCCTTTCTTTCTTCCTGCATTAACGCATTGCACGTACGTACTCTCTCTCTCTCTTCTAGTCTGCTCTCAAATGGACATGGTTGCTTTTCTTTTTCTTTTTTTTTTCTTTTCTTTCTTTTCCCCTTCATTAGTTAGCAACTCTCTCTCTCCATATCTCTCTTTAGTCCTTCCTCTGCAGACTATCTATGGTGCTAAATGCTTGGTTCTCTCCTCTCTCCTCAACTCTCTCTCTCTGCCCTTCTCTCCTGCAGAGCTCACACTCGAACCTCTCTCTCTCTCCCTCTCTGTTCGTTCTCATCTCCCTGCCTTCCTGTAGGCGAGAGCCTACTCCCCCGAACTTCTTCCTCTCTCTCTCTGTCTGTTCGTTTTTCTTCGTTCTCCCCTCTCTCTCACTCACGCATTACTTTATGCCCTCACTCCGTGTCCAAGGGCCAGTACCATTGGTCAGTATTTTTTACCGCCTGATCCCCGAAGTTATCTCCCTCTAATTCCATTGGATATTCAAATCATGACAGTCACGCCTACACGCCTTACTCTCTGTGGTGGTCAATTGGTCATTTAATTGATTAGCTAGATTTCGCCCCCACCACACACTACCCTTTTCCCTCTCCCTTTCCTGCTTTAACCTGCGACGTCCGACTAACAATGGCGCTGGCTCCACAAATTGGCTAGATGAGCCTGAGCCAGGCGCTACGACTCGTCTCGCTAGACATCGAGGCGTCGGTCAAAACTGCTTAGTCCGTCTGCCGGACAGACCGTCTCTGTGGAGCCTCTCCCCTATGCTTAATTGGCTGGATCCGAACCATGGGCCCGTCTACGTGGCGCCCAGAATATTTGAGTTAGAGCTTATGTCCAAAGAACCTGGACCACGACTTGGTTGTTCTATTTTTGACCGTGACAACGATTAGGAGGCAAAGCTTTAAACTGAGCTGCAAATCAAGTGAAATGGAATACAGCTCAAACGAACAATCCAGTCCCCCACTTCCTTCGCATCCCAGCCTCTTCCCTCACGCATGTCGAGTTGCTTATAAGGATTTCCAATAGCTCAGCTGGTAGAGCGCCGGACTCGTGATCCTGGGGTCGCGGGTTCGAATCTCTGCCGGCCCGTTTCGGTACAGGGGGATATTTCCCTCGAAGTTAACATTGGTTCTGACTCCATTTCCCATATAGTCCTTCGAATGAGACTCTTAACTGAGGTTCCGTGTGTGAACGCACGCATAACATCTTGCACACACGTAAAATCCCATCACCAACTTTCGGAAGAGAAGGCCAGTTTGGCCGTTGGTATGGATGACACTTTACACATAGCATGCACCCAGCGTGAGAAATTGAAAGAAGGAAGGAAGGAAGGATAATTATTGAGTGAACGACATTGGACGATGTTGACTGGATGACACAGGAAACAACTGAATGAAGCGCCAGCTGGCAGCTCTTCAGTCGGCACTACCCAGGTAGGCAGCCCGTTGTGTAAACGAGTGTGGATTGTAAAGCGCTTAGAGCTTGGTCTCTAGCCGAGAATAGGCGCTATATAAGTATTCATTACTAATATGATTATTATTATCATTAAGAGTCTACAAATACAGGATCGACCATATGCCTGACGTGAGATGTCACAGTTCCTCTACAGTCACAGTCACCCTACCCTTACACCAGCTGACCGCACGCAACTAACCCCATGCCTTTCATTGTCATCCGCTTGGACATATCCAGAATTTATCTCGATGGGCAAACGCTTTTTTTTTTAAAAGGAGGGTGGGCGATGGGGTGGGGGTGGGTCAACTTTAAGACGTAATAAACATTCTGAGAACAGGTTTTCTGTGCCTGTCTATAAACACTTGATTCAAAACCTTGGCGCTCCGATATCTGGCGTGAAGCCGCGCAGCCTAGCTTAACGAGGAAAACAACAACAACAACAACAACAACGAGAGGTAGTGTGTTGCGTAAGGCTGACGTAATATGGGCAGAACCAAAGCTTCACTCACAAGTTCGCGGTGTGGGTATTGTTACGCTGAATATTGACAACACACACAAACACACACTCTCTCTCTCTCTCTCTCTCTCCTCTCTCTCTCTCTCTCTCTCTCTCTCTCTCTCTCTCTCTCTCTCTCTCTCTCTCTCTCTCTTCTCTCTAAGCTGACTGGCACAGTTTTTGTGCAGCATACCTCATTGATTCCTGCTTGATTCCTATCTTTTTTCTTAGCGACTTCGAGTGGTGATGCTAACATTGA
>CM031606.1:6376160-6406160 GCA_018398815.1 Conus ventricosus
TGTGTGTGTGTGTGTGTGTGTGTGTGTGTGTGTGTGTGTGTGTGTGGTGCGTGCGTACACGCGTGCGTGCGTGCGTGGGTGCGTGCCAGAGTGAGTGCGTGCGCGCGCGCGCGCGCGCGCGCGCGCGCGCGTGTGTGTGTGTGTGTGTGTGTGTGTGTGTGTGTGGTGTGTGTGTGTGTGTGTGTAACAAGGACAAAAGTTCTTTTTTTTTTTAATTGTCCAAACATGCAATGACAAAAAACATACATAAATCAATACATTAATCCATAGTGGCACATATTCAATGCATACATATGTACATGCATTTTTTTCTTCTTTTTTTAACACGGGCACACATGCCGAATAAATTCTAATAACTGGCATTAATCGTGTGTACCCAGGCTGCGGACGAGATTAGATAGAGAAGAAAAAGAGTATACAGATAGAGAAGAAAAAGAGTATACAGTACTTATTAACATAATACGCTCACATACACACACACACACACACACACACACACACACACACACACACACACACACACACACACACACACGCGCGCGCGCGCGCACACCCTTGCGCTTACCTTCATATGATACATAATATACCCATTAGTTCCCTAGTATTTTGATATAAGGTGACCATTTTGTAAAGTATGTTGCATAATTCATCGAGGACAAAAGTTTACTAGAACTTCGTCCACGGCTCCATAAAGTGCTGTAATTTATACAAAAGTATAGAGTGAGTCAAGCCATGATGAGAAAGATGGTCGGAAATCTGCAAGGGAGGTAATCTGTATGAAAGTTCGCGTTCAGCGAGAGTGACTTCGCCACTCAATCGAAGAAAGAAAAGAAAACGTTGCCGAAACATGGATGTGAAATGGTGCACCTATAATTATTGCAGACAGTTAATAGCCGATCGTTAAGCTGACACATGCTTCGAATCAAATATTTCGCTCTCTTGATTTATTTGTTTGAACTAGAAACTGAGAAAAGATATATGTTTTTGCAACAGAAAGACAGGCGTTTTCTTCCCCTGTGTGTGTGTGTGTGTGAAGCTGGGAACAGCCTTGTTGTGACCTGACTCACTATGTCATCACCGATGACCACACGTTAAAGGGGTTCTCCACCCATTTTTACAAATCTATTTTGATCAAATACACGGTTTTGGTATGCGGTCGCATTGCGAAACTCAGCCCCGAATCAGTTGCCTGTGCTCTCATCTTGCAGTGAGAGCAGCATTTCCTGCGGACTCGGAAAGCGAGAGGCTGAAACAGGAACGAGAGCCTCGATTTCGATAAAAGGGGGGTTTCCCGATTAATGACGTAGAAAAGCCAAGTCGCTCTTCGTGTTCGGCTGAAGTGAGATGAGGAGAATATGTGCTGTGTCTGGTTGCGGAATTTCATCAGGAAATAAGCAAAGAGTAAGCGTTCATGCTTTTCCAGGTGTTCCAGCAAGTAGTTTTAGGCGATTGGATATAATGTAGTCACCACAACGAGGAAGAGATTTTGTGCTTCGGGAATTTTTCATGGTATTTGCTGTGTCGT
This sequence comes from Conus ventricosus, assembly GCA_018398815.1. Classification (NCBI taxonomy): domain Eukaryota; kingdom Metazoa; phylum Mollusca; class Gastropoda; order Neogastropoda; family Conidae; genus Conus; species Conus ventricosus. The sequence goes on from CM031606.1 coordinate 6,377,686, forward strand.
CATTTGTAGAGCAGTTTCCAGACCAACATACCTGGAAGGTAAAGGGTGGGACGCGGAATTAGGGTCCGATGACAGCCTGAAAGAGGATGCCCTGTGCCAATATTTTACACAGAAAAAATGTATTAAAGCACTCTCTGTTCATTCGCCGGCGCTTGTGCATGCTCAAGCAACAGTGTTACGGTTTCTGTCAGGGGAGCAAGAGAGCCAAATCAGAAGCACGTAATGAAGGTAAGGGGTGTGGAAACGATTGGTTGATCTTTGGTGTTTTATTTCATTCACTTGTGCATGGTTGGTTGTAAAAGGATAGTTGTTGGTTTTTGTAGAGTGGTTGGCATCAACGGAAGCATACATTGTTACTTTCAGTCACACATGCCAGAGTCATTGTGGCAGTCAGTCTTGTCACATTGCCTGCTGTCACTGAAACTGTTGCATGTTTGTGAGTATTTTTTTTCCCCTGCGGTTGTGTTTCCAACAAAACTGAAAGGTATTGGTTTCTTATTACATGATGTGTCTTGTCCACACATAACAGCTTGTTGGACTCCAGTGAATAATAGTTTGGGTTTTTATTTTCAGGACTTCGTGTACATCAGGCACCCTGCAAAGTTAAAGTTTACGCCCCCCAAAACAAACCATACGCTGTAGGAAATGTAATATTCACAGTATTTGGATAACGGATGGTGACAGTGGCATTTTAAGACATATGCAGGTGTGGTATGTCTGTATGCTATAAACTGCCAGGTGAGTAAGAGAATAATGAGCTTTTAGATCTGCAGTTAGATCTTGATGTACGGCACGTCACGCATCTGATTTTAAAAATAACAGCCAGAATCTTTGAATGCAATTATAATTGTCATTGTGGGAACTTCAGAATTTAAGTGGAGGGAGTGAGATTGAAAATGAGAATATAAAAAAGTGTGTGGCTGTGTGTGTGGGGGGGGGGGGGGGGGGAGGGGGACTGAAAGTGAACGCTATTAAAAAAGATTTCCACAACTGGGAAGTGAATTAGCGTGATGAGGCAGTAGTGGAACAAACTTCCTGTTCAAAGAAAGGCATCTTTACCTGACAGATCTAAACAAACGATGGAAAAATGATGAGTGTATCACATAGTCATTTTAAAGTTATTTACAATACAACGGTAATGTGTGTGTGTTTGTGTGTGTGTGTGTGTTGTGAACAGAAGTATGGATGTGCTTGTGTATATCATGCACTATTCTGTTGACGTGAGTATGTTTGTACATGTTCATGATATTATTGGTTCAACCTGTTAAAATAATGTCGGAACGCCTGGAAAAGAAACACAAAGCGTCTGTGGCGGGGCGGTGTACTGTACAAGGTGCTGTAGGTTCAAATCTGGTACGCTGATCTCCATACACATAAAGTGAGAATGTCACACGTTCGATGTCCTATTCCGTTGGAACTGGACTCGTAAGCTGGGAGCATATGCCAATTAGCGCCAGAAAAATAGTGAGTTTTACGTCCGCATAGCGAAAGCTTTAGGGACATGTATTTCTATTTTTACGGTAGTCTTGGCATTTATACGTCACTTGCGGATTCCCCCGACTCTCGTCTCTTTCCGTACTTTGCTCGGCAATCTCCGTGGGCGAGCCACGTTTTGGATACTTGCACGACCGAAACACGGATATAAGTGAGTTCCAGAGTAAAGAAAAGTAAACGTACATCGAAAAACACGCTCGATCATACTGTTGAACAACCCAAACATGCTATTTGGGGTGAGGACCCCCTTTAAGAACCAAAGCACACAGTGAGTGACACACAGCCTGTTGTGAGAACGGCGGGTTGAAGAAGGTTGGGGTGGAGGTGAAAGGGGGTGGTAGAGAAGATGAGGAATCGAGGGTGCGTGTGGAAGGGGCGGAGAGCGGGAGAGGGGCATTTCATCGGGACATGGTTGAGGACTGTAATGCGTGCTCTTTGCTCCTTTGGCCGTCCAAAGCCACCCAGTCAAAGCCACCCAGTCAGAGCCACACCAGTCAAAGCCACCCAGTCAACGCCACCCTTCAAAGCCACCCAGGCAAAGTGCTTGTTGGGTTGCAGTTTCCGCCACTCAGTCCAAAGCGGCAGGACAGGGATTCTGTTTCACGCCACTCAGTCAAAGCGGCAACTGGATACAGTTTCACAACGCACTCAGTCACAAGACGGCCAGACTGGATACAGTTTCACGCACTCAGTCAAAGCGGCAGGACAGAATGGATACTGTTCACAAGCCACTCTGGTCACAGCGGCAGACCCCTGGGCTTGGGGGGAACAGTTTCACGCCACTCAGTCAAAGCAACCCAGTAAACGGCAGAATGGATACACTTTTCACAACGCACTCAGTTCCCAAACCGGCAGGACATGGATACAGTTTCCACGCCACTCAGTCAAAGCGGAGAGAAAGGGAAAACCTTCATTCTGATCTCACTTGCTCAACTCCGAGTTTTTGGCGGATAGTGGCCTTAAAGCCGCCTTTTCTGTGGCGGAAGAGAGAGAGAGAGAATCCCGGCTGCAGACAGAGAAGAGAGAGAAGAGAGAGACGAGAGGACACAGGACAGGACAGACAGGAGGCGGGCAGACAGACACACACACACACACAACTCTTTCTCTCTCTCAATTAAATGACTAAATCCGCACACTTCTTCTGACTAATTTCCACCTACAAATTTGTAACACGGGGCCTGAAATCTGATAACTTAATTTACGGGCTCGCGCAGTTTGCACCTAGCCTGTGCTGTTTAAACGAAGCACACGTGGTGGTGTTACACTACATTGCATCGAAATTCGAGATTGCCACGTGACAAACCAGATCGGAGGCTGTCACGCGACACAAACTGGGGCTGACATTGTTGTTTTGAGAACCACTTTCAAGAAGGGCTGTGTGTTTTTTGACCTGCGCTCTGTTGTGACCACTGTGTTTTACTTGTGTTATTTTGTAAAAATGGCTCCTAAAACGTTACTGTAAAAAAACAGGTTTGTTATTCGAGGCCCTATGTTTACTTTAACTGATGGTGTGAAACCGGAGAGATTGTTTTTTAGAAAACGAAAAAAAGTGACCTAACTGTTTTTGGAATGAACGGCTATCTTAAAGGTTTGTTGGTTCAATGGAAATGAAACACGATGTAGCATTGTATTAATACGTGTTTGATATGATGGTATATGTTTTATATTTTTAACATAAAATCGCACACTTACTTGGACTAATTCTAACTACAAAACTATGTGTAGACACGTGGCCACAAACCTCCGCTTATATTACGGCTAGGAGACGCGCTACTTCGTTCACACAGCCGCACGGCAAGCGACCAAAAAAATCTATATAAAGCGAGTGACTGGGCTTGCAGGTGAGGGGTGGGGGTGTGAGTGGAGTTGTATTCATTTCAGGTTGACAGCGCGCCAGGTGTCGTTTGCGACCACGGGGTGGTATTGTTCTTGAGTTTGTATCAGACTTGATTGATTGTAACTACAGATTCCAGTGTTCTTTGTGGCAGGCAGGATTCTGTGTAGTAAGATGTGTTTACTTTTCTACTTTTCTAATTCTAACAGTTCATCTGCCTTCAAGTTGTGCCCTTATGCAACTGCATTGGCGATTTTTAATGTTCTGGCAAACAAAATAGATAGGGTTAGGCACGCACGCGCGCATTTGAGAGAGATGAGACAGTAGAAGACAGATCAGAGAGAGTCATGCGCAACACACACACACACACACACACACCACAATTGGGCACAGGTACAGACACTCATACACGCGCGCGCGCGCGCCTCCACCTGTGGCAAAACTGAGAGGCTAAAAAAATCAATACGCGCCCCCCCCTTCTCCTCCCTCCCCCCACTCCCTCCACGCTGGGCCTGCTGCATTGCAAGATTTTTCATCATTTTTCACAGCGCTTCACCCATGTACTTGTAACCAACACCGGTTTTTCATGCTTCTACTGACTGACGGACTGGTAGGGACGTTTTATTGCGCTGTGTATTGGGATTGGTGTGTTATTCTCAAATGGCGAGCTGGTTTACTGAGACAGAAATTGTGCTATTCAAGTTCACAAGTTTTATTTAACTGCATTGTTAGAGTATTTGTAAAAAAATGAATAAGGTGAAGCATGTTCGGTACGCCGAAACCGAAACGAAGTATTGCATTCCTAGAGGGTGGAGAAAAAGAAAAAAAGTTGAAATGATGGCTTTGGAAATGAAAGAACTATCTTCAAGGTTTGTTGGTTCAAGGAAAATGAAAATGACATTACAGACAAGATGAGGCCAACGATTATAAGTGTTAACTGTTGATGAGATGCTTACTTTTTTTAAAAAAGCGGGCGCTATGTTGATAAAACAAAATAAAAGCAAACCAATTCATCACGCGTTGGATTGTTGGGCGCTGGCTTGAGGGCAAGTATAAGCCTTGTTTTAAAGCAGCAAAAAACGCATCAAACATGGCGTTCATTTCTTGAGCGCAGGTGGGCATGTCTGATTCAGATGCCAGAAAACTTATTCAGATTTCATATTGTTTTACAACTAATCCTAATTTCTAGCTAGGGATTCAGTATAAATGAACTGTGTAGCAATACGCAAACCATTATTCACTTATGCAAACTGGATAACGATTTTTCGATGTTCTGGCAAACAAACTAGATAGGGTTAGGCAGACATTAGTTACATTACCAGTATGGAGAGGAGTAGTGGTGGCCAGCCACTATCTTCTTATAAATGCTCCAAATATACACTGACGGATGTATATACTGGCGATTTGAGCGCCAAATTAAAAGCTTGGCTACAGCAATTACTGCTGTATCTCTGCCTAAAAAAGCCAGTTGCAAGCCTGGTTGAGGGGAAAGAGGAGCACAGCATAACTAGGCCATGTGTTCTTATGTGATCACTTGGACTGCAAAGCGCAGCAGCCTGCTGCTAATGACGTCAGCTCGGAGCACCTGGCAAACTAGGCCAAGTGATCTTATATGATCACTTGACCTGCCAAAGCGCTGGCAGCACTGCAAAGCTCAGCAGCAAACGAGGCAAGTGGATCACATCTGATCACTTGCCTAGTTGATTGAGGTTGCGGGGCCAAGACACAGCTTGTTAGTCACAAAGCAAGAAGTGGTCCTAGGTAAGTTTCACTTCTTGTTTGTTGTTGAGTGTTTGTGTGTTTGTCCTACCCACGCATGCACACCCACCCCACCCCCCCCCCGCACGACGTCCCCCCTACCCCACCCATGGGACTGTCCTTTTGTGTGTGTTGTGTTTGTTGTTTGTGTTTGTTGTTTGGTTTGTGTTTTGCCTACCCCACGCTGCTCACCCCACACACCCCCCACGCACGCACGTACCCCACCCCACCCCACCATGCACACTCAAGTCATCCACAAGTTCTTAATGAAGTTACCCCAAGTCCACTTCTAAGTCATCTAAGTTCTTACTTAAGTTTCATTATCAAGTTGTCCTTAAGTCATCCCCAACGTTACTTAGTTCTTAATAAGTTCTTGATTAAGTCTTGATTAAGTCACCTAAAGATCATAACTAAGTCATCCTTTATGTACATCCAATTCTTATAATTATCAAATTACTACAATCTATGTTTTTATCTTAGAATAGTAGATGTCGATATAGGTACACACACGCCTCAAAAAACGCGTCATCGTGGGAGGTCTTGCTGAGCGTTCTCTGAATAGATCTTAATGACGTTTTTACATCCGAAGCAACCACAGTGATTACAAAATTCTGGTCTATGGAAATGTTTTTTATAGGACTTCCAGGTCTTTAGTTATTGACTTTATCATTTTATAATACGACTTGATTATTTTTATTTAAAAAATTTAAGTTATTATTCATTCTTGAAAGGATCAAAAAGGATGCTTTGTTTATTGGACGGTTTTTTGGCGTGCAGTTGTCTCTTTTTTGTATTTAACGGTTTCTGGTTGTTTTAACTTATTTTGTTTTTGTTGCCATGGTTGCGGTTATCTTATTTTATAACCATTAATAATGCCCCCTAGCAGCAGAATGGCGCCAAAACAAAAAATGGCAACAGTTTTAAGTTCATTATTCATGAAGACCTGTTTTGGTTGCCCTTGTATCCACATGGTGGTTTTCATAGCTGGCATTGAAATCAAACTTGTTCTGGCTGTTGGCGGTGTTAGTGTTTTCATGATGAGGTATATTCTGTAATCATTAAATTTTTTTTGTCTGTGCACTCTGCTAATTTTTTTCCTGCTTCCAAACACGCCTGGCTTTTTAATGGTCTCCACCTGATTCAGAGTTTTCTGCTGATTTTCTAGCTTGGTTTCTTTCTCCACTGATCGTGTTTTCTGGTTCTGTTGATTTTCTAGCTTCCGTTCATTTGAAGGGAAACTAAAATCTATTATGATTAAAAGTTATTAATACCATGATCGCTGGCCTCTGATAACAATGTTCCAAATCTGTAGTATAGATCAAACCCAGGACTCTAATGCCTTTGTTATAAAACTGGGTTCTTGCGTTAAAAAATCATACGTAAGATCTTCGTTCAGAATCTAAGGGGTGAAAAATCTACTGATAGTTTAGTGTACAAACTAAGAACCGTGTGCCCTACACTTTTCACCATTCTAGACCCCAGCTGCGCTGCATCTGTTAATGATTACTTTAGAATGTCTTGTGGCGACATCTGTGGGAGTCTGTTCAATGCACTGGAATTCAGTTCCGAGGAAACTGGTTTTGTTTTCCCACATGCTGCCAAAGGAATACAGCCTCTCATTTTTGGGCTAATAGCTTGGTCATCAGCTTGGTCAGTCATAAGTTCAGGAAGGTTAGCGGCTTGTAAGCTGTAGTAGATCATCAATGTTCATGTTTTTTAATAATTATAATGTTATTTTATTTTATAAAAATGAGCAACGTAATAACTGTTGCTAACCTTGTATACTTTTCGTGTTATTGGAGGACTAAGGTGTGGATTAACTCAAACTGGTAAAAGCTGTTAAGAATTAAACCTAGCAGATCTTGGCAAACTAGTCTCTGGGATCTGCAAAAGCTGATTCTATCATGGGCAGCTTCGGTTGCAACGAAAGATTTTCGAGTTAAGCAAGAATTATTCCAGACAATATAAAATATGTAAGGGGAAAAAAAATACATTTATAAAAAATGGCTTCACTCGCAATAATGATAGGCGGACGCTGTGGTGAATGCGCTTTGCTTTTAGCGGCACTGAGTAATTTTGCATTAGTTCAAACTGGGGAAGTCGATTGGAGAGAGAAAAAGCATAACAAAGCTATGGAGGAACTAGCAGCTGCACAAGAACGCCTATGAAAGGCAGAGACTTGAGCAGTTAGAATTTTATTAATGACACACTGAAAAAGACAGGGCATGGCAAGCTTATATTTAAAGATGATTGATCAAGCAATAAACACAAATATTATCTAGTAAAGGCAAACCGGTCCAGACAATGCCCCCACCCAAAATTTCAGTGACTTTTTCGACCATCAGAAAAACAAAAGATGCAAGAATATCGGAGTTTATTGTCGTTGGTTATGACGTTCGTGTTTTTTGTTGCACATAAGATCAAGCTGAATAAATAAATGAACAAAAATTTATTATTCAACCAAAGGATATTGGGAAGGGAATACAGCAATTAAAAATGCTAAGCAAGAGCTGGATAGTCAGTGAACAAACAGACAAAAGACATGGTTATCTCAACAAGCGAATTGGCAAATTTATTTACCAGCGCCTCTTGCCGAATACAGACGGACCCACACTTTGTCTAAAAAACTCCAAACGGACACCATCAATTGGTCTACTATATGTACCCTCTGATAGGATTAGACGAAAAAGATTTAAGTACGCACTCACAGTCATTGACATAGCTTCAAGATACAAAGATGCGGAACAATTAACACAAAAGAGCGTTCTGCTGTTGCTGTTTGCCATACATCTGATATTACCAACGAGGACCGCTAAACGTTTCCTCGCATGATTTCAAGTCGATGATGGAAAAGAATTTAAAGGCCAATGTGAATCAATTATTGTTAAAACATTGAGTTTACTATTGAAGGAGGCATTCGGGAGTTAACAAGATCACAGGCTGTAGTTTGAAAACTTTAACAAAACAGTTAGCTGGAAAGACTTTTCTCATAACAGTATCACAGTGAGCTGATTGACAATTAGGCCAACACAGACATATATAGGGTTAGAAGACTGCCCTAGGTTTTGCGCGCAATGAATAATGAAGAATTTTAAAGGGCTAAAGCCAAGTACAAGCAATCAAAAGAAAAAAACAAATAAATGTTGCTGAGGAGGAGTCTTCATCGGCAAACTATTACCGTTTGGTTTGTAAAGTAAGGTACTTTATTTACCGGGGGGGGGATGCAGAAGGGGACACACGCATCAGGGCAAAGATCCAGTTTGGTGTGTTGAGCCATATGAAATAAAAAGAATTGTAAGATGAATCCGCCGGGTATATTTACGAGAAATCTGAACACAACAAAACAAACCAGCACCTCAAAGAACTTTTGGGATAGGAAGAACTGCAGATAATTCCGCCTAGACACAGTTCGCTTTAATTAATTTACGGTTCTCCAGTGCCCAATTCGCATATGAAAACTCTGCGATTAACATAACACCCGGTTTGTGTTTGTTCTATCTAACGACTTCTTTGTTGCTACTGTTGTGTTGATCTCATGTAGCTTAGAACGCTGTTTTACGTTGTCAGATGAAAAGTCTTTGCCAAACATTTTGCTTCTTTGTAGTGGTCATGTGATATGTTTGGACTGCACAACGCTGCGAGATATTCCCTTTGCTTTCTTAATGAGTTTTCTCTGGCTCGAAATACTGTTAATTTTTGACCTGTAATCCAACCAAACTCCTTGATCACCTTATCCTGATAATTATCCTTATCTTTCTAAAACCATCTTATTAGTAATTGAATGCAAAGGCGAATCTTTAGGATAATCGGAGTGTCATTCCATCCCGCTGGACCTTAGACACTTCTAATTCCATGTCATTTATAAATGTCTCAGTAGGTATAATCTATACAAAACTTTCTGTATTGTGTAATGTTCTCTGGACCTCTGGATAAGAGGGCTTTTTAAAGTAGTCAGAAGAAATTCTAACATCAAATGCTTTGATAATTCTAAAAACAGTAAACCCAATTAATACAGGTTTGTCCTATTTTGACTTTCGTTTTTTTTTCATCATTTTGCCAAAAAGGTGATCTGAAATCTTTTGAAGTCCTGTTAATTAGGTTTGAAGTTCAGGCTTAATTGCTGCGTTCTCTTTGGTGACGAATCTAACATCTTTGCGCTTGTGCGGATTCTCCATAGTCTTTTCCAAACAGCTGTTGTTGTTCATCAGCTTGTGTAAAAGTCTTTTTCTGAAGATCTGTGGATGTAGTTCTGAGGTCAGTGTTCTTCATGATGTATGGTTTCATGAATGTTCTTGATCAAAAGCAAAATTATGCGATGAGACAGCTGTTTACTTTAAATCCATTGTCTTAATAAATTGTTAGAAGTCTGTAATGATGACATAATTTTTTTTGCATCGAAGATTAGGCACACGTTTGGTGGTTTTCTTTGGATCCATATCTTTTGACTTTTCTGATGCTAATGGATTGTCATTATGAAGTCATGGAGTTCTTGAGGATATTCTAAGTCAACTTCTAGAATGAAACCACGCTGTTGTTCAAGGCGTTAAACTGCCCATCCACTTTAATGCTTTTTGAATAATTATTCGTACCTGTGTAATTTTAAAGTTGCGTATTGGAGCGAGATTGGCGCCATTGCCAATACCTAAGTTGGTATTGCATTAAATACTTAAAGATTGTTGACCTTTTAATTGGATATAGTCGTCAAAGTATTTGTTGTTTGCTTTAAAGTAATGATGCGACGCCATACTATTTCCTCTCGCAATCCGTTTTCAATCATCTGAATCAGGGGTAAATTGACAATAAATCAAATCTGTACTACAGTAAAACTTTAACGGAAAGGCATCCAAAACGTCATCCGGGCGCGAAATGTAATGCGCGGGATCCAAACTGATTAATGTTTCATGCAGGCTCCTTTCTATAATTTTCAAGAGTCCGCCAACAAAATACATCAGCCATCATTGTATGAAATCATGATAGTCTCCCATCGTTTTACAATCTTAACTTCCTGCACGCATTTGCGGCATGTGGTAATCTGAATCACTAATACCCTTTCCTCTAAGACTAGGGAAAAGTACGCTTCTTTTAGGTGGAAGTGTACTTCGGTCAATCCTTTCCTCAATGTTCAAGTACTCATAAGGGTAAACGCCCTTTCTAACAGAGTGGAGGTCAAAATATCTTCGTTATTGGGCCTGGACGTAAGGTCTGGCAGTGACTCTAATTGAACCCTTCATGTGCTGCATAGTGTCATAATAAGACAGGTATGTAAAGGGGAATCACATGTGCTTTTCGGATGTACTGTGCAATGCATGCTACCCTGAAAAGGGGGTAGGCATCGTCAATTGCTGCTCTTTTAAGGGTGGGAGTCGTTAACCTCGCAGTTATGAAAGAATTACAGCCGCTTCCATGTCTAGATCAAACTTTTAGTTGATGATTGCATTTGTTATGCGCCGCCTCTCTTGATCTTTACGTATGTGATCATGGTATCTTACTTTAGCGATTCTCTGCGTCTGATGTGAGGCCTAACCACAAATCAACCAATGCGGGGCTGAGACATATGTTGGTTGGTCTTCAGGCGTCATGATTTGGGTTGTTTTCAGATAAGTTTAGTTTATTAGAACGTAATTGCGCACTTTGCTGCATGCGCTGTAAAATCTTATAGCCGCTTTGTGGGCCCTCTGTATAAAAATCTGGCCTTGAATGGGCGCCATCCGACCTAAAACAATAATGAAGGCATTGAACAAATCTGATGATTACTCTTTAAGGGGGAAACTGTTTGTTCGAAGTTTTTGTGGCGCTGGCCCTTCTAAGGAACAATAAGCGACTCGAAGTCTGCGTAAACTACGATATGGAGTATGTTGCAGTTTTTTCCCAGTTCTTTAAATAAACTTTAGATCCTGGCGGGGCCTTCGTCGTATTTCGTATACGCGCGTAATTAGTTCTGTATTACAGTCTACAGAACTTTTACAATGTTTTATTTGTGCACTCGCGGTTGAACAGATGGCATTCTTGTTAAACATTTTTCTACAGAATTGTGGTTGCCTTGATCTTTGAAGTTGCCCGCATTAGTCTACTCATTGGCTTTCAATGTGTAATGCGTGTAGCCCGCGGGTGAAAGCATCTGTAGTAAGTCAACATGAGTGTTTGTCTGGCTCGCATCGTTGGACTGTTCTTGGACACTTTATATTGGCACAAATTTGTTTCCTCATCCCATGTGTATACATTAAACAGTTATGGTTTGTTTTGTTCTTCAAACGATCATTTGGTCTACATAACAGGAAAGGAACCCACTAAAAGTTCATGTTATTGATGTACGGGTGATAGTTAGAACACTCGCTCGGACGTTTTTGCGGGGCGTGATGCAGCTACATTGCAAGACAAAACCACATAAAAAACATTTGTTGTTCGGATTTTTTATGTTTTAGAACTGCCTCCTTTTTGGCACTATGTGGAGGTAGTGGAGTGTAAGCCCTTACAACAATTGGCGACAATACCTTAGCTGTTTTTTCTGATCTCTAAGACTTCGCCCTCTGCCCAAACCAGAGCTCTCTTTTTGGCTTCTTTCGGCGGGCTGCGTCGAAACTGTGTAATGCAGTTCGTCTGCCCCACCGGGTGTTAAGGCGGATTATGAAGAAAGAACAGTTGTTGTTTGTTGAGACCCAGACTTCTAGTTGTTTCTTCATTTATGTTACATAGTCGATTTAAAACAGAACATTACTTTAACTGGGGGTCTATTTGGAGTTTTCTTGGTACTTGAGAAATAGCATGTACACGCTTGCCGCCACGTTTGCTGGATCAATGGACTTCTAGAAATCAATTCATTCAGTGCTCTTGATAACGCTCTCTCTCATGCATTCCTTCTAAAAAATTCGTCTTGCCCGTCATAGAATCTTTGCCATGTTGAGTATTCTTGTTTCCTAACCTCAAAAATATTTATTTAAATAAAAAATAAATAATTAATCGAACAATATCAACGGTCTTTTTGCGCTTGGATCATAAACTAAAGTATATGATAAACACCTTTTGGTGTGTTGTTAATGTGAGCTGTTTAGTAACAGAGTTAATATCTCGTTTACTTTTTTTTAAGCATTCCTTTTTTATCTGCTCGGGGTCTGGTTGTTGGAGAAAAAACTTGTCACCCGCCTTTATTTGAAGATCAAAACTTTTTGTCTTTTGTAGTCATCAAAATCATGCCTGAAACGGAATTAAATTTTTCATCCGTGATGTTTGACAATAGCGCTTTATTTATTGTCAGTTTAACGGCTAGTTTAGCTGTGATTAGTTTTGAAACCATAGCTGTGTGCTTTTGGAGTTTTGTTTTTATTTTTTTGCTGGCAGCACTACAGCTTAATGAACCAGGACCGGAGAGCTAAAGACAAACCTCCTAGAGGTAAAGCCGCGGGTGAGCCTATGCCCGTTGTATGAGACCAAACTCGTTCCTGTTGATAGGAGCTCTTATAAGTCGATGCTCCAAGTATTAACATATTGTAACAGCATTAAGGCAGCACGAATTCCTTCGTTTGGTTTTGCCTGTATTTTTGAAAGGTCTTGCTCTTGTAATTGCTGCATTTGCGTAATGTTTGTTAATCTAAAGGTTTTTTTATATTAGGGGTTTCTTACTATCTCTTATTTTGGCGGCGCTGTAGGAATTTGGATAACTTGAAAGACATGCTTTTTATAAAATAAAAATAATTTAGTATTGTATTTTTTTAACAGTTATTTTTCAATATTCAGGCTGCGCACATATTTAAAAACAAATGTACATTAAGCGGTTTATCGGCTTCTTCTTCTTTATCAATTTGAATGTTTATTAGTCTCTCACAGTCTCCCGCTTCCTGCACCTGATTATCCTTGTTGACCTTTAGGTCAATCATAAAACCGTATTTTGTTGTTAAATATTATCAAGCTACATTTGGGGGGGGGATAGCGGAATTTTTTATGTGTGAGATCGGTCCATGATCGCTAGCGTATTCAATTTCTATAAATATAACAAAATATTTAGTTTTTAAATCGAGTATTTTAAACCACCTTCAACCATAATTTCTAAACCCACCCCACTTCCCCGCCACCCCCCCACACCACCACCAAAATTTTTAAATTATTTAATTTAATTTTCTTATATCATCAAAATGCTGCTAAGGTTTAAGCCCGCTAGGTAATTTGGTTAGGATACTCAATCGAAAATTGTACTTTCGTTAGATTTTTGGATTAAAAACTTTTCACTTCTCTTTGGACGGGTCTTCATCTTCACACAGCAATAAAAATACCTGTTAAGCGATCTTGCTGCGACACTAAAACTAATATTCCTTATAGTGTTGCCCTGCTTCTGGATATGTTGTATGATGAATCACTCTTTCGTAATATATTGCTAATTTTGGCTGATATTGATGCTCAATCAGCTTGCTAAATTCGGGTTGCATTACACCGTCAACTCTAACGAGAAGTCAGTATGCTGTACTTTTGCTTCGGTTTGTCTGATGATTGATACGCGTTTGTATTCATTAAAAGTTAGTTCATATGACACTGTCTTTTAAGGCTACGTGCAAGTACGGTGCAGCGACTTTTTAAACAACTCAATATCTACGGGAATGGAAAAAAAAAGCGATTTCCTTACGCAAAATTTAAAGCTGCATGCTTTTTGTTGTCTTTTAACATCTGCGGCGTCTATTCTGGTGTTTTAGTCCATCATCATTTTCAATTCCTTGAAACGGCAGATCAGCCCCTTTCATTCTCGGTTAGCCATAGATCAGAATAGGTTAAAAATAGTCTGCATTGTGTAAAGAAAAATACATCTTGCCCCTCCAGTTTTACAGAAATTTTCTTAACGATTTGCCCGTACCAAATTCTGGACAACTGTCCTGTTGTGGGTCTGTTTCTGATGCGAGTTCTATTTTGAAAGTAAAGTCGTGCTGAGCCTGGCACACTCATTCATCGCTCCTAGGTCCGGAATTTGACAGTAAGAATTTGATTCGTGATTCCAATAGTAGATGGATTATTTGAAACAGTAATATTCCGATTATTACCCTTCACGCCAAAAGCGGTTTTCTTTCAGTCTTCTATGGAGGTCAAGAATCAAGCCATATGCATGTAAGATTTTTTTATTATAAACAAAATAAAAAAAATTAATTATTAAAGAAACATGGCAGGCATTTGAAGATGAAGGATTTGATGTTTTTGATCGTGGAAGCGACCATGAGTGTTTCCCCATGGAGCGGGCATCGCTCAGGGCTCTGCATTGCATGATGGGAATTAGCAGATATCGGGAGGACCATTACAACAAGTCGGTATAAAATTACCAGAAAGTAAGGTTTCAGGTCAGTATACCAAAAGTTTAGGCCAAAGAACCCTCCCGATTTATAGACCCTAATGATTTTTGAAGTAATAGATGGACCATTTGTTTGTGGAAAGTACGACCAAGGACATACGTGGTCAGACTTACAACCTAAACAAGACCTTTCAAAGTTTTTAGCGTGGGTTCAATTAGAAAATAAATCAGTGTGAAAGATCAAAATGCCTTGGCTTGTTAGGCCAAAATTAAGGGCGGAGGCAGGTTCTAATCTTCAAAACACACTGCAAGAACTCCCAACTGATACCAAAGGCAAAACATGAACTTAAAGAATAAAATCAATCAGAAGGTGAAATAATAAATACAATAGAAGCAGTATCCAGTTTTTCTGGAAGAAACAAGCATTAAAGACTATTCACGACTCACCGATACCCATGCGAGATTTATTTAGCCCTTGATCGTACTTTAAAAAACATCAAAGGCGAATTAACAAACAATTTAGCAAAACTGGCTGGTGAACTAGATGAGCATTAAAAAGCGAAAAGGAAAAACTCGTTGAGCTGACGACTCCTTCGTGGGCCTGATATAAAGAAATGGAATAAAACCCAAAGACTAATAGATCATGACAAGATGATAGCCAAGATAAGAAGTGCTGGACTTCTAACGTGACCAATTTCGAACTCACGTGAATAGTATAAGAGAAACTATCCGAAAAATTTTTATATGAAAAGACACAACGCTGCGAAAAGAATAAGAAATTGTTTAGAGTGCAGGGGTCCACCCTTAGATAGCGTTATAACGGCCTTAGGATTTGGCAATAAGTAACTGGTGATGGTATTACCGGCGGTGGTGGAGGGCCAAAGTTCAGTGCCTTCCGCGCCATCGCCTGATAAATCATGGGTAAAAAACAGTTTGATCATCTTGCAAGTTTATTAAAAAAATTAGCTAGTAAAAGCCAGTGGACGCTTTACCAGGGAATATTGGGGAGTATTGTTAGTGGCTTTTGTACTACTGCAAGCAAGTAGTTGCCTTTATGGCCGGCATGTTATGACATTAGTTCTCGTAATAGTTGGGTTACTATTTAGTAGATACAAGACCAATTCCACCATCCCTAGGCAGATACACCAAAGAAACAAAGCCCCGCTTTCCTCTGTCATATCATGGTCATCGCGAAACAGAGTCCGCGAGCTTTGCTGTGACTTAATAACTTTGGGGGTTTGGGTCCTTCGGGGATTGGATGACTTAATCTTGGGGTTCTTGTACTGCTTGCAATATTTTTGCTCAGTATTTATGTCGGTTTTTCCAAACTTCTGTTCATTGCCTGCTATAAGAAATTTCATTATTATAGTTTATTACTTGTACCATCTGGAGTATGAGGTCTGAAGGCAAGCATGTTAATTAACCAGAGTGCCAACAGCAAAGTCTACATTTCGATTTGCGTATTGTATAACCATGTTTTGTACCTTTGAATACTTGAAAGGCAATAATCAACAGTAGAATTTAATGGCGTCCTCTAAAATTTGCTTAGATATTGTTTTTGCGGCGTCAAAGCCAGTAGAAAGGATCAGTTATGCGCGAATCTTGCCTGTGCTTGCTAACACTAAGACAAAACACCAAACGTAAGTACGAATTGAGTGTTTATTCGTTCTATTCCGCCCCTAGTTAGGGCCCTTAGAAGTGTCTAGATAAATGTTGTCCATGCTGTTTTTTTGCTCTTGCTCTATGGGACCAGGGCTCAACTATTTTGAAAGGAGTACGCCGGTCAAAGTTATACTTACTGTTGCGTGCCCTGAAAATAAATGACGCCTATGCCATGATTATGATCCACTTTTTGTCTATAGTCGGTCGTGCTGTTAATATTGAATTCGTTACAGACCCTCCCCCCCCCTCACTCCCACCAAGCCTTCATGTATATTTCTGTTGCTGAATGGAATTTATAAACGGATCTGTTCATTCGGTAATGGGGCTTGCAGTTCAGTCAAAATTATCGTACTGACGGTGTAATAGAAATGAAATCGGTACACTGACCTCACCAATAAGGATCATGGTGATTTAAATGACAGCATACACCATCCAACCAGTTGATGCGAAAACACAGTCAAAGTTTTACTGGTTCTGATAATAACTGCATCGAGATGACTAAACCACGCTTTCTGGATGATCTCTTTTTCAATAGGGGGGTTAAGATAGCTCTTCAATGGGAAGTACTCTCCTTTTTATGAAAAGAGGCAGTCTGGGTCACAGGCAATGTCAGAGTAATCAGTTGCTATTATTGTAAGATTGTAGTGCGGCCCCAACCGTATATGTTGCATCAGTATATTTGAATGCGCTCATTTTTAATTTGTTTTAAAATATGTTTGTAACAATAACAACACAAGACCGTCCTCGTTTTTTATGAAACATGCTATTATTAACGATTGCGGAGGAGACAAAATGGTTGCACTTCATGAAATATTTTACTATGTTGTCTGGTTTCGTGCTTTCATAAAACTAAAGCCAAGGGGATTATAAGATTACAAAATATGAAAGGAGAACAAACGACGTTAACAGGTAACAATACCTGATGGTTTTATAGGGTTTTGCTCACGAGAAGAAGCATTGAGGTAACTTTACATTACTCTTAAACTTAACAATGCAAATCTAAAAACAATATTACATGCAAAACCTGAAGAAGCAAAATACGATTTGATAAAGAAGATAGCTAAAATGCTAGGCTTTACAATAGCAATCTACCCACTCATAGTTTTAGGTTCGCCAGATGTAAACTACGTTTGAGGGGGAAAGTCCCGCTCAATCTTGCATTACATTCATTAAATTATGTTCATTTGGAGGAGCTAAGGCACTGATGAAAAATTATATGATGGATGGCCTCAACTGTTTTAAGACTCTGCCGTCAGGGAATGTGCATATGCGATTATGAAAATTATACAACTTCCTAATTTACAGTTCAATAAGATTAGTTTGTGGGAGGGGTCGGATAATTTAATATAATAATTCAAAGACCACCAACCGGGGTGAAAGTCGTTAAAATGTGATAACCTGCAATTGTTTTGGAAATAAAATAATTCGCTACTAAACAATCAGTGCGTGGGCCCGAAGAACCAGGAGTTACTTTAGGCGCCTCTGGAGGTGTATAACCTTAGAAGTAAAAGGACCTTGAGCGTTGCGGACTTTGAAAGTCGGTGAGATAGGCACTTTGTATGGGTTTGTTTGAGTACACTAAAGATGGTGTTATAAACGCAAGAGGTTAGCGACCGTTAAAAAGTTTCCTAAACTAGAAAGCTGCCGCAACTAGAGGCAAATATGTTGGCCAGTTTGAATATAAAATAGCTCGAAAAAACCTGAACCTCAAATGGAACTTAGAACCATATTTTTTTGAATGGAAATAAATTTGAATTCATAAGCCCATATTTACATATTTTAGCGTCAAAAAAGTTTTAGATCAAGCATTCAACTCTGGCCCTTATACATGTAAGTCTATGCCAGAGGACATTAGTCTGAAAGAGATTGAAAATAATGCGTATGGGAATAAACAGTACCATTCACAGAAGGAATCAGTTTTGAAAGATGCTTCTACAAACTTACCGGTATCATTCCGCAAATTGAAATTAGGAGGACAGTTCACAATAATATTTGAAATTTCTGTGCATAAAAGATGGTAAAGAGGGATGGGGTGTTGTGGGCATTAGTGACGTCCTTCTAAAAGGAAATTCAATTAGTGGCACAAATTAGACAGTTGAAAAACTTCAAGTTACCGTCGTCATTCTTCACAAATTCTCTTTAATATAATTATACAAAACACCAATCAAACAAAACCCTCAAAAACAATTAATCTAAATAGAACAATCTTACAGAAAACTGAATTTGATTAATCTTACGCATTTGGCCTCAGATAGGGTTTTATTACATGGAACAAAGTTTTGACAGAGAGTAGTATGATAAAAACAATAGGATTGATTAAATTTGTTATAAAAACTAAGGAGCAGTTAACTTTATGATACATCCCACCATTGTTCAATGATTTGTGGGCACAGACTGGTTGTGGAAAAAACAATAATTGTCCTGACTTATTACAAACATTTTATCGTAATAATTAAAATCATATTGTGATTTTTGGTTCAACACTCTAACATTAACCAATCCAAAAACAACTCATCGAAAAAATGACCAGCAATCTTACCACACCCAAAAACCTCCTTGATCCCAGCAATAAACTGATGCCCCCCCTTCTAACATCTCCCACGAAACGCTTTTTTATTGTGTCCCCCCCCCCCCTTGAGGGAAAGCAGACGCGATTTTATTATAGATGACTGTATTCAGCAGAAAAGACATTAGTTAAAAAAGAAACAAACTTTGTCAAACCTAGTTTCAGCGTGAAGAACCCAATCACCACTCCCACACACCTTGTGTGTATTATCATACCCACACATAACACCCTTCAATTTTATTTCTAACCACCGGCACTCCTTAGAGACAGTTAAGACTGTAGTGTTATTCACATGAAAGCACCATCGCTAATACCATTTGACATCCCCCCATGAAATGAGCCTAACCACTGCGTGATATAGTAAACCACGTGCATCACACAACCCCCCGAAAAAAACAGGGGATTTAAACAAAAAAACTAAAATCTGATAAGTTTTAGTAAATTAGTATTAAAATGGATAACCCTGCACAGTCTGTTTGTTTGTTGATAATCGTTATTTTGTTTTTTGGGTATTGAATTCTTACGTGGCATGAATCAGGAAAACCTTTAGTTCTGGCTCACTTTCGCCCGAAACTGGTTTGAGGGCGAAAGTGAGCCTGAATGATGGTTTCTTCCTGTTCTCTAAGCGGCAGATGGTACAAGTTCAAACGCACTCCAGTCAAAGCGGCAGATTAGGATACGGTTTCACGCCACTCAGTCAAAGCGGCAGATGGATACAGTTTCACAACGCCACTCAGTCAAAGCTGCAGACTGGATACTGTTCACGCCACTCAGTCAAAGCGGCAGACTGTATACAGTTCACAAACGCCACCCAGTCAACGCGGCAGACTGGTACAGTTTTCACGCCACTCAGTCAAAGCCACCCAGTCAAAGCGGGCACGACTTGATACAGTTTCACAACCCACTCAGTCAAAGCAACCAGTCCAAAGCGGCAGAATGGATACAGTTTCACGCCACTCAGTCAAAGCCACCAGTCAAGCGGCAAGACTGGATACAGTTTCACGCCACGTCAGTCCAAAGGCCCGCTCAGTCAAAGCGGCAGACTGGATACAGTTTCACGGCCACTTCAGTCAAAGCACCCAGTCAAAGCGGCAGACTGGATACACGTTTTTTACAACAACGCCACTCAGTCAAAGCCACCCAGTCAAAGCGGCGACTGGATATCAGTTTCACAACGCCACTCAGTCAAGCCACCAGTCCAAAAGCGGCAGGACTGGCTTACAGGTTTCACAACGCCACTCAGTCAAAGCGGCACGACTGGATACAGTTTCACGCACTCGTCAAAGCGGCAGGGATGGATACAGTTTCACAACGGCCACTCAGTCAACGGCCGCCTCCCCTCGCCCTATACTGTTTCACCCACTCAGTCAACGCGCAGACTGGATTCAGTTTCTCAACGCCACTCCGTCAAAGCGGCAGACTGGAACAGTTTCACGCCACTCGTCAAAGCGGCAGTCTGCATACAGTTTCACAACGCCACCAGTCAACGCTGGCTGACTGGATTACAGTTTCACGCCACTCAGTCAAGCCACCCAGTCAAAGCGGCAGGACTGGATACAGTTTCACAAACGAACTCAGTTCAAAGCACCCAGTCAAGCCGGCAGGACTGGCACCCCTCCCCATATACCACCCCCCGCCTGTCCAAATCCACCGACCAACAGGGCCCCCCAGACCGCGATAACCGTCCTTCCACGCCCCCCACACCCCTTCAAGCCCCCCCCAACTCCAGCAAAAGCGGCCAGACTGGTTTACAGTTTCAAGCATCAGTCAAAGCCCCATCAAAGCGGCAGATGGATACAGTTTCACAAAGCCACTCAGTCAAAGCACCCAGTCAAAGCGGCAGGAATGGATACAGTTTCACAACGCCACTCAGTCAAAGCCACCAGTCAAAGCGGCAGACTGGATACAGTTATCACCAACGCCACTCAGTCCAAAAGCCCACCCAGGCAAAGCGGCAGACTGGATACGTTTCACGCCACTCAGTCAAAGCCTCCCAGTCAAAGCGGCAGACTGGATACGTTTCAAGCCACTCATCAAAGCCACCAGTCAAAGCGCGCAGACTGGATTACAGTTTCCACGCCACTCAGTCAAAGCCTCACAGGTCCAAAGCCGGCAAACTGGATACAGGTTTCACGCACTCAGTCAAAGCCACCCAGTCAAGCTGGCTGGACTGGATACAGTTTCACCTAACGCCACTCATTCAAAAGTCACTCCGTCAAAGCGGAGGACTGGATCAGTGGCACAACGCCACTCAGATCAAATCGCAGGAACTGGATACAGGTTTCTCGCCCTCAGTCAATAGCGGCAGCAGACTGGATAACTGTTTTCACAAACGCCACTCAGTCAAAGCGGCAGCAGACTGGATACAGGTTCACGCCCACTAGTCACAGCGGCGACGGGATACAGTTTCACAAACGCCACTCAGTCAAAGCGGCAGACTGACTGGATAAGTTTCACGCCACTCGTCAAAGCGGCAGCTGACTGGATACAGTTTCACAACGCCCCCAGTCACCGCGGGCCAGATGGTTCAGTTTCACAACGCACACTCAGTCAAAGCCACTCAGTCAAAGCGGCAGACTGGGATTCAGTTTCACGCCACTCAGTCAAAGCCCTCAGTCAAAGCGGCAGACTGGATACAGTTCAAGACTCAAGTCAAAGCCTCCCAGTCATAAGCGGCAGATTGATACAGTTTCACAACGCCACTCAGTCAAAGGTCACTCAGTCAAAGCGGCCAGATGGTCTACAAGTTTCCAACGCACTCAGTCAAAAGCGGCAGAAGGATAAGTTTCCGCCACTCAGTCAAAGCGGCAGATGGATCAGTTTCACAACGCCACTCAGTCCCCCCCAAACAGCGTGCCCCAGACAGGATACAAGTCCTCCCTCCTCACGCCACTCAGTCAACGAGGCAAAGACTGGATACAGTTTCACATCGCCACTCAGTCAAGCGGCCAGGTCTGGATTACAGTTTTCACGAAACTCAGTCCAAAGCGAGAAAGATGGATACAGTTTCCAAACGCCACCAGTCAACGCGGGCAGTCTGGAATTACAGTTTCTACATCGCCCCACTCAGGTCAAGCCAACCTAGTCAATGCGGCAGACTGGATACAGTTTTCACGACATCAGTCAAAGCCACCCAGTCAACGCGACTGACTGGAGACAGTTTCCACGCCATCAGTCAAAGCACCAGTCAAAGCGGCCAAGACTGGATACAGTTTCACAACGCCACTCAGTCAGCCACCAGTTCCATAAGCGGCTCCAGACAGATGGATACAGTTTCACGCCACTCAGTCAAGCCACCCAGAAAAGCGGCAGAAGACTGGATAAGTGTTCACAACGGGCCACTCAGTCTAAGTCACTCAGTCAAAGCGGCAGAATGGATACTGTGTTCACAAAGACCACTCAGTCAAAGCGGCAGACTGGATACAGTTTCACGCAACTCAGTCATAGCGGCAGACTGGTTAAGTTTCCACGCCACTCTGTCTAAAGCGGCAGACTGGATACATTTTCACCAGCCACTCAGTCAAGCGGCACCAGTCTGGATACAGTTTCACTAAGCCACCCAGGCAAAGCGGCAGATAGGGATACAGTTTCACACGCACTCAGTCAATGCCACCCAGTCAAAGCGGCAACTGGATACAGTTTCACGCCACTCAGTCAAAGCCACCCAGTCAACGCGGCAGACTGGATACAGTTTCACGCCACTCAGTCAAAGCACCAGTCAAAGCGGAGACTGGATACAGTTTCAACAACGCCACATAGTCAAAGCACAAGTCAAAGCGGCAGACTTGTTCAGTTTCACGCACTCAGTCAAAAGCCAACCCAGTCAAAGAGGCAGACTGGATACAGTATTTCACGCCCACTCAGTCAAAAGCACTCAAGTCAAAGCGGCTGAAAGGATACATCTTCACGCATTCGTCAAAGGCACTCAGTCAAGCGGCCAGATGGATACTGTTTCACAACCCGCCACTCAGTCAAAGCACCCAGTCAGACGTGCCAGACTGGATACAGTTTCACAACGCCACTCAGTCAAAAGCCACCCCCAGTCAAAGCGGCCAGAAGGGATACAGTTTCACAAACGCCACTCAGTCAAAGCACCATGTCAAAGCGGCAGACTGGATTACAGTTTCACAACGCCACTCAGTCAAAGCCACCCAGTCAAAGGGCGATGGATACAGTTTTTCACAACCGCCCCTCAGTCAAAGCGGCACAGACGGGATACAGTTTCACACTCGTCGAATGCAATAAGCATCGTTTTATATTCATATCAAACCAGAGGATTGCAGACCAGACTTTGACCAAAAAGTCATAATTGGCGACCTCTGTGGATTTCGGACCAAAAGAAAAGTCATAATTGTCGACCACTTTGTGTCTTTGACCAAAAACGCCATAACTGTCCCCACCGCCCCCCACCTACCCGTTCCGACCACCCCCCTTCTGACCAAAAAGGTCATATATGTCGACCACTGTAGGACTTATGTCCAAAAAAGTCATAACTGTCGTCCACTGTGACTTATGACATAAAGCCATAACTTCAGCCACTGTGAACTTTGTCCAAAAAGTCATAATTGTCGTCCTCTGTGACTTTGACCAAAAATGTCATAATTGTCGACCACTGTGACTTCTGCACCAAAAATAGTTATAACTGTCGGGACACTGAGACTTTTCTGACCAAAAAAGCGTAATAATGTCGACCAATGCTGACTTCTGAACCAAAAAAGTCATAAACTGTCGACCACTGTGTGACTTCTGACAAAAAGTTTTAAACTGTCAGCCACTGTGACTACTGACCAAAAATCCATAACTGTCAGCCACTGTGACTTCTGACCAAAAGTGTCATAACCCCAGCTCCCGCCCACTTAAGACTATCCCCCCCCCCCAGACCAAAACGCCACCAATCACCACATCTTCAGCACTGTGACTTCTGACCAGAACTCAGGTGGAGAGCATGAACATTTTCTCTCTCTCCCTCTGAAGCATCAGTAATAAACATCAGATTGTGGATGGAGGAAATTGTCGTTTAAACCAACCTGAATACACAAAAAAGTTCATAGTTTCTAGTTCGGAAAAGGCGACAATTCTTGGTGATGTATCGAATCTGTGCTATATATGATGCTGTTGTTTCATTACAGGGTAGTTGGTCTAGGGGGGTTTATTTTTGTTCATCTGTTAAAATCGAATGGGATTCTTGCAAATAAAGCTGTGTTTTCTTCCGTTATTCAACGGGGAGGGGGGGCGGGGAGGGAGGGGGGGGGGGGGGGGGGGGGGGGGCGGAGACGAAAAACCACTGAGGAAGTACAGGCAGATTCGGGGGAGCGAGGACTACATCTGTATGGACCTTCAGCGTCAGAGAGAGAGAGAGAGAGAGAGAGAGAGAGAGAGAGAGAGAGATCAGCCAAAGTACTAACGGGAATTCTACTGAAACTAAATCGAGTTCAAGAAACTTTTGTCGGTGTCGGGTTTGTGGCGGGTCATGGGGAACGCTTTGACAACAAGCTCATTCCAGTTTTAGTAACTCTCTACAAAGATGCAGCCTACGCAAACTGAGGCCTCTGAAACCTTTTCCTGAACCACCAAGGAGTGTGCTATTGTTATTTTCCCTCTCCCGTTCTGTTCGTCTGTCGAGGAAATATGATGTAGACAATCGTTTGGAACCTCAACACTCTGCGGATTAAGGTCAACATCTGTGCAGTTTACGTTTTGCAGGATATTAAAATATCCACGGGCATAGGACAACCTCTGTACTATCTACTTCTTCTTTGGACATCGATTCTGTGGAAGGAGGAGAACGCTAGCAACTCTTTTTCCGGACGGGAACATTGTCAGGAACATTCGGAATGGAAGTCGGCGCTGACAAAAAAAAAAAAAAAAAGAAAAAAAAAAAAAAAATTATCTATATATATATATATATAGGTCATCAGTTCTAGACAAGAAGTAGCAATCAAAATCTCGCTGGGTGGTCACTCTTTTGACCAACGATCACGAAATAATGACGTTAAAGGCTCTAGCACAGATCAGCTTTGTCGTGTGTTTTGGGAACATTTGATCAACATCCGAAGTTAACCCGAACGCACATGAGCATGGATTCTTTGTGTGTGTGTGTGTGTGTGTGTGTGTGTGTGTGTGTGTGTGTGTGTGTGTATGTGTGTGTGTGTGTGTGTGTGTGTGGAGTGTGTGTTGTGATCCGTAATACAAAGAACAGGAGGCTGCCACCTTCTATGACGTTAACAGTGTGGATTTAATGCAGCTGCGTTTCAACTGTAATTGCCTGTTATTGGATTTGGTTATTTTATGTCTTTCCTCTCTTGCCTTCTTTTTAGTTTTCTTGTTTTTAATAAAGCTCAAGGCTTTATATAGGAGATAAACACAAACACGAGCGCGCGCGCACACACACACACACACACACACACACACACACACACACACACACACACACACACACACACACACGCATGCACGCACGCACACACGCGCGCACACACACACACACACACACACACACACACACACACACACACACACACACATACACACACACGCATGCACGCACGCACACACACGCACACACGCACACACACGCACACACACACACACACACACACACACACACACACACACACACACACACACACACACACACGTTAATTCGATAGTTCTGACACATGTAACCCTATCTTGACTCTAAATGAATCCAGGGATGGTGGGGGGTGAGGCTGGGGAGTGGCAGGGGGTGGGGCTGGGGTTGCGCACGTTTTATTTCTGGCTATTATAACCCGGCTTTGATTCGACCTTCTCGTGTTTTACATATCTCGGAGCGATCGGTTGTAAACACCAAAGCCACGTCCGACACACGTGGCCCGAGAGTTTGATTTATTTCGCGGAGACTAATTGCTTTATGCTCGGTGCCGTTGTTATTGAACATCAATATAATTATACGTTGTATTGTAGGGGAGAATGATGGTGAAATCGCGAAGTAAAGTATACAGTCAACATTTACTCGTAGCGAACATAGAGTTTCATAGTTTTGGACGTTGCATGTAATGTTAACTTTCTTTCATCTAACTATAGGTACACTTTTGTTGTTGTTGTTAATTTCGACAAAGAGAATGGAAAAGGTTGGTAATAACGTTAAACCTTCATCAACAAATCTTTTCCAGAGAGAGAGAGAGAGAGAGAGAGAGAGAGGGGAAGAGAGAGAGAGAGAGAAGAGGGAGACAAAGACAGAGACAGAGAGATCGACAGACAGACAGAGACGAAGAAACAGAGAGAGGCGTATGTAACGTGACTATATGTTACAACTGATACACAATTTCCAGAAAAGCCCAGCATGTTTTCAGTAATATGTACAGCATGGGCCACATTAGAAATCCCACATCAAAACACCCAGCCTCTAGCACCTATACCGCAACCCCGACAGGCCGAACCGCCCGCTGAAAGCCATTCATTCGTTGGCTCACGATATGATGTAACGAAACGCCTTTTATCAATCAACAGCATGTCACAAATGGGAAAAAAAAGCGCGACACGGTTTCGAAAATCCATCTCGGGCAAAAATGTCCCACTAGAAATACTGATTGGATACGTTGAGTAGTGTCACACGGAAATACTGATTGGGTACGTTGAGTACTGTCAAACGGAAAATACTGATTGGGTACGTTGAGTAGTGTCACACGGAAATACTGATTGGGTACGTTGAGTAGTGTCACACGGAAATACTGATTAGGTGCGTTGAGTAGTGCCACACGGAAATACTGATTGGGTACGTTGAGTAGTGTCACACGGAAATACTGATTAGTACGTTGAGTAGTGTCACACTAGAAATACTGATTGGGTACGTTGAGTAGTGTCACACTGGAAATACTGATTGGATAAGTTGAGTAGTGTCACACTAGAAATACTGATTGGGTACGTTGAGTAGTGTCACACTGGAAATACTGATTGGGTAAGTTGAGTAGTGTCACACGGAAATACTAATTGGGTATGTTGAGTAGTGTCACACTGGAAATACTGATTGGGTACGTTGAGTAGTGCCACACGGAAATACTGATTGGGTACGTTGAGTAGGGTCACACTGGAAATACTGATTGCGTACGTTGAGTAGTGTCACACTGGAAATACTGATTAGGTACATTGAGTAGTGTCACACTAGAAATACTGATTGGGTACGTTGAGTACTGTCACACTGGAAATACTGATTGGGTACGTTGAGTAGTGTCACACTGAAAATACTGATTGGGTACGTTGAGTAGTGTCACACTAGAAATACTGATTGGGTACGTTGAGTAGTGTTACATTGGAAATACTGATTGGGTACGTCGAGTAGTGTCACACTGGAAATACTGATTGGGTACGTTGAGTAGTGTCACACTAGAAATACTGATTGGGTACGTTGAGTAGTGTCACACTAGAAATACTGATTAGGTACGTTGAGTAGTGTCACACTAGAAGTACTGATTAGGTACGTTTAGTAGTGTCACACTAGAATTACTGATTGGGCACGTTGAGTAGTGTCACACTGGAAATACTGATTGGGTACGTCGAGTAGTGTCACGCTAGAAATACTGATTGGGTACGTTGAGTAGTGTCACACTAGAAATACTGATTGGGTACGTCGAGTAGTGTCACACTGGAAATACTGATTGGGTACGTTGAGTAGTGTCACACGAGAAATACTGATTGGGTACGTTGAGTAGTGTCACACTAGAAATACTGATTAGGTACGTTGAGTAGTGTCACACTAGAAATACTGATTAGGTACGTTTAGTAGTGTCACACTAGAATTACTGATTGGGCACGTTGAGTAGTGTCACACTGGAAATACTGATTGGGTACGTCGAGTAGTGTCACGCTAGAAATACTGATTGGGTACGTTGAGTAGTGTCACACTAGAAATACTGATTGGGTACGTCGAGTAGTGTCACACTGGAAATACTGATTGGGTACGTTGAGTAGTGTCACACTAGAAATACTGATTGGGTACGTTGAGTAGTGTCACACTAGAAATACTGATTGGGTACGTTGAGTAGTGTCTCACTAGAAATACTGATTAGGTACGTTGAGTAGTGTCTCACTAGAAATACTGATTGGGTACGTTGAGTAGTGTCACACTAGAAATACTGATTAGGTACGTTGAGTAGTGTCACACTAGAAATACTGATTGGGTACGTTGAGTAGTGTCACACTAGAAATACTGATTAGGTACGTTGAGTAGTGTCACACTAGAAATACTGATTGGGTACGTTGAGTAGTGTCACACTAGAAATACTGATTAGGTACGTTGAGTAGTGTCACACTAGAAATACTGATTAGGTCCCTGACCTCTTCATTGGGTATGAAGTCTCACCATTTGATGCCCAAGATCTTGCGTGGGCATTTTTGTGTCAAAAGCGTCGAGTTTCTTCCCCTTAGTTGTCTTCAGTTGCCAGGTTTCACAGCCAAAAACAGCGTTGAAATCACACTGGAGTTATAGATTTCAAATTGATTCTAAGGGAGAATTTCTTGCTGTTCCATATTTTGTTCAGCTGATTGAATACTGATGTTGCTTTCCCAATTCGACACGTCAGTTCAGGTCGAGGTCATTGGCGTTGTTGATGGAGCTGCCTAGGTATGTGAAGTTCTCTACTTCTTCCACTTGTTTTTTGGTCGATGAGAACGTCTGTTGACCCTTGGTGTTTGCCGGTAAGCATGTTTTTAGTGTTTTTGGCACTGATAATGAGGCCCATGTTGCTTGCAAACTTGGTGATATTGTCTACAAGCACCTGCAGATCTTGAGTGGTGCTTGCAAGACGGCAATGTCATCGGCAAGGTGACATGACATGACGTGACACGACACAAAGCAACTGAGCACAGCTGAGCACAGCAAAGCACAGCACAGCAAAGCACAGCACAGCACAGCACAGCAC
>CM031606.1:6411160-6413660 GCA_018398815.1 Conus ventricosus
GAATCATTATTATCACAATGTGACACAATACAATGCAATAAACAACAAACACATGAATCAGTATTATCACAATGTGACACAATACAATGCAATAAACAACAAACAAACACATGAATCAGTATTATCACAATGTGACACAACACAATAAACAACAAACACATGAATCATTATTATCACAATGTGACACAATACAATACAATAAACAACAAACAAAC
The DNA here is from genome assembly GCA_018398815.1 of Conus ventricosus. NCBI lineage: Eukaryota > Metazoa > Mollusca > Gastropoda > Neogastropoda > Conidae > Conus > Conus ventricosus. The sequence goes on from CM031606.1 coordinate 6,411,376, forward strand.
ACATGAATCATTATTATGACATTGTGACACAATACAATACAATAAACAACAAACAAACACATGACTCATTATTATCACCATGTGACACAATACAATAAACAACAAACAAACACATGAATCATTATGTCATGTGACGTAGCCTCACATCAAGGCATGTGACGCTCCACCACATGTAGTTTAGTGATGTGGGTCGTTTCCCCATGCCACAACTAAAAAGGAAGAATATTCATGTGGCTTGACTAGTGTAGCGGGCGTCCCCAAATAATTGTGAGATTTACTCATTGATTAAACAACGGTGGTCATTGGGTGAAAGTGACCACTGAGAGATAGTTTAATAAGGGCTGGTAAGGTGCTGGTCATGTGTGTTTGAACACTGAGTATGCACTCACTAGGAGGAGGGAGGAAAGAATCAGTTTTAGCCCAGCAGATGGCCTAGAGACTCGAACCTGTCAGGACGCTGGTCCTCACTGCTGACCAGTCATTACCAGGTGAACCATAGATAGTTATCCACTCTTCCTCTGCTTCCATTCTCTCTCTGTCTCACCCCTCTCTTTCTCCCCTCCCCCCCCCCCCTCTCTCTCTCTCTCTCTCTCTCTCTCTCTCTCTCTCTCTCTCTCTCTCCTCTTTTCCTCCTCCTCACTTTACTTTACCCTCTATCCTCGTGCCCTATTCCTCGAACTCTACTCGCCCTCTCTTCCACTGTCCCTCTGTCTACTTCATTCACCACTTTGGCTTCACAAGGGGAGTATTGTGCATGTTTATATCTGTATCTTTTTGTCGCTGAGGAAGGCATATTGCCGAAAATTTCTTGTCCTGTTTTGTGTCGTGCATTAAATCTGCGTTACTTCACACTTTGTTTTGTGTGCTCTTCTGCTTTTTTGTCATAGATAGTTAGGGAAAGCTACAGGGGAATACCTAAAGAAAAGAGAAAGAAAGAATTCATATGTTGAATTAGCAAGCAGGTTACTTACACGAACCTTATTCGTGTTTCAGCCTTTCACCCTTCACCCTTCACTCTTCACCCCGTCAGGTGTGGTTAAAGATGGCCATGGTGTGGGGAACACACCGGTAGTTCAGCCCCAGCAATTAAAGACTCCAGGGAGAGGAGTCGGATCTCGTCATTTCTCTGGGGACAGGAGAATTCAAGGGGGCGACACGATTTCTGAGAGAGACAGGGAATCATGACAGTATGGGCGAGTCTCATCTCTGATGTGGGTATGGCATCAGGATTGCAGGAATTATTTATTCTCCTGGTCTGGATCTTGGGCCAATGTGATGTGAAGGCCATGACTTTATAGAATCTTGAATGTATTGATTTATCTCTCAGTGTGAGAAAAAGAGAGATACATGCATAAAATCTGTTTATAAATTGTTTGATGTGATTTAGTAAACTGTTTTCCCCCGAAGGAGAGGAGGAGACGAAAAAACATTCGGTAGTGCGCCTTTTGGTTGATTGGAAAGATTGCGTGTGCGCATGGAGTAAATGCTGTCATGAATGCGTGTGTGCAAAAGTGGCAGTGTGACACATTATTATCACAATGTGACAATACAATAAACAACAAAAAAACACATGAATCATTATTATCACAATGTGACAATACAATAAACAACAAACAAACACATAAATCATTATTATCACAATGTGACAAAATACAATACAATACAATAAACAACAAACAAACACATGAATCATTATCACCATGTGACACAATACAATAAGCAACAAACAAACACATGAATCATTATTACCATGAGACACAATACAATACAATAAACAACAAACACATGAATCATTATCATCACAATGTGACACAATACAATACAATAAATAACAAGCGAACACTTAAATCACTATCATCACAATGTGACACAATACAATACAATAAACAACAAACACATGAATCATTATCATCACCATGTGACACAATACAATACAATAAACAACAAACACATGAATCATTATCACAATGTGACACAATACGATGCAATAAACAACAAACACATGAATCATTATTATCACATGTGACAGAATACAATACAATAAACAACAAACACATGAATCATTATTATCACAATGTGACACAATACAATACAATAAACAACAAACAAACACATGAATCTTTATTATCACAATGTGACACAATACAATGCAATAAACAACAAACAAACACATGAATCATTATTATCACAATGTGACACAACACAATAACAACAACAACACATGAATCATTATCATCACAATGTGACACAACACAATAAACAACAAACAAACACATGAATCATTA
>CM031606.1:6418660-6420952 GCA_018398815.1 Conus ventricosus
ATGTTTGGAAGATGCACGGTTCAAAGTTGCAATGTTTGGAAGATGCACGGTTCAAATTTGCAATGTTTGGAAGATGCACGGTTCACAGTGCAATGTTTGGAAGATGCACGGTTCAAAGTTAGAATGTTGGAGGATGCACGGTTCAAAGTTAGAATGTTTGGAAGATGCACGGTTCAAAGTTGCAATGTTTGGAAGATGCACGGTTCAAAGTTGCAATGTTTGGAAGATGCACGGTTCAAATTTGCAATGTTTGGAAGATGCACGGTTCAAAGTTGCAATGTTTGGAAGATGCACGGTTCAAAGTTGCAATGTTGGAAGGTGCACGGTTCATGGAAGATGGCACGGTTCATGGAAGATGCACGGTTCATGGAAGATGCACGGTTCATGGAAGATGCACGGTTCATGGAAGATGCACGGTTCATGGAAGATGCACGGTTCATGGAAGTTGCAATGTTTGGAAGATGCACGGTTCAAAGTTGCAATGTTTGGAAGATGCACGGTTCAAATTTGCAATGTTTGGAAGATGCACGGTTCAAAGTTGCAATGTTTGGAAGATGCACGGTTCAAAGTTGCAATGTTTGGAAGATGCACGGTTCATGGAAGATGCACGGTTTATGGAAGATGCACGGTTCATGGAAGATGCACGGTTCATGGAAGATGCACGGTTCATGGAAGATTGCACGGTTCGTGGAAGATGCACGGTTCATGGAAGATGCACGGTTCATGGAAGATGCACGGTTCAAAGTTGCTATGTCTTGAACTTCTAGTGCTAGGACACGGTCATCGTCGGAAACTGCAGGTTTGTCAAAGTTGCAGCGTTTCAACGTTGTTTTGTTTAGAAGTTATGATATTCGAAAGTTGTAATGTTTCGTGGTTGTATTGCCTGAAATTGTAATGTTGGAAAGATGCGTTTGAATGTTGTAATGTTTTCGAGGTTGTAGTATTCCCAAAGTCGTAATTATTCTGGAAGTTGTAAGTTTAGGAGCTGAAAGCATTCGAATTGTAGTGTTCAGAAGTCGTAAAGTTCAGAAGCTGTAACTTTAGGATTCTGTCATAGTTTGAAATTTTTAATATTTGGAAGTGATGTAAAATACAGAGCTGAAGTCAAGCAGCTCTGTGTTCATCCCTGAGCCGGGCAAGGGGGGAAGTGGCACGGTAGCAAGGGGTGCCCCACATCTGTTCATGGTGCTGAGTACAAGTCTGGCCTTCGGTGCTGACTCTGCAAAAGAGTTTGCTTTATTGAGGAAAACTAACCAGAATAGAAAAAAACCCACAAGACTGGAGCTGCGTGCAACCCGCAGGACTGTCTTCTGTGGAGGGAGGATTTGGGTTTACACCTTGGGGAAGTCTGTAGCTGTGATAGCGAAGAAGATGGTTCATCGGGGAGTGCACTTGTCGTCTGATTTGTGTGTGAACAAGCGTTACTTTGCACTTGTTTTGCTCGTTTTGTTTATTTGTTTGTTTCTTCTTAAAAACTATTGGTCGAAAATTCATTTGTCTGCTTTTTATTCTGCATTGAGCAAGTGTTGTCTTGCACCCTGTGTTTGTTTGTTTGTTTAGATTCTTTAAAAAAACAACAAAAAACTGAAAGTAAAGAAAACAAAAAGGGTCACCAGCACGCCTTTGCAATGTGATTACAAATTATTATTTGAACAGAGAGAGAGAGAGAGGAGAGGAGAGAGAGAGAGAGAGGAGGGGGTTCGAAAGAAAAGAAATAGTTCTATGTCAAGTTTTTATGAGCATCAAGACATTCATTACCAACACAACACAAAACTTATATCAACATGTGTCCTGCATTTTCACCGCGCTGTATTCATGACAGCCAAAACATTAACAACAACAAAAACAACAACAGCCACAACAGCAACAAACAACAAAACAGTTTTATGGCAATGTAGTCGCTGCAGGATTTGCTGTTCTTGTTGATGGTAGAGGAGTGCTGGGGTTAACCTTTCCTTGTTGTTGTTTTGGTGTGTGTGTGTGTTGTGTGTGTGTTTTGGTGTGTGTGCGTGCGTGCGTGCGTGCGCGCGCGCGCGCGCGTGTGTGTGTGTGTGTGTGTGGTGTGTGCGTGAGTGTGTGCGTGTGCGTGTGTGTGTGTGTGTGTGCAATGTGTGTGTGTGTGTGTTGTTTAGTATACTGCAATATAGCGTGCCACAGTCATACAAACTTGTAAAATCTCTGAAAGAAGATGAACCACAGGGAGAGTGGGAGGCTGGATGAGGAGGAGAATGAGGATGACACACAAGAAGGGGAGAAGGGAAAGGGTAGGGGGGGGGCAAGGGTTTGGGGGGG
>CM031606.1:6421052-6456186 GCA_018398815.1 Conus ventricosus
CCATAAGTTGTTATTTAACTAGTATATTGTTGTACCCTACCTTGATTACATTGAACTGAAGGGATGTCACTGACTGTATGCTATGTACCCGAGCGCGCGCGCTTCAACTCGGCACAGTGAGCTGGCCGTTTTGACTGCCTGAGAGAAACTAGGCCAGTAGCGTAGTATAGTGTGTGCGTACGTGTGTAGAATGTGGGAGTGGGGGACGAGCGTCCATTGGCTGCGTCAGTCACGTGACTTGCAATCGGTCGTCATGAATGAACGGGCTTATCAACCGTGGAACTTCGGGCGGATTGCTAACAATAGCCTCGTCCATTTTCGCCTGGGAGACCCAAACCGATTGTTCTTGGTCGATCGCCGAGTTTGAAGACCAAGATCTTGAAGAAAGATGTGTTTGAAATGGACATTGTGACCACACTCTCACTCTTACCTCGTGTATTGTGTGCGAACGGTAGCACGCGAACGCGCTGATCAATTGGAAAGTATATGGGGACCGAGAATGTGAGAAGGGTCGGAGAGGGGTGCAGGTGGATGTCTGTGTATGTGTGTGAAGGAGAGAGGGGCATTGGATGTGGATGGGGCGGATGGGTGAATATTGGGGTGGGTGGGGTGAATTGGTATAAAAGATTGTCCTCCAAGGAAAATCGCTGGGCGGGATAGCAACCAAGACGAAAAGTGCGGAGTATGCATACTGGGAAAGCTGATTGTATGTTTGTTTGGATTGGAAAGGAGTTAGCTGTAAGAGTCGCTAAACTAGCGGGGGCCACGCACGTGCGGAAAAGGATGGGGGGCGGCATCCTGATTGGCTGTGTGTGATTACGTGCAGTTCAGCATGTTTGTTTTATCGCCAGTCGGGCACGACACTGGGCCGTCTGCCAGACGATGGCCCTGGTGTGGGTCTTTGCGGTCGGCTGGGCTGACATAGGGCAACGTGAACCGAGGTGACGGATTGTCTGAGCGGCTCAATTCACCTGTGGTTCAGTTAGCTCAAGGTGTGTACAGATTCCCAGCTCAATTCACCTGTGGTTTAGTTAGCACAAGGTGTGTACAGATTCCCGGCTCAATTCACCTGTGGTTCAGTTAGCTCAAGGTGTGTACAGATTCCCAGCTCAATTCACCTGTGGTTCAGTTAGCTCAAGGTGTGTACAGATTCCCAGCTCAATTCACCTGTGGTTCAGTTAGCTCAAGGTGTGTACAGATTCCCGGCTCAATTCACCTGTGGTTCAGTTAGCTCAAGGTGTGTACAGATTCCCAGCTCAATTCACCTGTGGTTCAGTTAGCACAAGGTGTGTACAGATTCCCAGCTCAATTCACCTGTGGTTCAGTTAGCACAAGGTGTGTACAGATTCCCAGCTTAATTCACCTGTGGTTCAGTTAGCTCAAGGTGTGTACAGATTCCCAGCTCAATTCACCTGTGGTTCAGTTAGCACAAGGTGTGTACAGATTCCCAGCTCAATTCACCTGTGGTTCAGTTAGCACAAGGTGTGTACAGATTCCCAGCTCAATTCACCTGTGGTTCAGTTAGCACAAGGTGTGTACAGATTCCCAGCTCAATTCACCTGTGGTTCAGTTAGCACAAGGTGTGTACAGATTCCCGAGTGTTTAATTCCATGCGCAATTTGCCCGTCGCCACAAAAGCTTATCCCAAATTTCGTTTCCACGCTCTGCATGGGACGATGAGGGGCAAATGCCGATCGCCTTCTGCGCGAATCGAACAAACGCGCACGAAGATCGCTTGATTTCACCCGGTCTGTGACTGGATTTTATCCGGTCTGTGACGGTTGGTTTCACCCGGTCTGTGACTGGATTTTATCCGGTCTGTGACGGTTGGTTTCACCCGGTCTGTGACTGTGGAAAGCAATTTCATTGGATGTTTTGTTTGTCTATCGTGACTGGCCATGTCATGGTAGGCTGTAGACTGTAACGCCTTAAAGAACACCTCGCAACTGCTAGATCTACGGGCCGGCGATGGAGTGGGTTGCACTGGTGTGAGAGTGTCGATGGCAAGATAGGTCTTCGACGATTACAGCGTGGCTGAACGCTGCAGAATGGCAAGATAGGTCTTCAACGATTACAGCGTGGCTGAACGCTGCAGACGTCGTCTGATTCTCGCCGACTGCCAGCCGCACTGCGTTTGTGGTAGAAGTTAAGAGCAGTCACACTCGCACCCCTCGCACCCCCACTTCTCTCCTCCCCCTCTGCCATCCCGCCCAAGGATGGTGGTGGTGGGGGGTGACTGTGCTAAGCGTTCATCTTTGACTTGTTCACTTCTTGCCTCCATGACGCTGACGTGTGCTGTCATGTGAATGTGCGCTTGTGTGTGTGTGTGCAGACAATGTACCGAGTGGCCTTCCTGAAGCAGCAGCAGGAGCAGCAGCAGCAGCAGCCACAAGCCCTGAGTCCTCGCACCCCGCCGCCTGGCACGCCAGCACCAGGCGAAACCCCTGTAGTGCCCCAGCCCAGCCCCTTCCCCGAGGCGGAGGCAGCAGCAGCCGAGGGTCAGCCTCAGGCCGAGCCCCTGGCGTGTGGGTTGGAGCCGGCCCCGGAGAATGACATCTTCCTGGACATCGACACCACCTTCCTCGACATTGAGTGCCTCAAGAATCTGGGGACTCCGTCCTTCCCGCTGCGGCTGGAGCCCAACGATCTGGACATGAACGAATCGTTCGGGCCGCCCGGGCAGCATCTGGTTCAGGGCCCAGAGGTGTTCGAGGCGCTGGAAACGGGACCGTGTGTAGATTTTATGCTACTTCCCTTGAACGTTGACGTGTAAGCGCGCCTGTATGCATGGGTGCGTACGAGCCTCTGTGTGAGTGTGCGCCGCGCCAGCGTGTGTGTGTGTGTGTGTGTGTGTGTGTGTGTGTGTGTGTGTGTGTGTGGTCATGTGGGTGGGCGGCCATGTGGATGGACAGCTGTGAAAAACTGAATTCACAAAAGTTGTGATGTGAGGGGACTGGAACCAGCGCGGACGTTCCTCCAAGGAGTCTCCAAAGAAAACGCACCAACTCCAAGCTTCGCTGTTGTTGTTTTCTTTTTGTTTTTGCTTTGAAGCTGAGCGAAGCGCTGGCTCGCTTCGCGTCAGTTCTGTACAGAAATGGTGGTGGTGGTGGCGGTGATGTTGATGGTCGAGAAATGGTGGAGGTGGTGATGGTGATGGTTGAAACATGGTGGTGAAGTTGATGGTGGAGAAATGGTGGAGGTGGTGATGTTGATGGTTGAGACATGGTGGTGAAGTTGATGGTGGTGGTGGTGGTGTTGATGGTCGTGATGATGTTTTTAATGATGGATTTTGATGTGATCAAAAGCTGTGAGCGAGGGCAGGGCAGGGCCGGTCAGCTGTTTGGTGGAAAGAGCCAGTGGGAGTTTGTACATAATTATACCAAGTGAATGGCACTGGTGTACACGTTGGCCCGTGTGTGTGTGGGGATACAGCGCGTTGTATCATTGAATGACCGATTCTCTCCTTGAGAGATGCCCCTCCCGCCCCCCATACCCTCCCTTCCCTGCCTTCCTTCCGCCTCCCCCCCCCCCCCCCCCCCCCCCCCCGTCCGTCCGCTCCATTGCCATCTTCTCCTCCCCTGTGGTCGGTTCCAGACCTGTGCTGGCAGAGTCGGTAGCGTTGGCAGGATATCCAAATCCCATTCGAAAACAACGATCAACACGTGTACATGTAAACGCGAGCACGCGCGCACGCTCTCGCGTAGCGTTCCGCACTCGCTTCCCGCAATGTGCTCGCCAACATCTCTCCACGACACAACGCCGCCCACCGAATCTCTACTTGAATGGCAAACCCAGTTACACTTTTGATTATTTGTTTTCAACCCCACGGGAAGAAATGGCACCCATTGCGACTGAGGCAGTGTAGCTGGTGGTCGGTGACCACACCATTTTCAAATCAAAATTTGTCCGTTTGCTTCGCCGGTCTTCAGCACCAAAACACGCGTCTTCTTGATCCCTGTCACTTGGCGAGCGAAGACGATGGCTTGGACACTCTGGCGCGTTCTTCGCTGGCCTCTGACTCCCTGCACCCCACTTGATCAGCCTCCCTGTCACTTGCCTTCGTCATTTTGGGTTAATATCACCCCCCACCCCAACCCCTATGTCCCCTCACCGGGTCCTCGCAATACCCTCCGACATCGTCTTTCCTTTCCTTTTGATAACCTTTGATAACCTTCCTCGCTTTCCATCCATCGCCTTGATCAACACACTCCCTCCCTCTCCCTCCGACTTTCGCTCCCTTTCTCTAAACCCTCCCCCTTTCCCCTTTCCTCCCTCATCCTCTGTTCCTCCACTGCCCTCCCCCCCTCCCCCCACCCCACTCCCCGCCTCCACCCCATCCCTGTTGTGAATGCGTTTCAGGCCGTCTCCTCGCTGCCAAACGTCGTGCCAGCTCCCTGTAGAACCACAACTGGATTGTGATACGTGTCTATATCTATATCTCTAATATGTAGTGTGTGCACTTGACCGTTAAACGATGGACGACAAATAATGATGTCTGTGTATGATGGATGATGATGATTATCAATGTGTCTGCACACACCCGTGTCTCCTACACGCACGCAGGCTGGTAACGAACAAGTGAGACCAATGGAGTGTACATGAAAGCCAAGTAAGTGCCTGCTTGCCCGTGCTGAGGCGGCTGAAGAATACGAAGCGGTGGAACCAAGATGGATGCTGGGTTTGTCTGTTGTTGTCCCCTCTCTTTTTTCTTTGAGGATGACGCTGTAGGTGTTCAGCTCGGATGATACGGTGGTCTCCCCTTGTCTCAGGAGGCCTGCATGCCCCCCCCAGCCTGTGCGTGCTTGCAAGGCTGAAGGCTAGCCATCACGTGTGCCTCCTTTTTGATAAACATATATCTATATATACACATATTTTGACATGTTCTGAAAAAAAAATTAAAAAGAAAGAACGAACGAAAAGCTGTACCTTTTTTTTTTTTTATATATATATCTCTATATTATATACACTAGCTATTTTTGTATACATTCGAAAACAATTCTCAGGTCTGATTCGTGGTTTGTTCAATGCCCGATTGTTCGTCAATGCCACCCCACCCCCCTCCACTTCCAGCTGGCATTCATACATAATAATTTCGGTGACATTGCATGTGTAGAAATGCTTTTTTTTTTTTTCGGTGTTTTTGAAGTTGTAGTGGTAACTTGAGTCAGCTGTGGTGGAGATGCATTAGCCCCCTCCCCCCCCCCCCCCCCCCACCTCATGATTTTTTGTTCATTTCTTTGTTTAGCTCAAGTCGGGCGAACAGGGTCAGTCTCGTTTGACCTGCCTGGATGGCTAAGCCAGGTACATAGTGTGTGTACCTGTTCTGCTCCTTCGTCTGGTATTGGAAGACGACTTGGATATTACGTAGGGATCAAGCCTGTAGTGCGTACCTTGTCGGTTTTGCGATTGTTGAATGTGCTGGAAAATATGGGACCAACGGTGGGGTGTTTTTTTTTCTCTCCCCGATTCTTGGAGTCGGTGGCTGGTTTACGGAGGTGTGTGTTGACTGGGGCATTGAGACATGCAATGCTGACTGACTACTGTGTGTGAGTACGGTGAAGATGAAGTGGCCTTGTGATGATTATTGTCATTATTATCAGTGAACAGGAAGGATGGAGCAGGTGGGAGAGGCCTTTTTCTATCCATGTTGGACTAAAGCTCGTGTCAAGTTTTGGAATATCTGTCCTACTATCTCAGTGACTATGTTCAATTTTTTTTTTTTTGGGTCTACGTCAAACGCGCAATTTATACATACATATATATATATATGCTTAGGGTTTTAATTGCATGATTTGAATCTCGATCCCAACATGTCCTTGAACAGTCCCCCCCCCCAACCCCCGCTGGTGGCATCAGTTTACTATGAGGCCCCCTCCATCCCATCCGCCCCCTCCACCCCCTCCTCCCCCTCCTGGCACGGCCCATCCTTGTCTGTCATCATCAGACTTGTTTTGGCCTGTGTGTGGGACGTCAAACATGAATTCAACCTAACCTAACAAATACCTCAGAACTAGATGAGCCCAGAGGTCAAGTCAGCGAGCCCAAAGGTCAAGTCAGTGAGCCCAGAGGTCAAGTCAGTGAGCCCAGAGGTCAAGTCAGTGAGCCCAGAGGTCAAGTCAGTGAGCCCAAAGGTCAAGTCAGTGAGCCCAGAGGTCAAGTCAGTGAGGTCAAGTCAGTGAGCCCAGAGGTCAAGTCAGTGAGCCCAGAGGTCAGGTCGGTGAGTCCAGAGGTCAAGTCAAAGCAGTCAGACGCTATGTCTATGTGTGTACAATCTGTTCAGTGCCAAGCGGACTGCTACTAGTGCTAGTCAAACCTGTCGACAATTTTTGGTTTTTGTTTAGTATTATCCCCGCTCTGGTTCGTTCCCTGTATACTCGTCTCGGGGGAGAAATACACTCCCCTCCCGCCAAAAGAAAAAGAGGCTAAAAGCCCATTGCATTATTGTTTGAATAGAACGTGGATAACACAAATGCATTGATCAATATCCAGCATCTAAATGAAATCCAGCCATGTCACGATGCCATTTCTGTTTCTTTGCCCGTTCTTCATCATGAAAGCAATCTTTTTTTTTTCATGCAATAAAAAGTATGTGAAAAGTGAAAACTGCCTGCAATTCATTTGTGAATGTTTGTTCCACCCCCCCCCCCCCCCCCCCGTTCCTCCCCGGCTATTCCACTTCTGTCTGTGTGTCTGCCTCTGTGTGTGTGTGTGTGTGTGTGTGTGTGTGTGTTGTGAATGCATATGTTCCCCTCCTCTCTCTATCCCTCTCTTTTTCTTTCACTCTCACTTTCACGCACGCACGCACACACACACACACACACGCGCGCGCGCTCGTACACACGCGCACACACACACACACACACACACACACTACATGCACATTCTCTCCTCAGGATCATGCCAGCATGCGCGGGGGGTGGGGGTGGGGTTAGTATCCACACACAAACTCACACGCAAGCTCACCTGTTACATGAAACCACAACTACACAGTCTACAAAACCGTGAATTCATTAAACACAGTTATCCAGACCAGGTCCCCTTTAGGGCGAATAGATTCGAGGGGCCCCACTGAGATGATGACGGAAATCATGGAAAGTCATGATAACAAAACAAAAACAAAAAAAGAAGAAGAAAAAGAACCACTTTCCCAAGACTATGGCGAGAGTGAAGGAAAAGTCTTGGAATTTAACACACGCAGAAAAAAGCCTTCAAGAAACACATGTGGGCGCGTGTGTTGACTCTCAGTCAAATTTCATCCGTCACATGTACCACTCGAACAGCCATGTTGATAACGGACATAGCCCACGCTCTGTTCGCGACAACAGCTGATTTTGCGGTCCCGGAGATGTTTCAGAATGACATGTGTATATGGGAAAAGTCTTGGAATTTGGAACTTCATCTGCAAGGAGCGTGAAAAAGAGCAGTTCATGCAGCGTCTAGGGCCAGTTATCCTGATACCGCCTCCCCCCTCCCCCCTCTCCTCCCTCCCCATCTCTCCTTGTGCCTCTCTAAATGAAGCCCTTCCTCGAACCAAAGACCCTGCAACAAAACTCCGCTACCCTGGTCACACACCCACACCGTGGTCACCCGGGTTAACTGATACCCTGGTCACAGCCAAACCGTGGTCACCCGGGTTAACCGATACCCTGGTCACACAGCCACACAGTGGTCACCCGAGTTAACCGATACCCTGGTCACACAGCCAAACCGTGGTCACCCGGGTTAACCGATACTCTGGTCACAGCCACACCGTGGTCACCCGGGTTAACCGATACCCTGGTCACAGCCACACCGTGGTCACCCGGGTTAACCGATACCCTGGTCACACCGTGGTCACCCGGGTTAACCGTCAGTGCACGCAGACCTGACAGTGGCTGGGCCTTCTTCGTACACACACACACACACACACACACACACACACACACACACACACACACACACACACACACACCTGCACACACACACACACACACACACACAGTGACACACACACACACACACACACACACACACACCTACACACACACACACACACACACACACACACACACACACACACACACACACACACCTACACACACACATTTCTCTCTTGCTAACTCAAATTTCTCTCTCTCCCCGCCCCCACCCCAAGCACACGTAAAAATATGCAGTCAGCGTAAGGCGGGTTACAGAAGCACAACAAAACCCAGCAGGTATCAGGACAGTCGGAGAGGAGATGGGCATCACCACCCTGCTTCCCTCAATCGATCTATGTAAGCAATCGGAAACATACACACACACACACACACACGCACACACACACAACACACACACACACACACACACACACACACACACACAACACACACACACACACACACACACACACACACACACACACACACACACACACACGAAACAAATAAAAACAACAAACGTAAACCCCGCCACACAGGCCAAGAAAAAAAAAAAAAGAACGAAACGAAAAAAACAAACAAACAAAACAACCCATAAACAACGTCACGCACAGGCCATAAAGGAAGACAACGTCACGCACAGGCCATAAAGGAAGACAAAACGAAACCAAAAAATACACAAACAAACAAACAAACAAACAACCCCCTCAAAACAAAAACAAACAAACAAACAAACAACCCTTATAAATCCCGCCACACACAGGCCGAAACAAGAAGAACAAAACGAAAAAAAAAGAAAGAAAAAAAAAAAAACGAATAAAAATCACCAAACAAAACCAAGCAAAACCCCCCATAAACCCTGCCACACACAGCCACACACTCTTCCACGAGAGAACGGAACCAAATTGAACTCAGACTGGTAATAAGTATCCAGACCGACCAACCACCGACCGACGAGGTAGGCAGACAGGTAGCTAGAGCTAGGTAAGTAGGTAGATAATTCGTAGAAGGGGGGGGGGGGGGGGGGGGGGGGGGGGAGGATTATACAAGCCGTCACCTCGTCAGTCACTGTCTTACACAGTTATTGGAGCGAAGAAAAAAAAAAAAAACTAACTCACCCCAAAATAAGCCAGATTCTTGAAGAGATGTGAACATTGCCTTTGAAATCCTTTATCCTTTCCTTAGATGTGGCGAAAAAATATTCGTCTCTTTCAAGATACATGCGGCGATGCCACTAGAACACGTCTTGGAGTGAATGTTACATCGCAGCGTACCACGGAACTTCTTCAAAGAAGGTAGCTGGGGCGGGGGGGGGGGGGGGGGGGGCAGTCAGACAGACAGACAGACAGGCAAGCAGGCAGACAGACAGGTAGGCACGTAGGTAATTAGGTAGGCAATTAACATACCTATCTACAGATAGACAGTCAGTAGGTAGAAAGATAAGCCGACAGAAAAACACACTGACTGATCGACAGAGTGACACGCAGACAGTTGCATGGACAAGAGGGTTAGAGATAATGTGGACTTACTAACTGATGTTTACATAGCTTGATGAAAGACAGGCAAACAGATGTGTAGAAAGAAAGACAAATAGATACGCAATTTTGTTTTTAAAGTCTGTAAAAAGACTGACGACAGTCCAGCGAAGACTTGCCCCCACTATTGAGAACAGCCTGATTGACAGCCGAACACAAAAACTGAATCAGTGTCCGACCTGACCCAGATTCCACATCGAGCGACCTCATTCTGGGCAAGAAGTTGGTCAGGGGTCGAACGGCCACAGATGGCGCTGTCTCTGGGCGGATCTTTCACTCACTAGATGACCTCACCCGAAAGAAAATTGAGAAGAAAAAATGTAAAAAGACGAAAAAAAATAAAAGAGAAAAAAGGAAAAACAAACAAAAACAAGAAAAAAACCACCAGACCCCCCACCCCCCACCCCATAAAGACAGACGTATCAGAAATCAATGCTGCTTGCAGCCCAGCCAAACACGAGGGCAAGATTAGGGGTAGTCCATTGCATTAAAATCGATCAATCCTGTTCAATATTGTTTTGAAAACAAACAACAAAAGCAAAACAAAACAACAACACTCATGTACACAAACCCTTATACACACACACACACACACACACACACACACACACACACACACCACACACACACACACACACACACACACACACACACACACACACATATTCAGAGAGAGAGAGAGAGAGATGGAATAAGGGAAGTAACTATATGAAGTCAGTCCGTAAGACAGTCGCCTCCCATGTTCCCTAAGGTCAGCTTGCCAATTCCTTTCCTTTTTTTCTTTCTTATTTGTTCCCCCCCCCCCCCCCCCCCCCCCCCCCCCCCCCCCCACCACACCACACTCTCCTCTCTCTTCTCTCTCTCTCTCTCTCTCTCTCTCTCTCTCTCTCTCCTCTCTCTCTCCTCTCTCTCTCTCTCTCTCTCTCCTCTCTCTCTCTCTCTCTCTGTGTTTGTTAAAAGTTTTGTAAGTTTTCGTCGCTAGTCATACTTAGTCCCTTAACGGGGCAAGGGCCGGATGAAAAAAAGCATGTGTTTGCTTATCTGTTACCCTTGGAAATAAAGATTATCATCATCATCATCATCTCTCTCTCTCTCTCTCTTTGACCTTATAATCGATTTACTGGTCGATCTATAGCCCAATCAATATGAAACTTCAGTGGAGAGCATCAATAAGTGAATGAATAATTCAAATCAGCTGCTGGGGCGTCAGTGGTTAGTGTTGTGGACTCTGGCTGGAATGTTTAGGTTTGATTCCCATTAAAGACTTTTATCTATAGGATTTTTCTGCCCTGATTGGCTCCGACCCAGAGTTGAGTTTGCTCTGAGCTGAACCAGTGGTGCAGACAGTGCTGGGTTGGTGCTCGCAGTCTGAGCATCACATTGGGCCCATGTGCAGGTCAAACATCTGCAATGTCCCAGCCATGAGACCCTCTTCTTAAATCCTTTCATCTTACTCTTACATTTCATACCCATCAGCTGTAAATCTTGCACAGTATGGTCTAGAAGCTTAGCAGATGTGGTGCAGCATTTATGGTCCAGTTGGCATGTCTAGAAGCTTAGCAGATGTGGTGCAGCATTTATGGTCCAGTTGGCATGCGGTGACCCCTTGAGACAACTGAAACTGTGAAGACTGGGACCAGATCATCGAGTTTCATCCACTTCATAGAAGCATCTCTGAGAGTATGACTCATTCTTTACCTCACGCATAAGTTACAGCTATCTTCCTACCCCCCTCTCGCTACACTTTATTTACCACATCAATCTATTGTTTACTCAGATACTTATCCACTCCCTTTTCTTCATCTGGTTTTCTTTTCATTTCATGAACTATTTCCTCTACAAGAGTTTCTCTTTCGTCTTCCCTCTTTCCGTTGCACACACTGGCTTTCTTTTTTCTCCTTTCCCCCCTCCTCAATAGGAATGCTAGCCCTTTATCGTTTCCTTTCCTTTCCAGCCTCTATTATTATTCCTAATATTACTACACTTATCATTGATACTATCGTTATCATTATCCAATAGTACATTATCATTTCTAATATAACTACACTTATCATTGATACTATCATTATCATCATCCAATAGTACATTATCATTACTAATATTACTACACTTATCATTGATACTATCATTATTATCATCCAATAGTACATTATCATTATTAATATTACTACACTTATCATTGATACTATCGTTATCATCATCCAATAGTACATTATCATTACTAATATTACTACACTTATCATTGATACTATCGTTATCATCATCCAATAGTACATTATCATTACTAATATTACTACACTTATCATTGATACTATCATTATTATCCAATAGTACTGTTTGCTTTCTGATCATTGACCATTTCCATTCCTTTCCAGTAACTACTAATACTACTAAGATTACTTCCACCATTACTACTATCTTTACTTTTATCATCATATCATTATTATCATTATTGTCATCGTCATCGTCATCATCATCGTCATCATCATCATCATCATCATCATCATCATCATCATCATCATCATCATCATCATTACTGATGTTATTGTTGTTGCTATCACTATGTTGTTTACATTAACACTATCATTACTATATGGTTACAATAATGATTGTTTCTAAAACTATTAATATACCAATCACAACTATCTAAATAGCTATTGGATTCCATCCTTCCCATAATTTGTACTCCCCTTCTCCTCTTTGTTCTCCCCTTCTCCTCTTTGTTCTCCCCTTCTCCTCTTTGTTCTCCCCTTCTCCACTTTGTTCTTCCCTTCTCCACTTTGTTCTTCCTGTCTCCACTTTGTTCTTCCCTTCTCCACTTTGTTCTCCCCTTCTCCACTTTGTTCTTCCCTTCTCCACTTTGTTCTTCCCTTCTCCACTTTGTTCTTCCCTTCTCCACTTTGTTCTTCCCTTCTCCACTTTGTTCTTCCTGTCTCCACTTTGTTCTTCCCTTCTCCACTTTGTTCTTCCCTTCTCCACTTTGTTCTTCCTGTCTCCACTTTGTTCTTCCCTTCTCCACTTTGTTCTTCCCTTCTCCACTTTGTTCTTCCCTTCTCCACTTTGTTCTTCCCTTCTCCACTTTGTTCTTCCTGTCTCCTCTTTGTTCTTCCTGTCTCCTCTTTGTTCTTCCCTTCTCCACTTTGTTCTTCCCTTCTCCACTTTGTTCTTCCCTTCTCCACTTTGTTCTTCCCTTCTCCTCTTTGTTCTTCCTGTCTCCTCTTTGTTCTTCCTGTCTCCTCTTTGTTCTTCCCTTCTCCACTTTGTTCTTCCTGTCTCCTCTTTGTTCTCCCCTTCTCCTCTTTGTTCTTCCTGTCCCCCCCCCTCCCCCTCCCCCTCCTTTTTCTTCCTCTCTTCCCTTATCATTATTAGTATGAGTACTATTATCATCATTACTATTATTGAAATCATTTTTCATTATATTTTGTACCATTGCTTTTATTATTAATACTATTATCACCTTTACCTTTACTGTTATTGTTAGTATTATCAGTATTATTAACACCAGTGTTAGTATTCATATTATCATCATCATCATCATGCTACGACAACCATGACGATCCTCTAACCCCTCTCCTCTCTCCCATACTACAACTGCTGTTGTCATATCACCAAAGTGGTAATAATCCTCTCTCTATCATTTTGTTTTCAATATTTTCATCTTCATCATTATCACTATTGCTATCAGTGTTATTACCACCATCATTACTACTTCAACTCGCATTGTCTCCTCCCCGACGGCCTCACTTTCATTCAACGCCCATCTTGTTCCAAATTCAACAAAGATCAGTGATTGCTCGTTCTTCATGATTATCTTCGTGGTCCTGAGTGTCGTGTATCTTGCCTGAAGAAGGCCTAAGAGGTAGAAACGCGTCGTCTTTTGCCTTGTGATTTCTTTGTCCACACTGTTCGGGAGAGTCATGATAATTACGTTTAAAATTTGTTTAGATCTCCGCCTGCAGTCGTCTCACATTGCAACTGACTCGAACATTTCCTCACCAACACTGCAGGTGTCTGTTATCTCTCAAGCCTGGTTGACGCCGGGATGTATTGTAAAAGTTAGTATAGAGTATAGCTCTGTCTTGTAGTCTGTATTGTGGAAGTTAGCATAGAGTACAGCTCTGTCTTGTAGTCTATATTGTGAAAGTTAGCATAGAGTACAGCTCTGTCTTGTAGTCTATATTGTGAAAGTTAGCATAGAGTACAGCTCTGTCTTGTAGTCTATATTGTGAAAGTTAGCATAGAGTACAGCTCTGTCTTGTAGTCTATATTGTGAAAGTTAGCATAGAGTACAGCTCTGTCTTGTAGTCTATATTGTGAAAGTTAGCATAGAGTACAGCTCTGTCTTGTAGTCTATATTGTGAAAGTTAGCATAGAGTACAGCTCTGTCTTGTAGTCTATATTGTGAAAGTTAGCATAGAGTACAGCTCTGTCTTGTAGTCTATATTGTGAAAGTTAGCATAGAGTACAGCTCTGTCTTGTAGTCTATATTGTGAAAGTTAGCATAGAGTACAGCTCTGTCTTGTAGTCTATATTGTGAAAGTTAGCATAGAGTACAGCTCTGTCTTGTAGTCTATATTGTGAAAGTTAGCATAGAGTACAGCTCTGTCTTGTAGTCTATATTGTGAAAGTTACCATAGAGTGCAGCTCTGTCTTGTGGTCTATATTGTGAAAGTTAGCATAGAGTGCAGTTCTGTCTTGTAGTCTCAGAACGCAACTCCGTAACACCATCTTCCTCATGCTCATTGATCACCTTAAAAAAAGAACTGAAGTATACAGTCAACTTAATAATCTACAACTCCTCCCTCCCCCCATTTTTTTTTCTTTTCCCGTTATCAAAGTCACAGTATCAAACTGATTGGAAAAGACACGTGTGTGTGAGTGTGTGCATGCATATCTGTCTGTGTGTGCGAGAGAGAGAGAGAGAGAGAGAGAGAGAGAGAGAGAAGAGAGAGAGAGAGAGAGAGACAGACAGACAGACAGAGACAGAGACAGAGAGAGAGAGAGAGAGAGAGAGAGAGAGAGAGAGAGAGAAAGTCAGAGGAGACAGAGAGAGAGAGAGAGAGAGAGAGAGAGAGAGAGAGAGAGAGAGAGAGAGAGAGAGAGGAGAGAGAGGGCAGAGGGACAGAGACAGGGAAAGAATGGACAGGTCAAAGAATATAAACATCTATAAATACAAAATAGAATAATGACTTGGAAAGAAACTGCCCTTTCGTCGTCCCTTTCTTGAACCGCAACCACCCTTTCATGACAGTTCCACACTCTCCCTAGATCCGCACGATTTGTCTCCCTTCCGCAGTGTCCCACCCCTATCCCACCTCTGTCTCTCTCTCTGTCTCTCATGCACACACACACACACACACACACACACACACACACACACACACACACACACACACACACACACAGTGAGTTGGGTCCCATCTCACTGTGGTATAAAGTGAAATGAAATAGCAGACAGTCTTGCAAAAGAAGGAGCAAATAGAAACGCTGAAAATTTAACCCAAAGTCCCTTAGATTTGTCCTCTTATGAATTAATCCAAATTATGGAAAAGTACACACATAAGCAGAATTTTAGTAAAAAAAAGTGACTACTTTACCATCGTGCCCAAGGCACATTGTTAGATTAATTCATAAATTAAGGCTGAATACCTGGAACACTAAATATTCTCACGGTATTACTTGTGTCTGCGGAGAAAACATTTCCGTACGTCATCTTTTGTTTGAATGCTCAGTGTTGACCTCGCTCTATCAGGTGGAAGGTATTGAGATGAATAACTTCGATAATGTCAATACTGTCTTATATGGTTCATGTGTTGCTGAAATTGCCATGGTTATTTCGCAGACACAGGTTGCAAAACTTTTATAAAGATCGCAACTTTGTGTACCTTTAGGGTATTTCACTTATGTAAATATGCATATGTCAGATGTGGGTTTGAAAGAACTAGATAAGTTGAGTGAGTGTAAAAGGTTGGGGATTTTTTTTTTTTAACAAGTGTCTAATATCATCTGACGATGAAAAGACATTAAACAAACCTCTGAACTGAACTAAACACACACACACACACACACACACACACACACACACACACACACACACACACACACACACACACACACACAGTATTGTGGTACCAGCACACCCTCTTTAGTGAAGTTCTATCAGCAGCGATGCCGCCTCTTACATAATGAGCAGCCGGGATAGCGAGAGGACCCAGCACCCATTGCTACCTATCTGACAGAGTGAGCAGGTCACTTGTGCCAGACTTGCAGCAGAGCCATCTGACTGTGCCTCCCACAGCAGAGCCATCTGACCGTGCCTGCCACAGCAGAGCCATCTGACGGTGCCTGCCACAGCAGAGCCATCTGACCGTGCCTGCCACAGCAGAGCCATTTAACTGTGCCTCCCACAGCAGAGCCATCTGACCGTGCCTCCTACAGCAGAGCCATCTGACCGTGCCTCCCACAGCAGAGCCATCTGACCGTGCCTCCCACAGCAGAGCCATCTGACCGTGCCTGCCACAGCAGAGCCATCTGACCGTGCCAGTCACAGCAGAGCCATCTGACCGTGCCTGCCACAGCAGAGCCATCTGACCGTGCCTGCCACAGCAGAGCCATCTGACCGTACCTCCCACAGCAGAGCCATCTGACCGTGCCTGCCACAGCAGAGCCATCTGACCGTGCCTGCCACAGCAGAGCCATCTGACCGTGCCTCCCACAGCAGAGCCATCTGACAGTGCCTGCCACAGCAGAGACATCTGACCGTGACTCCCACAGCAGAACCATCTGACCGTGCCTCCCACAGCAGAGCCATCTGACCGTGCCTGCCACAGACATCGGACTGATCTGTCAGGGAGGAGCAGACACACCCAGTCCCTTCAGTGCAAACTCCTTCATCATCGTCAACAACACATGAACGAAAAAAATGACTTTATGAATACTTGCATGTCTAGGCACAAAGAGTGGAGTAAGGGGAACAACTGTCCAAATAGTCGATAATGATGAAGGCAAAGCAGTTATCTCCCGTAGTTAATATTTCGGAAGGACGACGACGAGGCAGTAAGTTCACGGACGATAGCTATATGCGGATGTATACATGGACGTGGGAAAGTACTAAAATCCACTTGAGACTGTTTGTATATCAGGTTTACACACAAGCATGCATGCACGCACGCACGCACGCCCCCCCCCCGCCCTCCCCCCCCTCCCCCCCCCCCCCCCCCCCACACACACATGTGTCAAGGGATGTACACATTCAGACAGTTGATTAAAAAAAAAAATTATTAAAAGAAATAAAAGGCTCCAGGCCTGTTCATTCCCGCTGATTTCAGACACCCTCTTCCCCTGACCGCTGGGGTCGTTGGGGGGACGTGATGAGGCAGCCGCCGTTTCTCTCCAGGCTCTTCTGTTGGTGGCTGTCTTGAGGAGATCATGTGGCATTCTCTAAAAGAAACAACTGTGAAATAGGCTCGTTCCTTTGTCTGTATTGTGTGGGTCACCTTGGAATGGGTAGGCTTGTTCCTTTGTCTGTATTGTATGGGTCTCCTTGCTCGTTCCTTTGTCTGTATTGTGTGGGTCACCTTGCTCGTTCCTTTGTCTGTATTGTGTGGGTCTCCTTGCTCGTTCCTTTGTCTGTATTGTGTGGGTCTCCTTGCTCGTTCCTTTGTCTGTATTGTGTGGGTCACCTTGCTCGTTCCTTTGTCTGTATTGTGTGGGTCTCCTTGGGATGGGTACTGGTTCCAAGTAACTTTAATGGGTTAGTTACACAGAGACTGCAACAGTCTCACTTTGTAAGTTTTATCTCAACACACTGACTGACTGACTGAAACCAATTTATTGTCAGATTAACTCAAGGTTGTACTGACAATGTCTCAACACACACACACACACACACACACACACACACACACACACACACACACACACACACACACACAACACACAGAGCGAGAGAGAGAGAGAGAGAGAGGGGAGAGAGAGAGAGAGAGAGAGAGAGAGAGAGAGAGAGAGAGGAGAGAGAGAGAGAGAGAGAGAGAGAGAGAAACGCGTGCGTTCCCTCATGTACACACACACTGTGGAACTCACTGCCGGGTGCCATCAAGATTGCCACAAATGCAATCTCATTTAAAAAACAAATTGATACGACAGTTTTGAGATCTGCATATTGACGATTTTCTATTTTAACTTCCCCAGATATTTTACTGTTACCTGGGCCTGAATTTGGCCATTGCTTTTAACTTCTTGAATATCGAGTGCGACCCTTGTTGCCAAATTTGCTCCAGGGGCCAACAGTCTGAGTCGCACTATTTTATGTTATTTTATTTTACTTTTTAACATGCACGCTGGTGACCTACTCGTTTTTTGAGTGAACCAGTATTTTAGGAAGAAGAAGAAGACACACACACACACACACACACACACACACACACACACACACACACACACACACACACACACACACACACAGTATTGTGGTACCAGCACACCCTCTTTGGTGAAATTCTATCAGCAGCGATGCCGCCTCTTACATAATGAGCAGCCGGGAAGCGAGAGGACCCAGCACCCATTTCTACCTATCTGCCAGAGTGCGCAGGTCACTTGTGCCAGACTTGCAGCAGAGCCATCTGACTGTGCCTCCCACAGCAGAGCCATCTGACGGTGCCTGCCACAGCAGAGCCATCTGACCGTGCCTGTCACAGCAGAGCCATCTGACCGTGCCTCCCACAGCAGAGCCATCTGACCGTGCCTGCCACAGCAGAGCCATCTGACCGTGCCTGCCACAGCAGAGCCATCTGACCCTGCCTCCCACAGCAGAGCCATCTGACCGTGCCTCCCACACCAGAGCCATCTGACCGTGCCTGCCACAGCAGAGCCATCTGACCGTGCCTGCCACAGCAGAGCCATCTGACCGTGCCTCCCACAGCAGAGCCATCTGACCGTGCCTGCCACAGCAGAGCCATCTGACCGTGCCTGCCACAGCAGAGCCATCTGACCGTGCCTCCCACAGCAGAGCCATCTGACCGTGCCTCCCACAGCAGAGCCATCTGACCGTGCCTGTCACAGCAGAGCCATCTGACCGTGCCTGCCACAGCAGAGCCATCTGACCGTGCCTCCCACATCAGAGCCATCTGACCGTGCCTCCCACAACAGAGCTCATCTGACCCTGCCTCCCACAGCAGAGCCATCTGACCGTGCCTGTCACAGCAGAGCCATCTGACCGTGCCTGTCACAGCAGAGCCATCTGACCGTGCCTCCCACAGCAGAGCCATCTGACCGTGCCTGCCACAGCAGAGCCATCTGACCGTGCCTGCCACAGCAGAGCCATCTGACCCTGCCTCCCACAGCAGAGCCATCTGACCGTGCCTCCCACACCAGAGCCATCTGACCGTGCCTGCCACAGCAGAGCCATCTGACCGTGCCTGCCACAGCAGAGCCATCTGACCGTGCCTCCCACAGCAGAGCCATCTGACCGTGCCTGCCACAGCAGAGCCATCTGACCGTGCCTGCCACAGCAGAGCCATCTGACCGTGCCTCCACAGCAGAGCCATCTGACCGTGCCTCCCACAGCAGAGCCATCTGACCGTGCCTGTCACAGCAGAGCCATCTGACCGTGCCTGCCACAGCAGAGCCATCTGACCGTGCCTCCCACATCAGAGCCATCTGACCGTGCCTCCCACAACAGAGCTCATCTGACCCTGCCTCCCACAGCAGAGCCATCTGACCGTGCCTCCCACAGCAGAGCCATCTGACCGTGCCTGCCACAACAGAGCCATCTGACCGTGCCTGCCACAGCAGAGCCATCTGACCGTGCCTCCCACAGCAGAGCCATCTGACCGTGCCTCCCACAACAGAGCCATCTGACGTGCCTGCCACAGCAGAGTCATCTGACCGTGCCTGTCACAGCAGAGCCATCTGACATGTGCCTGCCACAGCAGAGCCATCTGACCGTGCCTGCCACAGCAGAGCGATCTGACCGTGCCTGCCACAGCAGAGCCATCTGACCGTGCCTGCCACAGCAGAGCCATCTGACCGTGCCTGCCACAGACATCGGACTGATCTGTCAGGGAGGAACAGACACACCCAGTCCCTTCAGTGCAAACTCCATCATCATCGTCAACAACACATGAACGAAAAAAATGACTTTATGAATACGTGCATGTCTTGGCACTAAGAGTGGAGTAAGGGGAACAACTGTCCAAATCGTCGATAATGATGAAGGCAAAGCAGTTATCTCCCGTAGTTAAAACTGGGAAGGAGGACGAGGAAGGCAGCTCACGGATGATAGCTATATATACGCGGATGTATACATGGACGCGGGCAAGTAGTACAATCCACTTTATACTGATTGCATTTCAGGTTTACACACAAGCATGTACGCACGCACGCACGCACGCACGCACACACGCACGCACACACACACACACACACACACACACAACACACACACGTGTGTCATGAAATGCACGCATTCAGACAGTTGATATTTTTTATTTAAAAAAAAATAATAAGATAAAAGACTCCAGGCCTGTTCATTCCCGCTGATTTCAGTTCACAACTGAAGCAATGAATTATTAAGAAGAAGATGAGTTTCTATGTAGTTGAATTTTTGTAACATCTTTTGTAAGAACCTAACCTTGACAAATAAATGTCTCCATGCTTTCGCCATGTCATTTCATGAAAACAGCTGTGATCTAAATCTACAAGAATAAATGTCAACCATTACTCAAAACTCTATTCATACTAGAATTACAAAAATATGCTCGATCGCCTGCATGCCTTTTGAGAAATGAACCCTTTCGTAATATAACCGTTTCTTAGGATTTGTTCATTTGTCCCCCTTGATGACGCCAGGGTTAGCCCCGACTTAAACCAGGGTTAGCCCACACGTCACTCCATCCACTAAATGTTTGGCAAGGACTAAGGCAGAAACAGCTGACTTCATCAAGGCATTTACCATCCTCAAGTTAGTTTTAATGTTTTTTCCCCATTTTTCTTGCTCTGAAAAGGAAACTTTCACACTAAAAGCTGAACTAACCTTGAAGTGGCTTGTGCAGAGAGAGAGAGAGAGAGAGAGAGAGAGAGAGAGAGATTTTGCTTTTGAAAGCCCGACAGACCATAAAGGACCATTTCAGGGTTGTCAGCCAATTGAAATCAACTCTCAAAATAGATTTTTGAAAATGATAATTAATTAAAAGAGACATTCTAGAAACATGTTGGGATTTTGTTGACATCTTTTTTCTTTCTTTATTCTTCTTTTTTGTTGTTGTTGTGTTGTTTAATAAAATCCCAGATGAAACTTATTCATCTCTTTCAAAAACTCAAAAACCATGTCGGGTTAGATATCTCTGAATAAGATTTTCACGAAGTCTGTTATGATAATCAGCGCAGAGCGCAGTCCTGTCATGTAACGTTGTGTACCCCAGCGTTACATGACAGGACTGTGCTGATTATCACAGCATACCCCAGCGTTACATGACAGGACTGCGCTGATTATCACACCATACCCCAGCGTTACATGACAGGACTGCGCTCTGCGCTGATTATCACACCATACCCCAGCGTTACATTGATAATCAGCGCAGTCCTGTCATGTAACGCTGGGGTATGGTGTGATAATCAGCGCAGAGCGCAGTCCTGTCATGTAACGCTGGGGTATGGTGTGATAATCAGCGCAGAGCGCAGTCCTGTCATGTAACGCTGGGGTATGTTGTGATAATCAGCGCAGAGCGCAGTCCTGTCATGTAACGCTGGGGTATGTTGTGATAATCAGCGAGGACTGTGCTGATTATCACAACATACCCCAGCGTTACATGACAGGACTGCGCTAATTATCACAACATACCCCAGCGTTACATGACAGAACTGCGCTGATTATCACAACATAGCCCAGCGTTACATGACAGGACTGCGCTCTGCGCTGATTATCACAACATACCCCAGCGTTACATGACAGGACTGCCCTCTGCGCTGATTATCACAACATACCCAGCGTAAATGCGTCCAGTGTATTGAAACGTTGTAGATTCTGTTATGGGTATTTTTACCCCCAAGTTCCAGTGAAATGCATTGTGTGAAGAATGACTGTTAGTTACAAAGAAGAACGATAATTGTGTTGGAAGTAGGCTAAACAATCAAGGTAGCTATCCGTTCCCCCAGGTGTCAGTGAAGCCCCGTGTCCGACCTGGAACTGACTGCCATCCGGGTGTGGGGTGCCGCCTGTGCCCAGCCTCTGTCTCTACCCTGCCCGGGTATGGAGCGGCTGACCGAGGGTCAGGACACGTCGTGTGTGCACCGCCAAGCGGTGTGGAGATGCAGCACGAACCCAGGCGCCGCCTCCGCCCCGTGGGGGTGTCGAGAGCCTGTCCGTGAGGTCAGCAACGAGCTGGAGAAGTGAAAGGGCTTCAGGGTTCGTCGGGACGATGAATTTGTGTTCTTCTGTTGTGTGGCTTCGTTTTCCGCCGAGTCGATGTGTGTCCTTCTGTTGTGTGGGAGTTCCTGGATGGACTCCACGAACTGCTTTCGTGAGTGACTCCTGATCTGTGTGAAGACTGTGTGATTCGGGCCGGACGCGGCCAAGTGCATGCACTGTCCGTGATGACACTGCTGTGGGTGCCAGCCTGGCCTGCTGTGTGAAACAAATGTGTTATTGTGACAGTGCAGTACCTGGTATCGTTGCCCGCCCTTCGGTCGTGGCGTAAATACCTGATTGTCGTTATTATGAACTATGCACTTGTTGTGTCATTATTATGAACTATGCACTTGTTTTGATTTGATGGTTCAGGCATCAAAAGACAAAAAAGTAGAAACTTAACTTGTTGCCTGGCTGTCTATGTTCGTGTGGTGTGGGTGTGTGCAGAGAAAAGTCGTACATGCATCCAAATTTCTTCAGGTGAGAGACAGACAGAAAAACACGCACCGCACACCATCCGTAACACATTGACACTGCTACATTGTCGGAATGTCACTGGTCAATGTTCATCATCCGTTACTGTCATTCGTCGCTCAGTGTTCATATTAATTTTGTTCACTGTACATTATGCTCAGTGCTCAGAATCCCTTGCCGCCAATGAATGCTCAGTGCTCAGAATCTGTTCCAGTAAATCATTACTCCATGTTCATAATACGTCACTGTAAATCAGTGCTCAGCGATATTAATCCAGTACTGTATGTAAATACTCAGTGTTGATAATCCGTCACTGTAAATCAGTGCTCAGCGATATTAATCCAGTACGGTATGTAAATACTCAGTGTTGATAATCCATTACTGTAAATCAATGTTCAGCGATATTAATCCAGTACTGAATGTAAATACTTAATGTTCATAATCCGTCACTGTAAATCAGTGCTCAGCGATATTAATCCAGTACTGAATGTAAATACTCAGTGTTGATAATCCATTACTCAGTACTGAATGTAAATACTCAGTGTTGATAATCCATTACTGTAATCCATTACTGTAAATCTTTAATCCAATACTGTTCGTAGATACTCAATGTTGATAATCCATTACTGTAAATCATTAATCCAGTACTGTGTGTAAACACTCAGTATTGAAAATCCATTACTGTAATCCATTACTGTAAATCATTAATCCAGTACTGTATTAAGTACTCAGTAATGATAATCCGTTACTGTAATCCATTGCTGTAAATCAATGCCCAGTGTTCATCATCCATTACTGTAAATCGTTGATAGTGTTCATCATCCATTACCGTAAATCCTTGTATAGTGTTTATCATCCATTACTGTAAATCCTTGTATAGTGTTCATCATCCATTACTGTAAATCCTTGTATAGTGTTCAGTGTTCATCATCCATAACTGTAAATCGTTGTATGGTGTTCATCATCCATTACTGTAAATCGTTGATAGTGTTCATCATCCATCACTGTAAATCGTCGTTTCGTGTTCATCATGTATTACTGTAAATCGTTGTATAGTGTTCATCATTCATTACTGTAAAGCGTTGTATAGTGTTCATCATCCATTACTGCAAATCGTTGTATAGTTTTCATCATCCATTACTGTAAATCGTTGTATATTGTTCATTATCCATTACTGTAAATCGTTGTATGGTGTTCAAGATCTGTCACTGTGAATAAATGCTTAGTGTTCTTGATTCGTTACTGTAGATCGTCTGCTCAATGTTCCAATCCGTTACTGTAAATTACAATCTGTCACTGTAAATAAATGTTCAGTGTTGATAATCTATTACTATAAATCAATGGTCAGTCCTCTTCATCTGTCACTGTAAATCGTGGCGAAGTGTCCAGTATATGCTACTCTAAATCTTTGTTCAGTGTCCAAAATTCATTACTGTGAATAAATGCTGAGTTTTCATAATCCATTACTGTAAATAGATGTTCAGAGTTCATGATTCCTTACTATAAATCCATGCTTTGATTAAAATGTGTTGCCATAAATCGTGGCTCAGTGTTCAAAATTCATCACAGAAAACCGTTCGTTACGCATTTTCTACAATCCATTAATGTAAATTAACGCTCAGTGTTGACAAGTTGTTATGGTAGATCATTTGCTCAGTGTCTAACAATCTGCCGAATTGTTCGTTAGTGTTAAAAAATACGTTGTTTCTCAACGTTCATAACCTGTCAACTGTAGGCCAATGCGAAATGTTTGTTATCCTTCACACAGGCGTCAAGCGTTGTTTCCGTGACAGCCTGGCATTGTAGATGTTTAGGACAGCATGGGCACTGTGGTGTAACATTCCGTGACAGCCTGGCATTGTAGATATTCAGGAGGACAGCATGGGCACTGTGGTGTAACATACCGTGACAGCCTGGCATTGTAGATATTCAGGACAGCATGGGCACTGTGGTGTAACGTGAAGCGAAGTTACCGTGACAACCTGGCATTGTAGACATTCAGGAGGAGAACATGGGCACTGTGGTGTAACATACCGTGACAGCCTGGCATTGTAGATATTCAGGACAGCATGGGCACTGTGGTGTAACGTGAAGTGCCCATGTATACACACGAAGGCACGCGTACACGCAAGGGCATTCACAAGCGCGCCACACGTAGCGTTCCCTCGCATACACGCGAGAGATCCGCCTGTGTTCACTCACATAAATTATAGTAAAGTATGCGTGCGCTCGTTCACCACACACACACACACACACACACACACACACACACACACACGCACATACGCGCGCGCGCAGACACACACACGCACACACACACACACACACACACACACACACACACACACACACACACACACACACACACACACATACGCGCGCGCACGCACACACGCAGGCACGCACGCATGCAGAGTAGGCTGCATACACAGAAGCCACATTCACGCATGCCCACTAGCACAATGCAAACACACACAAGACGTACACAAACACTTCAAGATTACATACAGGTATGCGATAGTGCACACAAAACACACTACACACACGCATGCGTGCGCGCGCATACAGACACGCACAAACGTGCGCATGCACTGTCGCGCACATGCGCCATCTTGCCCAAATGCACGGATGCACGCACATATAACTCATACACACATACGGTCAGGCACATAGACGCACGCATGCGTGTGTCCCCTATCTTTCCCCTCTCCTAACACACACACACACAACACACACACTGTCACGACCGACCCCTGGAGGTCTGCCCTGACAGGATCGGTCTAGATGGGAGTGAAGGGAATGGCTGACCTCGCACGCCTCGCAAGAGCCCCACACGAGAAAGATTACGATACAACACCCCATTTATTCACACCAGCACACACAGTCATAAATAAGCATTCCAACACACACAACCTGCACAATCGCAATCAAGCATTCCAACGCACACAACAGCACAATCACAATCAAGCACTCCAACACACACAACATGCACGATTATAAATAAACATTCACCATACGACGACACAATCACAATTACAGCATTCCAGCACATATGATATATACACAATTATAAAGAAACATTTCCAGCATCCATCCCTTCCCACACCATGGAGTGCCTCCACACCCCTGCCCCTGTCAAGTCTACTGGGAGCACCCTATCGCACTAGGTGCTCCGAACCGGGTCGGTTCTCACAGGGAGTCGCTCAAAGCCGACACCCTCGACACACAAGCAGGCAGTGAAGAGCGCGTCCCGGAGGGGGGGGGGGGGGGGGGGGGGAAGGGGGGGACGTGGCGCTGTTACTGGAGGTCCTGGACGGGGGTCAGGGCCGGCCAGTCAAGACGGCGGGCTCCTCTACCAGTCCGCGGTCCCGACCAGAGCGTGGCCATCGACCAGCGCGTGGCACCATCCAGTCCGTGGTCCCAGCCAGAGCGTGGCCTCAACCAGCACGTGGCACCATCCAGTCCGTGGTCCAGCCAGAGCGTGGCCTCAACCAGCACGTGGCACCATCCAGTCCGTGGTCCCAGCCAGAGCGTGGCCTCAACCAGCACGTGGCACCATCCAGTCCGGGTCTCAGCCAGAGCGTGGCCTCAACCAGCACGTGGCACCATACAGTCCGCGGTCTCAGCCAGAGCGTGGCCTCAACCAGCACGTGGCACCATCCAGTCCAGACTCGGGTGAAGCCCCCGGGAGGGGGGGGGGGAAACGTAGCTGGGAGGAGAGAAGAAAGGGAGGGAAGGAAGAAGGAAGGAGGAAGGAAGGGTACTGGAACCCCGCCGTCAGTACAGTCTGACCCATGCTGCTAAATCTTAACAGCCACTCGCATGATGGGCGAGGGGAAGTCTATCAAACGCACCAACAGCCCCAGCTCAAACACAGACCTGAGCATAACACAGTAAACCGATCAAATCGTTAAAGTCTTCTCACATGAAGCAGGTAAGGGACTGCATTAAATCAACAGGCTATAAAACAAATATGAATTATCTTTACCCTTCTCTCACTCACGTTTAACAATTTCCTTTCTTAGGAAATAAACCAACACAGCGACCATCGCTTAATAACTGCCACCACATTTGCAAATAATAATTCAATGGCATATTGTCAATTTTATAGCCACATTTCAAAATAACACAAATCTCCAACCACGCATCCGAACGACAAATCATGCGTACGCACACTCGCGAACATAAAACTCGTTCTCCTTGCACACACAAACAGACGGTGGCCGAAGAACAAGAGTCCGGCGAATGTGACAGGGGCGGACGAGCGAGACCAAGCAAGTTCCAACCCTGAATCACCAGGTTCTCTCCCATCCCCACCGACTACCGCATCACCAGATGCATAAACAGGAGAAAGAATTTTGGATATAATTTAGAATGGCCAGGTTAAAGATTGAATTAACCAGAGAAAAGGTCTCAAACAATATTTCTTTTACAATTTTGAAAACAAAAGAAAATTGCGCAAAAGAGAAGAATAAGCCGGCTAACAACAACAAACCAAAACAAAACAAACCACGAAACTGATGCTTACCAGCTACCCGTGGGTGGACCCAGAAGAGGCGGGTTCAAACGACTCTCTCTGCCCTCTGTCCAGTCGAGAGGACAGAGGCACAGGTGCGGAAAAAAGAAGAAGTGATGTCCCTCTCCTACAGGCCGACTGTAGGAATTGAAGATACCGACTGTACCCTCGATGATACGGTGAAGAACCAAGACCGGAGCAGGCGCTCCCAGAGACATCTTCCGCTCGAGTGAAGAGCTAACCTCCCTCAGCGATGGCGGCCAACATGCCACGCTGCGTCACAGAGTGAGCATACTTCAAACTAAAAGAAATGGAAGCACGTGCGACAGGTAAAAAGACAGGCGAGAGGCCGATAGACAGCAAGTTCGAGAGAAAGGTACCAGCCACCCGTGAACCTACAGGATGAATAGCACGGGCAGTGGAATTAGAGAGAGAGAGAGAGAGAAAGCAAACCGAAGTTGAGCTGAACTTACACCAGGTGCAACCGCACCACAAGCCACATTAAGGGACGGATACACGACAACAGCAACGACAATAAACAAATGAATAATTCCGCCACCCTAGATGGGTCAAACGTCGTAGGCCTCGTGACAAACTCGTGACAAACCCCCCTTCTAAAAGCATCTGTTTCTCTGAGATACAGTGCTCCTTTGAACCTTGACGCATGTGCAAATTCACAACAATGGGACGAATCCAACTCTCTGTGATCGACAGAGTACGATGAATCCAATACAAACATTCTACAATAGAATCACACAGGGAAATACATAATACTACATTTATCAAACAACTAAGCAAACCTTCCAACCATGAAAGTAACAATCCGAACCATTGGTGATTCACTACCGTTAACATCACTGAAGTGAAAACTGTCACTACACCTGATACAGAGACCAAAAAGGGATATAACCCTGGTTGAGGGGAAGTGTCCCTCTGACTGATTTTCCAATGCGCTGACTACGGAGCTCGGCTAAGATAGTCAGCATCCGTATTACAGGAACCCTTGATATGACGGAAAGTGAACGCATGACTCTGCAGTTCCACTGCCTAACTCATGAGTCGACGACTGACTGGCCGGATCCGGTCCAGGCACTGGAGAGGATGATGATTGCTCTCCAGTACAAAACTTCCGGCCGTACTTCTTCTTGGGCACGCCAGTGCGCGTCCAAATCTGCCTGAGGGATTCAGCAACAGTAGGGGCATCGATAGTCCTAAGCGGGACAGCCTCTGGGTATCGACTCGCAGATTCTACCACTACCGAAGTGTAGCGGTGACCGCGATCGGATGGAGGATTAATGGGTCCCACCAGGTCAACCCCAACCTTGCTGAATGCCTCCCCAACAGTGGCACTGACCCTAGGGGAACACGCTTCAAGCGACCCTTAGGCGTTGTCCGCTGGCAGACATCGCAACTGCGGCAGTACTGCCTAACCTGTGAGTTCATCCCTGGCCAAAAGAAAGTCTTGTCTTTACCCGCTCGAGAGTCCGCTTTGAGCCCATATGACCTGCCATAGGTGAATCATGGGCCTGCCGGAGAACAGATTCTCTCAAGCTTTGGGGAACGACAAGCTGCTTGGCACACGATCTGCTTGAGTGAAAACCCTAAAGAGGATCCCCTTGTGGAGCTTAAAGCTCACCTTGGCGTGTCGGGCCGACTGAGTGGGACGATCCACAAGTTGTCGTAGGCGTTGGACATCCAAGTCCCTGGCCTGAAGACGGATAATGCTAGCAGGATCGGCCCTTGCCAGAACCTCGTCAGAGATCGGCTGAAGAACGGGACGCAATTCCTGTTCCTGCTTCTTAGCTTTGGCGCGTGTGGTGACTCCCACACACGCCTGTACGGGCAGATCCGTAGACACGGACTGACTGCGTCCGTCAGCAAAGGTGACAGTATTCCCTATGAGAAGGGAATACATAGGTCGCTCCACCGCGATGGCCCATACTTCGCCACAGAAGTAGGGGGTTGGAGATAGGAACGAGTACTGAAGGACGGGTGGAGGTAAAACCAGCCTCCAACCCGCACACATCGTAACTGGCGCCCCGCCGGGCCTTAGGGGAAACTAAACCTTATCCACAAAGAGTGTTGATGCTCCCGAATCCCTGATGGTGTCGACCAAGGATGAACCAACAACAGAAAGAAACACTGGACACTCTGTACCACCAGAAGCTTGGATGGACCCCACGTTAGCCGAGGCGCGAGGATGCTGGAAAGGACTAGCCCCATGACTACCAGCGGCTTTAGGGCAATCTTTCCTAATGTGGCCGGGACGACCACAAAGAAAACAAAATCGGGGTGCTGAGGTCCCCGATGAACTGCCTGCCTTGTTCACCCCGCTAGCAGTTGTCGGCGCCTTATTGCCACTAAATCTGTGGAGGGCTTCCTCTCCGTATCTGGGCGATGCCCATAAGCCCTGCGAGCTTCAGCAAACGCCTCAGCGGTGTGAATCGCAGCCGCGAAATCCTGAGGTGCTGTCTCGCCTATCCGGATCCTCAACTCTGGGGACACAGTGTTGGTGAGCTGTTCAATGAGGATCAGATCCTCCAGCTCCAACTTAGCCAACTGACGCCAGTAACCCTAGCGTTTTGCGCAGCCTATCACCAAACTGCACGAAGGTCTCGTCATTATTCTTCTTCATGGACCTGAACTTCCTCCTGTACGTCTCTGGGGTAATGGTGGAAACGCTTACGCAGAGCCAACTGCATGTCTGCATAAGACGCACCTTCATTTAGAGTGAGCACACACTCCCTTGCAGCACCCGACAACCCAGAAAAAAGGTGCATGGCCTTTTGTTCCTCAGACAATTGGTATGAAGTAGCTACCTTGTCAAAATGCTCTAAGAACATATCTATGTCCTCGCTAGGTCTGAACTCTGGAAGCTTTAACTTTGGGCCTCTAACTCTATCACCTGCCTGGTGATTAACCCCTGACTTACAGATGCGGGAGACCGCGAAAGAAGTTGTTCCATCTCCTCCCTACGCAGAGCCTCCATCTGTCTAGTTCTTCCCTACGGAAGGGCAGCCTCCTCCCTGCGCAGAGCAGCCTCTTCCCTACGCTGAGCAGCCTCTTCCCTACGCTGAGCCTCCTGTCGGGCAGCTTCTTCCTTACGAAGGGCCTCCTGTCGGGCAGCCTCTTCTCTACGCAGCATAGCCTCTTCCCTATGCAGAATCTCCTGTCTGTCAGTCTCCTCTCTGCGCAGAGCCTCTATCCTATCCAACTCTTCCCTACGCTGAGCAGCCTCTTCCCTACGGAGGGTTTCCTGCCTAACCGCCTCTTCCCTACGGAGGGCTTCCTGCCTGGAAGCATCCTCTCGTCGTTGCTGCTCTAGGAACATCAGGACAGAGGTGATGTCCTGGAAGGATTCACCACTCCCGACACTGGAGGATGACCCGTCTGACCCGTCCCTTGGGTCTCGACCTTCCCATGAGGAAAGTCCCCCGGGGCATACTCCTTACGAGGGGAAGCATGGAGAATAGGGGGCTTTGGTTTCTGCGACTCAACAGAAGCCCATAGTTGCTTCGCTATACTCTGACGCTTCCGAGCGGAAGTGCCAGTAGGGGTCTCAGCAGGAAAATCCCCTAGCGAAGAAGAAGTGAAAGTACTCGCTGGACTACCTGCTACAGCACTGGAATAAGTAGAAGTTACCGTAGTCGAAGTACTGGTACTAATAGTAGGGACTACAGTAACATTTTGAATACCCTTCTTCTTCGACGCCCGCGTCGCCATACCACCAGCACCGGTACGTTGCCATGACAACTATATCCTACAGTTATCAAATACAGGGGAAAGACAATTCCACTTGAAAAAACAAATATTTTAGGGGTGTGTGTATATGTGTGTATGTATGTGTGTGCGTGTGTGCGGACAAGTTCCGGCTGCTCCCACTCTGGCAACACCGCGCTCTACAACACGAGCAACAGTGCGGTGGGGCTCACCGAAAAAAAAACAAAACAAAAAAACTATGTCCGGCTGCCCCCACTCTGGCAACACCGCGCTCCACAGCACGAGCAACAGTGCGGTGGGGCTGGCCGGAAAAAAAACAAACAGGCAGACGGAATCCGGAGAGAGGAAAGAAAAGAAAAAAAAAAAATGACACTAACGTCCGATACAACCCCCTGTACTCAATAACCCGGTAGAGAAAAAAAACCAAAATCTGGCTAAATACACAACAGGAATGGAAGACTGAGCGGCAACAGAAAGGCAAGACTTTACGGCCGTACCTGCGTGAGGTACCCGGCGGAAGGAGGTCTGGACGCGGTCGACTCCCCTCGGTCTCACCTCGACCCCCCGGTCACACCGGATGTTCCTTCAGGCCACCAAGACTCCCTTCACGCTAGAGTCACCCAGCCAACCACCACAAACAAACACGACAAACTAACTAAATGAATACAAAACAGACAGAACTAAACAGGTACTCCGCGAAACGAGAGAGACAGTCAGAGCCCTTCACATCCCGGACGAGCCCCCACAATTGTCACGACCGACCCCTGGAGGTCTGCCCTGACAGGATCGGTCTAGATGGGAGTGAAGGGAATGGCTGACCTCGCACGCCTCGCAAGAGCCCACACGAGAAAGATTACGATACAACACCCCATTTATTCACACCAGCACACACAGTCATAAATAAGCATTCCAACACACACAACATGCACAATCGCAATCAAGCATTCCAACGCACACACACAGGCACAATCACAATCAAGCACTCCAACACACACAACATGCACGATTATAAAATACATTTCACCATACGACGTACACAATCACAATTACAGCATTCCAGCACATATGATATATACACAATTAAAAGAAACATTTCCAGCATCCATCCCTTCCCACACCATGGAGTGCCTCCACACCCCTGCCCCTGTCAAGTCTACTGGGAGCACCCTATCGCACTAGGTGCTCCGAACCGGGTCGGTTCTCACAGGGAGTCGCTCAAAGCCGACACCCTCGACACACAAGCAGGCAGTGAAGAGCGCGTCCCGGGGGGGGAGGGGGGGGGGGGGGGGGGGGGGGGGGGGAACGAGTGGCGCTGTTACTGGAGGTCCTGGACGGGGGTCAGGGCCGGCCAGTCAAGACGGCGGGCTCCTCTACCAGTCCGCGGTCCCGACCAGAGCGTGGCCTCGACCAGCGCGTGGCACCATCCAGTCCGCGGTCCCAGCCAGAGCGTGGCCTCAACCAGCACGTGGCACCATCCAGTCCGTGGTCCCAGCCAGAGCGTGGCCTCAACCAGCACGTGGCACACCATCCAGTCCATGGTCCCAGCCAGAGCGTGGCCTCAACCAGCACGTGGCACCATCCAGTCGTGGTCTCAGCCAGAGCGTGGCCTCAACCAGCACGTGGCACCATCCAGTCCGCGGTCTCAGCCAGAGCGTGGCCTCAACCAGCACGTGGCACCATCCAGTCCGCGGTCTCAGCCAGAGCGTGGCCTCAACCAGCACGTGGCACCATCCAGTCCAGACTCCGGGTGAAGCCCCCGGGGGGGGGGGGGGGAAACGAGCTGGGAGGAGAGAAGAAAGGGAGGGAAGGAAGAAGGAAGGAGGAAGGAAGGGTACTGGAACCCCGCCGTCAGTACAGTCTGACCCATGCTGCTAAATCTTAACACCACTCGCATGATGGGCGAGGGGAAGTCTATCAAACGCACCAACAGCCCCAGCTCAACACAGACCTGAGGATAACACAGTAAAACCGATCAAATCGTTAAAGTCTTCTCACATGAAGCAGGTAAGGGACTGCATTAAATCAACAGGCTATAAAACAAATATGAATTATCTTTACCCTTCTCTCACTCACGTTTAAACAATTTCCTTTCTTAGGAAATAAACCAACACAGCGACCATCGCTTAATAACTGCCACCACATTTGCAAATAATAATTCAATGGCATAATTGTCACATTTTATAGCCACATTTCAAAAATAACACAAATCTCCAACCACGCATCCGAACGACAAATCATGCGTACGCACACTCGCGAACATAAAACTCGTTCTCCTTGCACACACAAACAGACGGTGGCCGAAGAACAAGAGTCCGGCGAATGTGACAGGGGCGGACGAGCGAGACCAAGCAAGTTCCAACCCTGAATCACCAGGTTCTCTCCCATCCCCACCGACTACCGCATCACCAGATGCATAAACAGGAGAAAGAATTTTGGATATAATTTAGAATGGCCAGGTTTAAAGATTGAATTAACCAGAG
Source organism: Conus ventricosus (assembly GCA_018398815.1). Classification (NCBI taxonomy): domain Eukaryota; kingdom Metazoa; phylum Mollusca; class Gastropoda; order Neogastropoda; family Conidae; genus Conus; species Conus ventricosus. The sequence goes on from CM031606.1 coordinate 6,454,082, forward strand.
AAAAGGTCTCAAACAATATTTCTTTTACAATTTTGAAAACAAAAGAAAATTGCGCAAAAGAGAAGACTAAGCCGGCTAACAACAACAAACCAAAACAAACAACCACGAAACTGATGCTTACCAGCTACCCGTGGGTGACCCCGAAGAGGCGGGTCAAACGACTCTCTCTGCCCTCTGTCCAGTCGAGAGGACAGAGGCACAGGTGCGGAAAAAGAAGAAGTGATGTCCCTCTCCTACAGGCCGACTGTAGGAATTGAAAGATACCGACTGTACCCTCGATGATACGGTGAAGAACCAAGACCGGAGCAGGCGCTCCCAGAGACATCTTCCGCTCGAGTGAAGAGCTAACCTCCCTCAGCGATGGCGGCCAACATGCCACGCTGCGTCACAGAGTGAGCATACTTCAAACTAAAAGAAATGAAGCACGTGCGAAAGGTTAAAAAGACAGGCGAGAGGCCGATAGACAGCAAGTTCGAGAGAAAGGTACCAGCCACCCGTGAACCTACAGGATGGAATAGCACGGGCAGTGGAATTAGAGAGAGAGAGAGAGAAAGCAAACCGAAGTTGAGCTGAACTACACCAAGGTGCAACCGCACCACAAGCCACATTAAGGGACGGATACACGACAACAGCAAACGACAATAAACAAATGAATAATTCCGCCACCCTAGATGGGTCAAACGTCGTAGGCCTCGTGACAAACTCGTGACACACACACACATTACATCACATATTCACACATAAAGATATACGTACGGATTCTTGTCGTCCAAGAGCTTAGCTGTATATTGTCAAGTGTTCTCACGGAAACGGAATGGACATCACGCCCAAAATATTTCTCCTATCAACTGGAGAAATCTGGCAACGAGTCAAAGCTCCCAGCGGTAGAGAACTCCAGACCACCGCTCAATCGTAAGTAGAGTATCACTGATGCAGTTTCCTGGTAATTTATGCAGCAATGTTTCTACACTTCCATTGCATAGATGTTCAGCCGTATTTCCACACTCCATTGCATAGACCTATTTGCATCGTTCTTTTCAGCCACATTACAACAGTTCACTGCATCGACTTTTCTGTACCGTGGCTTCAGAACCACGGGAAAATTTTCAACCACGAGTGGCTGTGTGTGTGTGTGTGTGTGTGTGTGTGTGTGTGTGTGTGTGTGTGTGTGTGTGTGTGTGTGTGTGAGAGAGAGAGAGAGAGAGAGAGAGAGAGAGAGAGAGAGAGAGAGATGAGAGAGGGAGAGAGGGAGAGAGAGAGAGTCATAAGACAAACGCCACATTATGACCGAACACGCTTTCATAAAGCTTTTTTTCACATGAAAAGTCACATTTGGTTTCAGCAACAAAACATTCCAATACTACCCGTGTACCTGATAAAGGAAAGCCCACATCCCTTTCAAGTCACTGTTAACATTATAATGGTATACCACATCCCTTCCATGTCACGGTCGACATTATAATGGTATACCACCACATCCCTTCCACACTGTCCACATTATAATGGTATACCACCACATCCCTTCCATGTCACTGTCCACATTATAATGGTATACCACATCCCTTCCATGTCACTGTCCACTTATAATGGGATACCACATCCCTTCCATGTCACTGTCCACATTATAATGGTATACTACATCCCTTCCATGTCACTGTCCACATTATAATGGTATACCACATCCCTTCCATGTCACTGTCCACATTATAATGGTATACCACATCCCTTCCATGTCACTGTCCACATTATAATGGTATACCACCACATCCCTTCCATGTCACTGTCCACATTATAATGGTATACCACATCCCTTCCATGTCACTGTCCACATTATAATGGTATACCACATCCCTTCCATGTCACTGTCCACATTATAATTGGTATACCACATCCCTACCAAGTCACTGTCCACATTATAATGGTATACCACATCCCTACCAAGTCACTGTCCACATTATAATGGTGTACCACATCCTACCAAGTCACTGTCCACATTATATAGGTATACCACATCCCTACCAAGTCACTGTCCACATTATAATTGTATACCACATCCCCTACCAAGTCACTGTCCACATTATAATGGTATACCACGCATGAGCAGG
>CM031606.1:6456286-6476286 GCA_018398815.1 Conus ventricosus
GATCCCCTGTGTTGCACTCCTCCTGATGCTTAACCTCACTTATCTCTGGAAGAAGCTTGTCTTAACTAATGACGTAGAATCGAACCCAGGACCTAGAGAGAACAGGAAAACTTCATTCTGGGCCACTTGCTCCTCCACCGAGTTTTCGGGCGAAAGTGGCCTAAAAGCCGCCTTTCCCTGTTCTCTGACAAGTAAGACTTCAATAACCAAAAAATAACGATTATCTACAAACAAACATACTGTGCAGGGTTATCCGTTTTCAATACTAATTTACTAAACTTAACAGATTTCAGTTTTTGTTTAATCCTATGTTTTTCTGATCGTTTTCAATAACATCATTTTCGCGCAAACATTCTTCAAATGAGTCTCTGTCTTTCATGTGAAATAACACTACAGTCTTTAACTGTTCTCTAAAGTCTTTTAAAACCGAGTTATATTTCTGGCATAAAATCCACACACTTATCCCATCATGTCTTCCACTGAAAGCTAGTTTTGACAAAGTGTTTCTCTTTTTAACTATATCTTTTTCTGCTGAACAGTCATCTATAATAAAGAGTGTCTGCGTTCCTTCAAACACTTTATAAAAGTATTCTAAACACTCACTCAGTTTAGTGCTAGGATTAACTAAATATACGTCATTGTCTGTCCATATAAACCTTCTATCATGATATGCTTTGTTCCTTTTAAGTGTTGGACAGAAAATCCAATATGATCAAAATTATAGCGATAAACTGTTTGTAATAAGTCTAGGACAAATATTGTTTTTCCACAACCAGTCTGCCCACAAATCATTGAACAATGAGGGGATTTTATCATAAAGTTTAACTGCTCCATAGTTTTATAACAGAGTTTAATCTAATCCAGTTATTATTTTTATCATACTCTCCGTCAAAACTTGTTCAGTATAATAAAACCCTATGAGGCCTAAATGTGTAAGATTAATCCAATTCAGTTCTGTAAGATTGTTTCTATTTAAGTCAACATTGATTTTGTTGCTTGTTGTTATGATCTTAATATCCTCGCCATTGTGAAGAACGACGATGGTAACGTTAAGGCGTTTAACGTCTAAGTTTTGCCAGCTAATATTAATTCCTTTTATAAGGACGTCACTAACGCCCACAACCCCATCCCTCTCCACATCTTTAAAGACAGAAATTTCAAATATCATTGTGAACGTGTCTCCTAATTTTCTGCTTGGAAAGAACTGTAATTTTGTAGAAGCTTTTTTTACAACTGTTTCTTTTCTGTGGAGGATGTACTGTTTTTTCCCATATGGCGTTATTTCAATTTCTTTCCGACTATTGTCGTCCGGCATAAGACTTACATGTAAAGGGCCAGAGTTGAATGCTTTTCTGAAACTTTTTTGACGGCTAAAATATGTAAATGGGCTTATGAATTCAAATTTTATGTCCCATTCTAAATATGGTTCTAAGTGCCATTTGAGGTCAGGTTTTCGAACTATTTTATATTCATACTGGCCAACATTATTTGCCTCTAGATTGCGCAGTTGTTCTAGTTTAGGAAACTTTTTGCTGTCGCCAAAACCTCTTTGCGTTTATAATCACCATCTTTAGTGTACTCAAAACCATACAAAGCGCCTATTTCACCGTTCTGTTCAAAGTCCGCAACATCTGCAAGGTCTTTTAATTCTAAAGTTATACACCTTACAGGCGCTAATGTAACTCCGGATTCTTCTGGCCCATGCGACATTTTTAGTACAGTTTATTATTTTATTTCCAAAAACAATGTGTAGGTTATCGCATTTCACAACTTTCCCTGCTTTGTCTGCAATTTTTATATTAAATGATCCAACCCTTCCACAAACTAATCTTTTAAACTGTAAATTAGGGAATTGTATAATTTCATAATCGCAATATGCAGCTTTCCCCGCCGGTAAAGCTCTTAAAACATTTGAGGGCCTTCCATCATATAAGTTTTCATCAGTGCTCAGCTCATCCAAATGAACATAAAGTAATGAATGTAATGCAAGATCGAGCGGATTTTCCCCCTTAAAAGTAGTTTCGTTTGGCACAACAACAAATCTTTTAGTGACCTGAGTGTCAACTTTAAAGCCTAACATTTTAGCTAGCTCTTTATCAAATAAGTAATCTGCTTTTTCAGGTTCGAATGTTAATATTGTTTTTTAGATTTGCATTGTTAAGTTTGAGAGTAATGCCGAATTTACTCATTGCTTCTTTTAGTGAGCAAAACCCGTAATAACCATCAGGTATTGTTAACTGGTTAGCTTTGAGCCCCACAACTTTTGTAATCTTATTATTCCCCTTGGTTTCGCTTATATTAAACCCTTCGACTTTGTAAAATATTTCATGGAGCGCGGCCGTTTTGGCCCGCAATTGTTTTTCAATAGCATGTTCTAAAAACGAAGGACGGTCTGAGTTGTTATTGTTACAAACATTTTTTAAACATAATAAAATGATTTGCATTCAAATATACTGGTGCAAAATATTCTGTTGGGCCGCACTACAATCTTAAAATATAGCAACTGATACTCTTGACATTGCTGTGACCCAGACTGCTCTTTTCATAAAAAGGTGAGTACTCCATTAAGCAGATATCTTAACCCCCCTATTGAAAACGACCACATCAAGAAAGCGTGGTTTAGTCATCCGATGCAGTTTTATCAGAACCAGTTAAACTTTGCTGTGTTTTGCGCATCAACTGGGTGTGGAGTGTCGTATGCTGATCATTTAAATCACCATGATCCTTTGGTGAGGTCAGTGTACAGATTTCATTTCTATTACACCTTCAGACGTATTTTGTCTGAACTGCAAGCGCCATTACCAAATGACAAAACCGTTTAATCCATTCAGCAACAGAATAGACATGAAGGCTTTTGAAAGAATCTGTAACGAATTCAATATTAACATCAAGACAGGCTTTAGACAAAAGTTGGATCATAATCTGGCCTAGGCGACCTTTATTTTCGGGGAAACGCACAGAAAGTATAACTATGACTGGCATCCTCCTTTCAAATCTTTCTTTTTTGGCCAAACTGTTGAGCCCGGGTCCCTACAGCAAGAGCATAAAACAGCATGGACAACATTTATCTTAGACACTTCTAAGGCCTAACTAGGGCGGGAATTAGAACGAATAAACGACTCTATTCGTACTTACGTTTGGTGTTTGCTAGGTCGCAAGCACAGGCAAGATCAAGCATAACTGATCCTTCTACTGGCTTTGACGCGCAAAAACAATACTTAGCAAATTTAGAGGACGCCATTAATTCTACAGTTGATTTACCTTCAAGTATTCAAAGGTACCAACATGTTTTACAATACCAAGATCGAAAGTAGACTTTGCTGTTGGCACTGGTTTATACATGCTGCCTTCTGACCTCAGACTCCAGTAGGTACAATAATAAACTATAATAATGAAATTCTTATAGCAGGCAATGAACAGAAGGTTGGGAAAAACGACATAAATTCTGAGCCAGTAATAATACAAACAATAAAAGAACACCCAAGATTAAGTCATTTCCCAAACCCCGAAGTCCAAACCCCCAAAGTCATTGAAGATCAGCAAAGCTCGCGGACTCTGTTCGCGATGGACCATGGGAAAATGAAAAGACAGCGCTTGTTCTTGGATTAACTGGCATAGGATTACTTGGTCTTTATCTTACTAAATAGTAACCCAACTATTAAAAAGAACTAATGTCCATAAGTGCTCGGCCATAAAACCAACTACTTTGCTTGCAGTAGACAAAAGCAGCTGACAATACTCCCAATACTCCTGGTAAAGCGTCCAAGGCTTTACCAGCTAATTTTTTTAATAAACTTGCAAGATGATCAAGCTGTTTTTTTACCATGATTTATCAGGCGGAGATGGAGGCGATGGCGGCGGAGGCACTGAACTTTGCCCTCCACCGCCGCCTGTAATAGCCATCACCAGTGTACTTATTGCAAATCCCAAGGCAGTTATAACGCTTGCTAATGTGACGCCTTGCTCTCTAAACAGCGTTTTTATTCGTTCTGCTAGCGTTGTGTCTTCATATAAAATTTTTCGGATAGTTTCTCTTATTCTATTCACTTGAGTTCGTAATTGGTCTCGGTTAGTAGTTAGCACTTCTAGTCTTGCTGATCTTTCTTGTTCAAGATCTTTTTAGTCTTTGGGTTATTCTTTCTTTAATAATCATGCCCTAAGTCGGCGTCATCAGCCTCAACGAGTTTTTCTTTTTCTCTTCTTATATGCCCATCTAGTTCACCTAGTTTTTGCTAAATTGTTTGTTAATTCGCCTCTGATGGTTCTTAAAGCATGATCAAGGGCCGCTATTTCTCGCATGGGTAGCGGTGAGTCGTGTATAGTCTTTAACGCTGTTTCTTCTGAAAAACTGGTTTCTGCTTCTATTGCATTTATATTTCATCTGCCGATTGATTAATTCTTTAAGTTCCATGTTTTGTATTTGGTTAGCTGTTGGGAGTTCCTGCAGCGTGTTTTGAAGTTTAGCAACTGCATCCCTATCTAATTTCGGTCTAACAAGGCCAAGGCGATTTTGATCTTTCACACTGAGTCTTTGTATAATTGTACTCTTGGCTAAAAACTTTGATGGGTCGGGTTTAGTTGTAAGCCGAACAAGTTGCCCTTGATCGTTTTTTACAGACAAATGATCATCTTTTAATTCAAAATCATTTGGGTCTATAAATTCGGGAGGTTCTTGGCCTAAACTTTCGTAAAATGATTTAACCTTACTTTCTGTTAATTCATGCCGCATTGAGAGCGTTGAGCGATGCTGTGTCAAAGGGATCATTTCACTCATGTCGTCTCCAAGATCAAAAACATCATAATCTTCTTCGCCTTCAATTCCTGCCATGTTTTTAAATAATTAACTTTTTATTTTGCTTCATAAAAATGCCACAACAAGCACATGGCTCGATTCTTAACCCGCATAGAAGTCTGAAAGAGCCCCATGGCGTGAAGGGAAATAAACGGAATATTATTGTTCCAAATAATCCATCTACTATTGATGCAGATCAAATTCTTACTGTCAAATTTCCAGACCTAGGAGCAGATGAATTGATTGTGCCAGGCTCTGCCCGTCTTACTTTCAAAATAGAACTCGTTTCAACAACAGACCCAAACAGGACAGTTGTACAGAATCTGGGGCGGGCAATCGTTAAGAAAATTTCTATAAAACTTGAGGGGCAAGAAATATTTTCTTTACACAATGCAGACATATTTTTAACCTATTCTGATCTATGGCTAACGGGAATGAAAGGGCTGATCTTGCGTTTCAAGGAATCGAAAATGAAGAAGCACTAAAACATAGAATAGGCGCTGGAGATACTAAAGACGGCAAAAAGTATGTAGCCGTAAATTTTGCGTATGGAAATCGCTTTTCCATCCCCTTAGATTTTGAGTTGTTAAAAGCGCATGCGCCATACTTCAAGGGGATTAAAAGACAGATTGTCATATGAACTAACTTTTAATGAATACAAACGTGTTATCAGATCATCAGACACCGGAGCAAAGTACAGCATTTCTGACATCTCGTTAGAGTTTGACGTTGTTAGCAACCCTTTCTTAGCAGAGCTGATTGAGCAACAATATCAGAGAAAAATTAGTAATATATTACGACAGAGTGATTCATCATACAACATATCCCAGAAGCAGGGCAGACACTATATGGAATTTTAGTTTTAGCGTCGCAGCAAGATCGCTTTAAGGTATTTATTGCTGTGTGAAGATGAAGAACCGTTCAAAAGAGCAAGTGAAAAGTTTTTTAATCCTAAAATAACGAAAGTGCAATGTTCGATTGAGGTAGTCCTAACCAAATCTACGCTAGCGGGCTTAAAACCTTATCAGCATTTGATGAAATAAGAAAACTGTTTGGAGGCGGGAGGTGTAGAAACCCAAACAGTTGACCTTGCGTCTAAAGATTTACATCTTCACAATGTTAGGCTTGATGATTATTTAACACGAAATACGGTTTATGGATTGACCTAAGGTCAACAGAGGATAATCAGTTGCTTGGTAAGCGGGAGAGCTGTGAGAGACGTAATAAACATTCAAATTGATAAAGAAGAGAAGCCGATAAACCGCTTAATGTACATTTTGTTTTAATATATGATGCGCAGCTGAATATTGGAGATAACAGATTAAAAGATGTAGTATACTAAATTATTTTTTATTTAAAAAAGCATGTCTGTTCAGGTTTATCCAAATGTGCCTACAGCGCCGCCAAAAGAAGAGATAGTAGAAACCCCTAACATAAAAAACCTCAGATTAACCAACATTACACAAATGCAGCAAGTACTAGAGCAAGACCTTTCAAAATACAGCAAAACCAAACGAAGGTATTCTGCTGCCTTTAATGCTGTTACATATGTTTAATACTGGAGCATCAACTATAAGTGCTCTATCAGCAGGAACGAGTGTAGGTCTCTTAGCAACAGGCGTAGGTGCGCCCGCAGCTTTACCTCTAGGCGGTTTGTCTTTAGCTCTCGGCCTGTGTTCATTAGCTGTAGGTGCTGCTAGCAAAAAAAATAAAAACTAAACTCCAAAAGCACACAGCTATGGTTCAACTAATAACAGCTAAACTTAGCTCGTTCAAACTGACAATAAATAAAGCACTAGCTGACTCAAACATCACGGATGAAGAATTTAATCGTTTACAGGCCGATTTTGATGACTACAAAAGACAAAGTTTGATCTTCAAAGAAAGGCGAGGACAACTTTTTCTCAACAGCCAGACGCCGAGCAGATAAAAAAGGAATGCTTAAAAAAAGTAAACGAAACATTAAACTCTGTTCTAAACAGCTCACATTAACAACCCCAAAAGGTGTTTATACTTTAGTTTATGAGTCCAAGCGCAAAAAGACCGTCGATATTGGTTCTGATTAATTTTTTTTTTTTTAATTTAAATAAATATGTTGGCTTAGAAAAGAAAGACAGCATGGCTAAGATATATGAAGGACAAGACGAATTTTTTGAAGGAATGCTCGAGAGAGAGCGTTTATCAAGAGCACTGAATGATATGATTTAGAAGTCATTGACCCAACAAACGTACAGGCAAGCGTTGTTCATGCTATTTCTCAAGTTCAGGCAAACTAACATTAGACCCACGGTTAAAGTAATGTTAGCTGTTTTAACGACTATGTAACAATAAATGAAGAAAATCTAGAAGTCTGGGTCTCAACTAAAACAGCAACTATTTTTTCCCATAATGACTTAACACCGGTTGGCAGACGAACTGCTTGCACAGTTTGACGCTGCCGCTGAAGAAGCTAAATGAGAGGGCTCTGGTTGGTCAGAGGGCGAAGTCTTAGAGATTTAGATTAAAACAGGCTAAGTATGCACCGATTGTAGGCAAGGCTTACATTCCGCTACCTCGAGAGTTGGTTTCAAAGAGAGCAGTTTTAAACATAAAGGAATTCAGACGACAAATGTTTCATGTGGTGTGTTCTTGCAAGACTGCATCATGTCCGCGAACACGCAGAGAGAGTGACTAACTATCGGCAATTACACCAAAGATCTTAACTTTAATGGAATATCCTTTCCTGTTGTGTAGACCAAATTGATCAGTTTGAAGAACAAACAAACAATAACTGTTTAATGTATTACCATGCATGGATGAGGAAACAAATTTGGCGCCAATTAAAGTGTCCAAGAACAGCCCAACAATAGGCGAACCAGACAAAAATCATGTTGACTTACTCCTAATGTCTTCGCCAACAGGGCTACCGCATTACACAATGATACGAACAATGAGTAGACTAATGCAGCATACTTCAAAAGATCATGGCAAACAAGAATTCTGTAGAAAATGTTTAACAGAATGCCATCTGTTCAAGCCGTGAGCGAACATAAGAAACATTGTAAAAGTTCTGTAGACTGTAATACAGAACTAATTACGCCCCCACCTGGATCTAAAGTTAGTTTTAAGAACTGGAAACGGCTGCAAACAAGTCCATACTTTAGTTTACGCAGACTTCGAGTCGCTTATTGTTCCTTATGAAGGGCCAGCACCACAAAACTTCGAAAAACAGTTCTTAATGAGTAATCATCAGATTTGTTCATTTGCCTTCATTGTTGTCGGGTCGGATGGCGCCCATTCAGCACCAGAATTATACAGAGGCCCAAATGCGGCTAGAAGATTTTTTACAGCGCATGCAGCAAGTGCGCAATGACTGTTCTAATAATCTGAATTTATCTGAAATCATAATGACGCCTGAAGACCAACAACAGTATGACTCAGCCACACATTGTTGGATTTGTGGTTTGGGCCTCTCAACAGCGAATCCAACAGTAAAGACCATGATCACATTAGCGGAAAGTTCAGAGGAGCTGCGCACAACAAATGCAATCTTCAACTAAAGTTTGAACCAAAGACATGGAAGCTGCCCATCTTCTTTCATAACTTGCGAGGTTACGACTCTCATCTTATTTGCAAGCAGTAACCAACGCCTTCAGGGTAGCATGCATTGCACAGTCATCAGAAAAGTACATGTGCTTTAATCTAATAACATGTCTTTTTTATGACTCTATGCAACACATGATGGGTTCATTAGAGTCACTGGCTATGTCCTTAAAGTCCTGCCCAATTAAGAAGAATATTTTGGGACCCAACGCTTGTTAGAAAGGGTGTTTACCCTTATGAGTACATGAACAGTTGGGAAAGGTTTGATGAAGACTCACTTCCGCCTAAAGGCGCGTTCTTTTCTAGTCTTAGAGGAAAGGACATCAGCGACTCCGATTACCAGCATGCTCAAGATCGTGGCAGACGTTAGATTGTAAAACGATGGGAGCTATCATGATTCATATTTAAGGGCAGATACATGTTTGTTGGCGGATATTTTTGAAAACTATAGAAAGACCTGCATGAAACATTATAGCCTGGATCCCGCGCATTACATTTCTGCGCCTGGGATGAGTTGGGACGCTTTCTTAAAGTTTACTGGAGTACAGATTGATTTATTGTCTGACCTACCAATGATTCAGATGATGAAAACGGTTGCGTGGAGGAATTAGTAATGGCGTCGCATCATTACTGTAAAGCAAACAACAAATACTTGGACGATTATGATCCCAGTAAAAGGTCTAACTATCTTATGTATTTAGATGCAAACAATCTGTACGGATGGGCAATGGCGCAATCACTTCCATTACGTAACTTTAAAATGTACACAGGCGGCGATCCGAATAATATTCAAAAGGCATTAAAGTGGTTGGGCAGTTTAACGCCTGATCAACAGCGTGGTTTCATTCTAGAAGTTGATTTAGAATATCCTCATGAACTCCATGACCTGCATAATGACTATCCATTAGCAGCAGAAAGTCTAAAGATGGATCCAAAGAGAGCCGCCTAAACTTGTGCCTAATCTTCGAGGCAAAAAAAATTATGTCTGTCATTACAGACTTCTACAATTTTATTTAAGACATGGGTTGAAGTTGACAGCAGTTCATCGCATAATTGCTTTTGATTTAAGAACAGTTCATGAAACCATACATCATGAAGAACACTGATCTCAGAACTAAAATCCACAGATGCTTCAGAAAAAGACTTTTCAAGCTGATGAACAACAGCTGTTTTGGAAAGACTATGGAGAATCCGCACAAGCGCAAAGATGTCAGATTAGTCACCAGAGAGAACGAAGCAATTAAGCTGACTTCAAAACCTAATTATCAGGACTTCAGAAGATTTCATGATCAGCTTTTTGGCATAATGATGAAAAAAAAGAAAGTCAAATTGGACAAACCTGTTTTTATTGGGTTTACTGTTTTAGAATTATCAAAGCTTTTGATGTTAGAATTTCTTTATGACTACTTTAAGCCCTTGTATCCTGAGTCCAGAGTACTTTTACACAGATACAGATAGTTTTGTTATAGATATCCCTACTGAAGACATCTATAAAGACATGGAAATCGAAGTGGCTAAAGGACATGCGGGATGGTATGACACGTCCGATTATCCTAAAGATTCGCCTTTGCATTCAATTACTAATAAGAAGGTTTTAGGAAAGATGAAGGATGAATTATCCGGAAAGGTGATCAAGGAGTTTGTTGGTTTAAGGTCAAAAATGTACAGTATTTCGAGCCAGGAGAAAATCATTAAGAAAGCAAAGGGAATATCTCGCAGTGTTGTGCAGTCAAACATATCACATGACAACTACAAAGAAGCATTGTTTGGCAATAAGACTTTTCATCATGACAACGTAAAACTGCGATCTAATCTACATGAGATCAACACAACAGTTGTAACAAAGAAGTCGTTAGATAGAACAAACACAAAACGTGTGTTTGTTAATCCAGAGTTTTCATATGCATTGGACATTATAGAACCGTAAAATAATTAAAGCGGAACTGTGTCTGCGGAATTATCTGCAGTTCTTCCTTCACAAAAGATCTTTGAGGAGCTGGTTTTTTTGTTGTGTCTGTTTCTCGTAAATAATACACGGGCGGATTCATCTTTACAATTCTTTTTATTCATATGGATCAATACTCCAAATTGGATCGGTTGCCCTGATGCGAGTGTCCCCTTCTGCTTCCCCGGTAAATAAAGGTACCTTACTTTTAACCAAACGGTAATAGTTTTGCCGGATGAAGACTCTCCTTCAGCAACATTTATTGTTTGTTTTTTGATTGCTTGTACTGGTTTTAACCCTTTAAATTCTTCATTATTCATTGCGCGCAAAACTGAGGGCAGTCTTCTAACCCATTCTGTGTTGCGAGAATTGTCAATCAGCTCTCTGTGATACTGGTAGGAAAAAAGTCTTTCAGCTAACTGTTTGTTAAAGTTTTCGACTAAAGCCTGTGATCTGTGAACTCCTGGAATGCCTCTTCTAATGGTAACTCTATGTTTTAACAATAATTGATTCACTTGCCTTTAAATTCTTTTCCATCATCAACTTGAATCATGCGAGGGTAAGTTAAAGGGCCTCGTTGGTATATCAGTTGTATGGCAACAGCAACAGCAGAAGCGCTCTTTTGTGTTAATGGTTCCGCATCTTTGTATCTTGAAGCTATGTCAATGACTGTGAGTGCGTACTTAAATCTTTTTCGTCTAATCCTATCAGAGGGTAAATATAGAAGATCCATTTGATGGGTGTCGTTTGGAGTTGTATTGACAAAGTGTGGTCTCTGTATTCGGCTAGGCGCTGGTAAATAAATTTGCCAAATCGCTTGTTTAGATAACCATTCTTTTGCTGTTTGTTCACTGACTCCGCTGCTTGGCTTAGCTTTTAATTGCCGCGATTCCCTTCCAATATCCTTTTGGCGAATAATAAATTTTGTTCATTTTTTACTCAGCCAATATTATGCGCAACAAATATACAACGGTCTACCAACGACAATAAACCCGATTTCTTGCATCTTTTTGTTTTTCTGATGGTGATAAAAGTCACTGAATTTTGGTGGGGGCAATGTCTCGATTGGTTTGCTGTTACAAGATAATATTGTTTTATTGCTTGATCAACATTTTTAAATGTGTAAGCTGCATGCCCCTGTTTTTTCAGTGTGTTATTAATAAAATCTAACTGCTCAAGTCTCTGCTTTTCATAGGCGTCTTGCGCAGCTGCTAGTTGCTCCATAGCTTTGTTATGTCTTTTTCTCTCGCCGTCATCCCGCAGTTTACTAAATGCGAAATTACTTCCGCTAAAAGCAAGCGCATTCACCACAGCGCCGCCTATCATTATTGCGAGTGAAGCCATTTTTATAAATGTATTTTTTTCTTACATATTTATATTGTCTGGAATTATTCCTTGCTTAACTAGAAAATCTTTCGTAGCAAACGAAGCTGCAACAATAGCAATTAGCTTTGCTGAATCCTCAAAGTCTAGTTTGCCAAGATCTGCTGGTTTAATTCTTAACAGGCTTTTACCAAGCATTGAGTATCCTACACTTAGACCTCCAATAACAGCAGAATGGTATACAAGGTTGGTAACAGTTTTTTCGGGTGCTCATTTTTATAAAATAAAATAATTATAATTATTAAAAAAACATGAACAGTGATGATCTACTACAGCTACAGGGCAGCCTAAACCTTCCTGAACTTATGAATGACCAAGTTGATGATCAAGCTATTATGCCCAAAAAGGAGAGGCTGTATTCTTTGGCAGCATGTGGAAAACAATACAGTTCCTCGGAACTGAATTCAGCATAGAACAGATTCAACAGATGTCTACACAAGACATTATAAAGTATCATAACAGGTATGAAGCGCAGCTGGGGTCTAGAATGGTGAAAGTGTGGGGCAAACGGTTCTTAGTTTGTACACTAAACTAGTCAGTAGATTTGCTCCCATTGATTCTGAACAAGATCTTACGTATGATTTAACGCAAGATCCAGTTTTAACAAAGTCATTAGAGTCTCTAGGTGTGTGATCTATACTACAGATTTGGAACATTGTTATCGCCATTAATCATGGGATTAATAACTTTTAATCATATAGATTTTGTTTCCCTTCAAAATGAACGAGCTAGAAAATCATCAGAATCAGGAAACATTGAATCAAGTGGAGAAAGTAACCAAGCCAGAAATCATCAGAAAACACTGAACCAGGTGGGGACCAGTGAAAAGCATCCTCATCCTGGGCGTGTTAAAGCAGGAAAAAAATTAGCAGAGTGGAACAGACAAAAAAAATTAATGTTACAGAATATAACTCATCATGAAAACATACCGCCGCCAGCGCCAGAACAAGTTGATTCAATGCCCGCTATAAAAACTCCATGTGATACAAGCCCTACAGCGCCAAAGTCTTCATGGAATATTGAACTTAAAACTGTTTACCATTTTTTGGCGCCATTGCGCTGTTGGGGGCAGTTATTACGGTTATAAAATATATAAAGAATGGCAGCCAAAACAAAAGCAATCAAAAAAATCTGAACCGTTAAATACAGAAAAAGACAACTGCACGCCAAAACGTCAACAACAAAAGATCATTTTGATCCATTTATAATGCAATAATATTTTAAATTTTTTAATAAAAATAGATCATGGCGTATTATAAATGATAAAGTCAATAAATAAAGACATGGAGTCTATAAAAGACATTTCCATAGACCAGAATCAATGCGGTTGCTTAGGATGTAAGACCTTCATTAAGATCTATGCTGACCGATCCCGCGCTAAGGCGTAAGCAAGACATCCTCAACGATGACGCGTTTTTGAGGCGTGTGTGTACTATATTAGACATCTACTATTTAAGATAAAAACATAGATTGTATTTTTTTGATATTATAAGATAACTTAAATAAACCTTGGTTGTACTTAGAGGATGACTTAGTTATGATCTTAGGTTAACTTGGGTAAGAACTTGAGGATGACTTGGGTGACTTAAAGATGACTTAAGTAAGAACTTGTAAATGACTTGAGGATGACTTGTGAATAACTTAAGGATGACTTGTGAATGACTTGAGGATGACTTAAGTAAGAACTTGTGAATGACTTAAGGATGACTTGTGAATAACTTGAGGATGACTTGTAAATGACTTGAGGATGACTTGTGAATAAACTTGAGGATGACTTGTGAATGACTTGAGGATGACTTAAGTGTGCGTGCGTGGGGTGGGGGTGGGGAGACGTGCGTGCGTGGGGTGGGGTGCGCAGGAGTTACCTCCCTTAGTGTCCGCACATAGCAAGTACAGGCAGTACCGTAGCCCTCTTGCTACTATAAATAGGCGTTCACCGCATGAACGGTTATTTATAGCAAGGCGGATTTTACCGCAGCCCTCTGCTGCTAAAATAAGCGTTCACAGCAGAACGGCTATTTATAGCAAGGCGGATTTTACCGTAGCCCTCTTGCTACTATAAATAGGCGTTCACCGCATGAACGGTTATTTATAGCAAAACGGATTTTACCGCAGCCCTCTTGCTGCTAAAATAAGGCGTTCACAGCATGAACGGCTATTTATAGCAAGGCGGATTTACCGTAGCCCTCTGGCTACTATAAATAGGCGTTCACACGCAATGAACGGTTATTTATAGTAGCAGTCAGCAGGCTAATTTTACTGCAGTCCTCTTGCCACGAAAATAAGGCGTTCACAGCATGAACGGCTATTTATAGTAGCAGTCAGCAAGGCTACCTTCACCGCAGGTTGCCTCCCACAACAAAGAGTTTCATTTACTTTCCTTCTTGCACAAAAAAAGTTTTACCACACCCCTCCTCTTTTTTTATCCGGGCTTGGGACCAGCATTGGGGCATTGCGCTTTTCAAGGCAGTGACCCATAATCAGAGCATGATGGATAGTTTTTCTTTCGCTAAGTTTTAGTAAAGAGCACCGCTTTGTAAAAATGGAATCATTTCGTCAACAGTCGAAAGATTATCAAAGCCATCAGTAATATTGCCCAAATCTTTTTCTAAATCTCTTTGTGGAACCAACAAGCTTTCAAGGTAGCTGTGTAGTTCATCAATGGTTAGTTCTCGTTTTCTTTCACCCCACCTTCCAAAACGCAATACTGCTCTTTGGCTTACAAGGTAAAAAACAGCGCTCACCTAATTTTCTTTGTTTATATACTCCATCATAAGCTTGTAGTATTGCATATGATCCTCCATAACAAGAAGTTGTTCCTCTGTAAACAAAGCACGTCCGTCTCCATTAGAAGCCATGGCTAAATGCCGGCTCTTGCCAGCGTAGTAGTGTTGACGTGGAGTGCCACGTGGCAGTCTAGAATATTCGCGAACATTTGCTAACACAATAATGGGCAAGTGCCCGCGGCGCACTTGGCCAGGTAAGAGAAGAAACGCAGTAAGCTCGCGAGGCATGGTTTATTGATTTTTTGGTCACAACATAGGTAGACACACAGTTGCAAAACGAGCCGCTCGGCCTGCGCTGTGTTCTATCTAGCCGTGCATACGTGTGTGTGTGTATGTGTGCGTGCGTGCGTGTGTGTGTGTGTGTGTGTGTGTGTGGGGGTGTGTACGTGTGTGTGCGTGCGTGCGTGTGTGTGTGTGTGTGTGTTTTGTGTGTCTGTGTGTGTGTATGTGTTTGTGTGTGTGTGTGGTTATATATAACAGTTGTAGCTGATTCCATGTCTTCCGCACAATTTAATCTATAAAGCTGTTGAAAAAGCATTTGTGATTCAAAAACTTTTTCTAACTTAGAATCCGCACTGTCTTCTAAAACTGCAGCTATATTTTGTGACACCCCAAGTGCTGGGCAGGTAGGCCGGCAACTAGCAATTAAAGCTTACACCGCCCTGACAGAGTTGACAGTACTGAAAAGAGAGCCGTGGGAACAGACACCGTTGTATATGAAGCGCGTTCAGTCACGGCTGCTTTCCCCTACGTTACTCTATGGGGCGTGTTCAGTCCCGGCTACTTTCCCTACGCTACTCTCTGAAACTTTAGTAAATTGTATTAAAATGGATAACCTGCACAGTATGTTTGTTTGTAGATAATCGTTATTTTTTGGTTTATTGACGTCTTACTTGTCAGAGAACAGTAATATGCTGATTCTAGGTCACTTTCGCCCCGAAAACTCGGTGAGGAGCAAGTGGCCCAGAATGAAGGTTTTCCTGTTCTCTCCTAGTCCTAATACCAACGTGAAGCCAGATGAAGAAACCAAGAAACTAGAACACACACTAGAAACAAAACTGACCAACATAGAAACACAAATGTCACAAATACTCACAGCCACGACATTACTCTCAGATGCCTTCAGCTCTCAAGCAGAAACATCAATAGAATCGATCAGAAGCAGACTCATATGGCAGAATCACTCAACCAACTACGCAAAGATGTTTCGACACGAAAAAAGACATACAAGCAAACAGAGACGCAGTTAAACACGTAGCTGAGAAACAGCATACCACAGTGAATAGAGTTGACAGCATGGAAGATGAGCTAGACAGGCTAGAGAGCTTCTCGAGAAGGAACAATGTGAAGATCTTTGGACTGAAGGAAATGCCGGATGAAAATGGAAAAGAAAACTGCGAAGTCTTGGTAAAAGAACTGTTAGAGAAACATCTACCAGAAGAGGATTGGGCAGAAGATGCGATCGAGAGGGCGCATAGATTAGGGAGATTCAACCCGTCAGTCACCAGCCAAGGCCTGTGTTAGTAAAGATGCTAAGGTGGACAGACGTTATGAAAATACTGAGGAACTCTGTGGCTAGGGAGAGGTTAAAGAAAGAAGGAATTAGATTTGCCCAGGACAGGACCAGACGACAGGCAGCGGTTCTAAAAGGACTAAGAGAAGAGGGCAGGTCAGGATACTTCGTTTAGAGGCAAACTGTGCATCCGCGAAGGGAATAAAATGCCATACGGACGGTACAACGTGCAGCGCGGAAGAAAGGATCAGGATGACCATGATAGAATGTCCAGGAGACGAAATGTGATCGGGGATTAACCGGACACACAGTATACAGTTGGGACAAGTCTGGATGAGTTAGAGTTAGAGAAGGCAGTGGTGCCAGAGACTGGGACCTTGAGTGGGAGAGGGAAAGAGAGAGAATGAGACAAAATGAGAGAGTGAGAGAGGATTGAGAGTGAGAGAGAGAGAAGACGAGAAAAGAAGTGAACGAGGAAGAAAATATGGGAGTGAAAGTGGAAAGAACGAAAGAAGAATGAGCAAGGATGATAGAAAACATGTGAGTGTTGATGAGAGCGAGGCAAAGAGTGAAAGCGGAAGTGATTTGGAAACCCAATTATCTTGGGTAGAACTTGTACATGAAATAGGAGGGGGGGTTTCAGAAGAGGACAACGAAACGGAAGATGAGAACTCTGATGCAAAAAATGAAAGGATCGAGTGGAAGAAAAGATGTAGAAGAAGAAAGAAAGTATATGAGCATGATTACATCCAGAGATATGGATGGGAAAGTGCATGTGAGTGAGAAAGGACAGTCAGATGGAATGAAAGAACATAGTAGCACGAAGGATGATGCAAGTTTGACCTCATTAACAGACAAAAACAAAACAGATAGAAGCCACGGTCCGCACAGGTCCTCTTTCACTCGAGTGATCCCAAACAACAACAAACTGACCAACTAATCAGCATTTGGGACATACCGGGGTCAGGTCGTGTACACAGCCGGCTTGCACGACGGACAACACTGACATACTGATCGACAGCACACCTTGCTCGCGGCATGATAGTGACACTGCAGACACTCCCAATCAAAACACCAGTACTGGCCTAATATATAAAGAGAAGGAAAAGTTCAGTAAACCTAGTGTTGTCGCAAAGACAGGGCCAGCTCAAACAAACAACAGCCTCGCGACAAACAACACTGGACGATACTATTCAGGCGTTACACACAGAAGGCGATGAAAACGTTAGGCCAAGCGAAGGAGAGAAAGAAAGGATAGATACTCACACTGTAAGCAAACACTCGCTACGTTCACACACTAGCACCGCCAAAAGCACAAATACACAATCAGGGGAACCCGCGGGAATTCGACGAAGAAGGAAAGAAAGGAAAAAGAAAGAAATGAAGAGTAGGCCGGGGCCGTTCACAGACAGAGCAAACAACTGATAATCCAAAAAGTCTTTCCTTTCTTTGTTGGAATATTGAAGGTCTCTTGGGAAAATTGGCAGACCCAGATTTCTATGATTTTATTACTACATTTGATATCTGTTGCCTTTCTGAAACATTTACCTATAAATCTTTTGATTTTGATGTAAAATTTCAAGAACTTTTGTGCTTTCATTGTCCAGCTACAAAATTTACAAAGATGGGTTGCCCCTTCGGTGGTATTATGATCATTACAAAGACCATATCAGAATATGTACAATTTATTGATACCAATATGGAAATGTGTTATGTGTAAAATTGATGAAAAATGTGTTACAGTGTGATAAAGATATTTTGTATTTTGCTGTTTATGTACACCCTGTGGACAGTCGTTTTTACTCAGATAAGGATTATTCTTGTACTCTTGATTTGATTGAACAATTTATGGTGTCACAAGTTGAGCAAGGAAATGATTTCTATTATGCCATTGGTGGAGACCTAAATGCTCGTATTGGAGAATGGAGCTTAGGTCTTGTCGAGGACAATGATGTATTTGATAAAGAGCAGAATGTGTATGCACGAATATCAAAAGATTCCTACATTAATGGCTTCGGAAAAAGATTGATTGAATTTTGTACAGTCTTTAAGCTTACACCATTAAATGGATTGTGTATGAGAAATTTTGATGGTGCATTCACATTTTCTCAGAAAGAGGAAATAGTACTATTGATTTTTTCTTATGCCCTATTGAATTGGTTGATAATGTAATGAAATGCACAGTTAAAGAAAGAGTTGAATCACATCATATGCAATCATGATGGAAATACAGAGTACTTTACCGGTTACAAAATCAGATGAACAAAAGAAAACATACACAAGGAAGATAAAATGGGATTCGATCAAATTATGCAGGAAATAGACTATGATGTAGATAGGAGTATAGAAAATTTTAATATGCTATTAAAGGAAGCAGGGAAAATGTGCAAGACAATAGAATAGGAGGTCCAAACCAAAACCACCAGTGGGTGGTTTGACAATGATTGTCTACTAAAGAAGAAAGAAGCTAGTCTGGCACTGAGTAAACTTACCAATATTAACAGAAATAAGGACCCAGTAAAATTCAAAGGGAGAAAGGAGACTTACAGAATCAAAAGAGCTCTCTATCAAGAACTAATTAGAGAAAAAAAGAGGTTATATAAAAAAAAACAAATTTATGATACTCTTACACAAAATCAGAAGGATAGTCAGAAATTTTGGAGCACAATAAGAAGCATTAGGAGAAAAAGAATAAAGCAACACTTATCACAACTTTGCATGGAAAGAAACCTTTGAAGGTATATTAAAATCCACAAATAAATGAGACAAATAATGACCATGAAGTACCTCGGCAAGTTATTGAAGAAGAAATTTTTGTTCAAGATTTAGATGTAGAGATATCTGATAATGAAATAAGTTCAGCTATAAAAAATTGAAATCGGGTAAAGCATCAGGATTAGACGAAATTCCGCCAGAATTCTTGAAAACAATAGGACATAAGATAATTCCATTTTTAGCAAAATTATTCAATAAGTTGTTCCAAGTCGGTTACTTCCCTTTAGAATGGTCCCGAGCAGTCATAGTTCCATTACACAAGAAAGGCGACAAGCAGAACCCAGAAATTACAGAGGAATATCACTATTGTCCATTTAAGCAAAATTTCACAGCAATATTAAATAACAGACTTTACAATTGGGCCGAAGAGGAAAACAAAATAAGCAGAGAACAAGCAGGATTTAGGAAAAGGTTTCTCTACGATAGATCATATTTTTACATTAATAACTATGATAAGTAACTGCTTATATGGTAGACGCAGGAGTAAACTATACATAGCATTCATCGATTACCAAAAAGCTTTCGATACTGTCAAAAAGAGACAAACTGTGGACAATTCTAAGTAAACATAAAATATCAACAAAATGCTTAACATGCGAAAGGTATTTATAGGAACGTGCAAGCATGCGTAAGACACGGTGCGATCTTAACAGAATTCTTTGAGTGCCCGGTTGGAGTGAAACAAGGTTGCTTACTGTCACCTCTGATTTTCTCTTTACTAATAACGGAAGTAGCGATAATGTTACAACGAAAGGAAGACAGGGATACCAATTTCTACCTGGAACAGAGGAAATCTTTACCTTATTATTTGCAGATGACATAGCCCTAATTTCCTTAACTCCAGCCGGTCTACAAAATCAGATAAGAAATTTACAAGAAGCTTCAGATTCTTTAGGTTTAACGGTTAACCTACACAAAACTAAAATAATGGTCTTCAGAAAAGGTGGTTACTTAGGCAAAACAGAAAAATGGTATTACAAAGGTCAAGAAATTGAAGTAGTGAATAGTTACAAATATTTAGGCTTCACCCTGACACTAAACTTTCTGTAGACATTTCACTTTCGGAATATGCAGGAAGAGCGAAAGGCAAGATTATAGAAATAATGAAAACAATGTACAGTTTAGCACACTTGGATTTAGCTATATATTTTAAATTGTTTGACACACAAGTTAAGCCCTTACTCTTGTATTCAGCAGAAGCATGGGGATTAATCAGCTACAAAG
>CM031606.1:6481286-6483786 GCA_018398815.1 Conus ventricosus
GTGTTACGAGAGAGCAGGTCACCCTGGGCACACTTAAAGTGACTAGCCTTGGCCAGAAAAAAGGTCGTTATCAGGAGTCCACTATGACCTCTTTATTGTTTCCATCTCCCTCCCTCTTTCCCCTCCTACTCTGTGAGTGTGTGTGTGTATGTGTGTGTGTTGTGTGTGTGTGTGTGTGTGTGTGTGTGTGTGTGTGTGTGTGTGCGCGGCCGCACGATAGCAGTCTACATAAGAATCGTCAAAAACAACAAGATTTTGTAACATTTGAATGAACATCACACTTTGTTGTGAATGTGCGTGCGTGCACGCGCGTGTGTATGTTGTGTGTGTGTGTGTGTTTGGGCAGAGAGAGAGAGAGAGAGAGAGAGAGAGAGAGAGAGAGAGAGAGGGGGGGAGAGATACGGATACGGATATTTGAGTCATGAATAGGCCATTGCCCCCTCATGAAGGGGTGTTTCTGGAAAACATTCGACTATTTTTACGTCAAACGATTCAATACATGCATCAAGAAACAAAAAAGATCGTAACTGAAATGTTTAAATACAAGTAAATGGATATGGTTGATGACTGGATAAACCAATAACGAACACACACACACACACACACACACACACACACACACACACACACACACACACCCCACACACACACACACACACACACACACACACACACACACACACACACACACACACACACCACTCACTCACTCACAGAGAGAGAGAGAGAGAGAGAGAGAGAGAGAGAGAGAGAGAGAGAGAGAGCATGCGCGCTCGCGAGTATTAACGAACACTTGCCTTTCTACACTCTTCTTTATCGGAGAGAGAGTAGTACACTTGAGCTATCGCGAACCGGCAGCCTCCCTCCCCACCCACCTTAACCCCCCCTCCCCCCTTCACCCTTCCCTCTCCCCTGTTAACGGCATGTTTTGACGGTAGCGGGAGAAGAAGGTGAAGGTCGCAGGAGGAACAGCCCCAGACCACGCGGAGCTGACGAGCAGTTGGCTAGTGGGGCTCTACAGCCTGCACAGCGGGGTTCGCCCGCTTCTGACAAGCTTGGGCGGCATGATATACATTATCTTTGATATACAACTGGCGGCTGACTCAATCAACTCCAGTTATGATACACTAACGGCCACCCTCACCCCCCCCCTCACCCTCCATCCCTCTTTCTGCCCCCCTCCCCTCCATACTCACGCTTCTCTCCATCTTCTCTTGTACCTTCTCACTCTCTCTCTTTTTAAACGTCTATATTGATATCAGCCCACCTACCTACCACCTACCTATCTACCAACCACCTTCTCACCTCAAGTCACCAAATCACTTGCCAACATCCCAGACAGGAATTCGCCCAAATGTATGCATCAACAACAACAAAAATACAAAAAAGAAGAAAAAAAGAAAAGAAAGAAACAAGTGCTGGTCGCTAATGTGAAGGGGGAAAAAATTGCTGAGCCTCATTCCTGGCAAGAACACAGGCATGAAGGTAAAAATGTGGCGCGAGTGCAATGACCCTTTACTATATAGAGGGCCTGGCGCTTTATGGGACAGAGTGGAAGTGGGGAGGTGGGGTGGGGGTGGTGGTGGTGGAGGTGGGGACGGGATGGGGGGGGGGGAGGAAAGGAAGGATGCAGGAAAAGGAGGGAATTGAGGGAGGGACGGGGGCGTCACTAACAGTTCATTGACCACATTCTGCAGTGTGGAATGGAGTTTTTATACTGTGACAGCTATTGAAGTAGGCCGAATTCCACTTGGTCGGGCTTGTCATCAATGTGTTAAATTTTTGGTTTGGTTTTGTGAGCTGTGTTTATAGTGTGTGCGTGCGTGCGTGCGTGGTGGTGTGTGTGTTGTGTGTGTGTGTGTGTGTGTGTGTGTGTGTGTGTGTGTGTGTGTGTGTGTGTGTCTGTGTGTGTGTGGCGCGCGCGCGCGCGTGTGTGTGTATAGGAAGAGGGGAGGGGGCTGTGCAGGGAAAAGCAGGGTCAGACTTTTTGTTTTCATCATTTTTAACTTATTCGGATCGGGGCCATTTCGTTAATTAAAAAAAAAAAAAAAAAAAACAAAAAAAAACCCGATCTAGATCTAATTGTACAATCTTCCAATAGATCCATGTATCTGTTCAGCCATTTGATGATTTGCATGTGTTTGACATTTGTTTCCTAAATATCGACGACGACGACGACGACGACGATGATGATGATAATAGTATGGTAGTAGTAGCGTATAGTAGTAGTAGTAGTAGTAGTAGTAAGTAGTTGTAGTAGCAGTAGTAGTAGTAGTAGTAAATAGTAGTAGTAGTAGCAGTAGTAGTAGTAGTATAGTTGTAGTAGCATAGTAGTTATAGTAGTATAGCAGTAGTAGCAGTAGAAGAACAAGACTGACGACAGGAGTGTGACCAGCAAGGAGAGGCGGCGGGGAGGGGTGGGGAGACAGGAAGTGGGGGTGGGGGCAATAGTCATAAAGGCAATAAGAACAATTTTCCGAAAAAGGGATACAAAACAGTG
>CM031606.1:6491286-6508786 GCA_018398815.1 Conus ventricosus
TTCCCAAAATTGGGTTTTGAAAAACAATCGGGACTAGCCACATTGCTTGAGTATTAAAATTTTCTTTTTCATTAAAAAATTTTGGGTTTTTTTCTTTTTTTCTTGTTTTTTCTTAAAAAGGAAGGGAAGGGTTTTGGGGGGGGGGCCGGGGGGTTTTTAACCTTTTCCCCCCCCCCCTTTTTTTTTTTCCCCCGGGGGGGGGGGGGGGGGGGGGGGGGGGGGGGGGGGGGGGGGGGGGGGGGGGGGGGGGGGGGGGGAAAAAAGGGGGGGGAAAGGGGGCCCAGGGGGGGGGGAGGGTTTTTTTTTGTTTTTTTTCCCCCCCCCCCCCCCCCCTGTCTTCTGAACAAAGGGGTACTGGAAACCAGCCTTTTTAGTTTGGATTTTGGGAAACTTGTTTCATGACGGAAAAAAGATTTCCCTTTTCGTATTTTTTCCTCAAATGAGGCTATTTTATTTTTTCCTGTTTTTTCCCCGTATTTGAATCTTTTGGGGTGGAAGGTAGAATCTATAAAAATCGCTGTCCGTGCCCAGAGGGGCAATGAAATTATAAATGGCATTCATACTTTTATGCTAGGCACGATTAATTTTACGGGAATATTAAAAGCCACATAGCTTCTGTCAGGGGAAAGTAACGCCATAATTGTAAATTTTATCCACACGCACGCACCCCACACACACACACACACACAAAACACACACACACACACACACACTCCCCCACACACACACACACACCCCCACACACGCCCACGCACGCACCCACCACCACCCAAACACACACATTCACACAACAACAACACACACACACACACAACCACACACACCCCAAGGAAAAGAGGAGAGAGAAGAGAGAGAGAGAGGAGAGAGAGAGAGGAGAAGAGAGAGAGAGGAGAGAGAAGAGAGAGGAGAGAGAATAAACTCGGGTGTTCACTGTAAAGGACCGCACGGGGGGCGAAAAGGGAGGGGGGGGGAAAGAGGAAGGGAAGAAGGGGGGAAAAGGGGGGGGAAATGTTGTGTGTGGGGGTGGGGGGTGGGGGGTTGGGGTGTGGGGTGTGTGTGGTGTTGTGTGTGTGATGGGGTGTGTGGTGTGTGGTGGGTGTGGTTTTTGGGGTGTGTGTGTGTGTGGGGTGTGGTTTTTGGTGGGAAAATGTGTATGGTTTGTGGAATTTCAGCATTGGGGAAACCCCCTTTAAAAAACCCCTGGGCCTTTACCCGGCGTCCAAAAAGGACCTGACCCGACCCCTGTCTGTTCAAAAAAAAAAAAAAAAAAAAAAAAAAAAACTTTCCCTTAATCAAGTTTCCCCAGCTTAATCGTCGTTTTAAACCTCAACATCCAAAGGTGTGGGGGGTGGGGGTGTGGTGTGTTGTGTTTTGTGGGGTGGGGGTTTTGTGTGGTGGTGTGGGTGGTGTGTGCGGTGCGCAAGCCCCGTGGGGTGTGCGTTGGGGCGTGAGTGCGTGCGTGCGGGGAGTGCGTG
The DNA here is from genome assembly GCA_018398815.1 of Conus ventricosus. NCBI lineage: Eukaryota > Metazoa > Mollusca > Gastropoda > Neogastropoda > Conidae > Conus > Conus ventricosus. The sequence continues at coordinate 6,492,762 of CM031606.1, forward strand.
GGGTGTGTGGGGGGTGGGGGGCGCGCGCGGGGGGGTTGTGTGGTGTGGGGCGTTTCTTGCGTGCCTGGGGTGCGTGCGTACGTGCGTACGTGCGCGCGCGCGCGCGCGTGTGTGTGTATGTGCGGGGGGTGGGGGGTGGGTGTCCTTGGCTTCCTAGGTGGACTATGATCTGCTGACAACTTCAATCGTTGCTAATTAAGGGCTTCGCCAGGACTAGTATGCCCTGAATCTCACCCATTCAACCAGCATTTACGACGATCCTTTGGAAACTGTTAGACACTGGCAGCATCTGGCATCTGTCTCACAGGATGTTGACCTCAGCATTCTGGTAGGAATCTTCTTCACCTTTGTCAGGCATCTGCTCCTCCTTTCCCCCCCCCCCCCCCCCCCCCCCCCCCCCAGAAATGATATAAATGCATGAAGGGCGCTATTCCATCTTTAGCGATTTTGTCCCCATACATTCCATCCTTAGGCATGTTGTCCCCATACATTCCATCCTTAGGCATGTTGTCCCCAAAAATTCTCGCCTTAGCCATTTTGTCCCCAAACATTCTCGCTTAGCCATTTTCCAGACTCGCCTTAGCCATTTTGTCCCCAGACATTCCAGCCTTAGCCACTTTGTCCCCAGACAATCTGACCTTAGCCATTTTGTCCCCAGACATTCTCGTCTTAGCCATGTTGTCCCCAGACATTCCAGCCTTAGCCATTTTGTCCCCAGATATTCTCGCCTTAGCCATGTTGTCCCCAGACATTCTGACCTGAGTCATGTTGTCCCCAGAAATTCTGACCTTAGTCATGTTGTCCCCAGAAATTCTGGCCTTAGCCATGCTGTCCCCAGACATTCTGACCTTAGCCATGTTGTCCCCAGACATTCTGACCTTAGCCATGTTGTCCACCAGACATTCTGACTTAAGCCATGTTGTCCCCAGACATTCTGACCTTAGCCATGTTGTCCCCAAACACTCTGACCTTAGCCATGTTGTCCCCAGACATTCTGACCTTAGCCATGTTGTCCCCAGACATTCTGACCTTAGCCATGTTGTCCCCAGACATTCCATCCTTAGCCATGTTGTCCCCAGATTTCTGACTTAGCCATTTTGTCCCCAGACATTCTGACCTTAGCCATTTTGTCCCCAGACATTCTGACCTTAGTCCATTTTGTCCCCAGACCTTCTGACTTTAGCCATTTGTCCCCAGACATTATGACCTTAGCCATGTTGTCCCCAGACATTCCTACCTTAGCCATGTTGTCCCCAGACATTCTGACCTTAAGCAATTTTGTCCCCAGACATTCTGACCTTAGCCATGTTGTCCCCAACATTCTGACCTTAGCCATTTTGTCCCCAGACATTCTGACCTTAGCCTGTTGTCCCAAGACATTCTGACCTTAGCCATTTTGTCCCCAGACATTCTGACCTTAGCCATGTTGTCCCCAGAATTCTGACCTAGCCATGTTGTCCCCAGACATTCTACCTAGCAATTTTGTCCCCAGACATTCTGACCTTAGCCATGTTCTCCCCAGACATTCTGACCTTAGCCATGTTGTCCCCAGACATTCCAACCTTAGCCATTTTGTCCCCAGACATTCTACCTTAGCCTTGTTGTCCCCAGACATTCTGGCCTTAGCCATTTTGTCCCCAGACATTCTGACCTTAGCCATGTTGTCCCCAGATATTCGACCTTAGCCATTTGTCCCCAGACATTCCATCGCTTAAGCCATGTTATCCCCAGCATTCTGACCTTAGCCATTGTTGTCCCCAGACATTCTGACCTTAGCCATGTTGTCCCAGACATTCCGCCTTAGCCATTTGTCCCCAGACATTCTGCCTTAGCCATTTTGTCCCCAGACATTTGACCTTAGCCATTGTTGTCCCCAGACATTCAGACCTTAGCCATTTGTCCCCAGACATTCTCGCCTTAGCCATTTTATTCCCAGACATTCTGACCTTAGCCATGTTTGTCCCCAGATATTCTGACCTTAGCCATGTTGTCCACAGACATTCTGACCTTAGCCATGTTGTCCCCAGATATTCCAGCCTTAGCCATTTTGTCCCCAGAATTCCGGCCTTAGCCATTTTGTCCCACATTCTGACCTTAGCATTTGTCCAACATTCGACCTTAGCCATTTGTTCCCAGACATTCTGACCTTAGCCATGTTTTCCCCAGACATTCTGACCTTAGCATTTTGTCCCCAGACATTCTGACCTTACCATTTTGTCCCCAGATATTCCAGCCTTAGCCATTTGTCCCCAGAATTCCAGCCTTAGCCATTATGTCCCCAGAATTACAGCCTTGACCATTTGACCCCAGACATTCTGACCTTATCCATGTTGTCCCAGACATTCTGACCTTAGCATGTTGTTCCCAGACATTCTGACCTTAGCCATTTTGTCCAGAATTCACCTTAGCCAGTTCCCCAGAAATTCGACCATTTGCCATGTTGTCCCCAGACATTCCAACCTTGACCATTTATCCCCAGACATTCAGACCTTAGCCATTTTGTCCCTAGATTCTGACCTTAGCATGTTGTCCCCAGACATCTCACCTTAGCATTCTGCCTTAGCCATTAGTCCCTCAGATATTCAGCCTTTGCCATTTTGTCCCCAGAATTCCAACCTTAGCCATTTGTCCCCAGAAATTCCGACCTTAGCCATTTTGTCCCCAAACATTCTGACCTTAGCATGTTGTCCCCAGACATTCTGACCTTAGCAATTTTGTCCCCAGACATTCTGACCTTAGCCATTTTGTCCCAAGACATTCTAGCCTTAGCCATTTGTCCCCAGAAATTCTGACCTTAGCCATGTTGTCCCCAGACATTCCAGACTTATTATGTTATCCAGACATTCTGACCTTAGCCATGTTGTCCACAGACATTCTGACCTTAGCCATTTTGTCCCAAGACATTCTGACCTTAGCCATTTTGTCCCCAGTTATTCTGACCTTAGCCATGTTGTCCCCAACATTCTGACCTAGCCATGTTGTCCCCAGACATTCGACCTTACCATGTTGTCCCCAGACATTCCTGCCTTAGCCATGTTGTCTCCAGACATTCTGACCTTAGCCTTTTGTCCCCAGACATTCCAGCCTTAGCCATTTTGCCCCAGACATTCTGACCTTAGCTATTTTGTCCCCAGACATTCCAGCCTTAGCCATGTTATCCCCTGAAATTCTGACCTTAGCCATGTGTCCCCAGACATTCTCGCCTTAGCCATGTTGTCCCTAGAAATTCTGACCTTAGTCATGTTGTCCTCAGACATTCTGACCTTAGCCATTTGTCCCCAGACATTCTGACCTTAGCAATTTTGTCCCCAAACATTCTGTCCTTAGCCATTTTGTCCCCAGACATTCAGCCTTAGCCATGTTGTCCCCAGAAATTCTGACTCTTAGCCATGTTGTCGCCAGATATTCTTGCCTTAGCCATGTTATCCCAGACATTCTGACCTTAGTAATGTTGTCCCCAGACATTCTGACCTTAGCCATGTTGTCCCCAAACACTCTGACCTTAGCCATTTTGTCCCTAGACATTCTGACCTTAGCCATTTTGTCCCCAGTTTATTCTGACCTTAGCCATTTTGTCCCCAGACATTCTGCCTTAGCCATGTTGTCCCCAGACATTCTGGCCAAAGCCTTTTTGTCCCCAGACATTCTGACCTTAGCCATGTTGTCCCCAGACATTCCAACCTTAGCATGTTTCCCCAGACATTCCACCCTTAGCCATTTTGTCCCCAGACATTCCACCTTAGCCATTTTATCCCCAGACATTCTGACCTTAGCCATGTTGTCCCCAGAATTCCAACCTTAGCCATGTTGTCCCAGACATTCTCGCTTTAGCTATGTTATCCCCAGACATTCTGACCTTAGACATTTTGTCCCCAGATATTCTGACCTTAGCCATGTTGTCCCCAGACATTCTGACCTTAGCCATGTTGTCTCCAGACATTCCAGCCTTAGCCATTTTGTCCCCAGACATTCTGATCTTAGCCATTTTTTCCCCAGACATTCCAGCCTTAGCCATGTTGTCCCCAGAAATTCTGACCTTTGCCATGTTGTCCCCAGACATTCTCGCCTTAGTCATGTTATCCACAGACATTCTGACCTTAGTCATGTTGTCCCCAGACATTCTTGCCTTAGCCATGTTATCCCCAGAAATTCTCACTTTAGCCATGTTGCCCCAAGAAATTCTGACCTTAGTCATGTTGTCCCCAGACATTCCAACCTTAGCCATGTTGTCCCCAGATATTCTGACCTTAGCCATGTTGTCCCAGACATTCTAACCTTAGCCATTTTGTCCCCAGATATTCCAACCTTAGCCATTTTGTCCCCAGACATTCTGACCTTAGCCATTTTGTCCCCAGACATTCTGACCTTAGCCATGTTGTCCTCAGACATTCTGACCTTAGCCATGTTGTCCCCAGACATTCTGACCTTAGCCATGTTGTCCCCAGACATTCTGACCTTAGCCATTTTGTCCCCAGACATTCTGACCTGAGCCATTTTGTCCCCAGATATTCCAGCCTTCGCCATTTTGTCCCCAGATAATCCAGCCTTAGCCATTTTGTCCCCAGATATTCCAGCCTTAGCCATTTTGTCCCCAGATATTCCAGCCTTAGCCATTTTTGTCCCCAGATATTCCAGCCTTATATGCAAACCATAAACAGTCCTCCAAAAATGAAAAATATAAAAACCAAACAGAACTAAGTAAATATATTTAAAAGCTTAAAGATAAGAAAATAGATTACAACATATCATGGAAAATTATAAAAAGAGCAAGAACCATACAACAACATTTCTAAAAAATGCAACTTATGTACTACAGAAAAGTGGCTGATATTATGTAAACCCATCTAGCATCCCTGAACTCTAAAGTAGAAATGATTAATAATTGCAGGCACAAATGGAAATCTTTGTCAATGCACCATTCCTTGGCACGTCCCCCCTGAACGCTCCCCCCCCCCCCCCCCCCCCCCCCAAATAAAAGAAAAAAATCTACACGCCACGTGCCACACGCGCAGAGGTCACACGCCCACACAGTAAACTATATAACACTGGTGGCGTGCCCAGATAAAACATACCCTGAGGAGAGCACTTGGCTCGAAACAAGTTTGTAGGGTGGTTTTACACTTCCATTTTAAAATCCTATTTTAAACTGTTATGTCGCTCCCTATTTGGTTGAGCATTTTTAGAATTCTGAGTGGTCTTTTAACTCTGACATGTATATATATTATGCTGAACAATTTAGAAGTGGGAGAAAATAAGTTCAGGCTAAACATCTTTTCCATCATTACAATAACGACTTGGCAAGAATTTAAACGAAAAAAAAAAGGTTGGGGGGGGGGGGGGGGGGTGAAGGAAGAGAAAAATTAGGACATGAATCACGTAAAATGTTAAACCCTTTACTAGCAGTATATGGGAACCATCATTATTCTTCCTGAGGGCAGATCATTTCATATTGCCTCTCCTAAAACCTTTCGTCCGCTGGATCGGAATCATCAGGAGACCACGGTTGATTGTGTCTGAGCTCCCTTGACGTCAAATGGAGATACACCACAGTCTATAATTCTGTGGTGTTCTCACCACCAAGGGTTAGAAAAAAAGAATCCAACAGCATCCCTTGGCACCAGTGAAGGGTGGTAGAAAAGTAAAACTAAAAGAAAGTTAGGAAAAAGAAAATACGCGAAAAAGAAAACAAATTTTCCTTGTATTCTATGAGGACAAATATAATATCATGTATCGGGGTATCGTGAAGTTGCTGAAAAACTAAAATCATCATATCATTCATTCCTTCATTATGCCCATCGCTCCCGGTGGAGCATAGGCCATCGACGACCCTTCGCCATCGCGCTCTGTTCAGGGCTGTTCTGGTCATTCCAGTCCAGTTGGCCCCTTGTTGTTTCAACTCCGCCTCAGTGTCTCGCCTCCAGCTGTTGCGAGGCCGGCCTCTCTTCCTCTTTCCCTGCGGGTTCCAGTCAGGGCTTGGCGTGTGGTGCTGGATGCTGGCTTCCTGAGGAGCATGATCCCTCGGTAGTTGCTGCAGTCCCTGAGGTCTCCTTTCTTCGGCAGCTTGAAAATCATCATATGAACAGTATAAAATGTAGGGTGGAATCTTTGAGCCAAAACTCATATAATTTTTTTTTTTTTATACACATACACACTGAAACGGGGCCCAAGTGTCCGCCGCGATAACCAATTTTCACCTTGCCCGTAAGTTCCGGTCGACGTACTACGCATCCAATTTGTCCGGAAGGGTTAGAGTGATGAGACCTGAATGTTCGCCATTTTTCCGGGGGGAAAATCACGCACACTGACACACAAATGCACCCGCGGACACATATTCACACGCACGCACGTACTCAAGCACACACGCATGTAAGCACACACGCAAACACCCCATGCGCGCGCGTTCACACACACACACACACACACACACGCGCGCGCGCGCGCACACCCCACACACACACACACACACACACACACACACACACACACACACACCACACACACACACACACACACACACACACACACACACACGTTATGTATTGGACTGCTTCCAACCTGTACTTGCCCAATATATCCTGTTGTGTTTTTCTCTCGGAGACAGAAAATTAAATCAGACTCTGATACACACTGCGCTTTTCTTTTGTACTAATGATGTTATTTGCAAGATGTGACCCAAAGCTAGGATTAGTTTAGTTTAGTTGAATGTCTGAACTTGATCATCTGTGCCCCACAAAACCTCTGGTTTTTTATATGGCAATAAAATATGTTCTTCACACACACACACACACACACACACACACACACACACACTCGCGCGTGCGAGCGCGCACGCACGAACTCACCCACACGCAGAGGAGAGAGAGAGAGGAGAGAGAGAGAGAGAGAGAGAGAGAGGGGAGAGAGAAGATCTTTAATACTCAAGGATGGAGGTTTCAGGCCAAGCCTAGGTAAACAATCTATTCTTGTCATGCACACATAACTTCAACACATATTCATACTGACAATTCAACAAAGCCACACTGCAATGTTATTCCACAAGAGAGAGAGAGAGAGAGAGAGAGAGAAGAGAGAAAAGAGAGAGAGAGAGAGAGAGAGAGAGGAGAGAGAAAGAGAGAAAAGAGAAGAGAGAAGAAACTTTCTGAGTCAGAACACGTCCCCTCTCCCCTTACTCCCATCTCTCCTCTCCTTCCCATCCCAGCTCACCACTCCCCTCCCCACCCCCCCAACCCCACCCCATCGGACCTCCCCCTCTTGTAAATTTACCCTTTACCGACTGCATCACAAAGCCAACCCATTGTAACTTTCAGTGGACACAGTCTCGCTTCCCCTACCCCCCCCCCCCCCAACTCCCTCCCCTCTCCTTCCCCACCCTCACTCCACTTTCCCTCCCCCAACCATTATCCCTCTGACGCCAGTCTTCCTGAAGCGTCAACAAGGCAGACGTCACTAACCACTCATGACGTAATTTCTGGGACGCAATTGGATCGGAGAAATTGTCGGAAATACGTTTCCCAGGGCCTGGTTTTGGCGGTGACAGGGTTGCATGGCTGTCGTGGACGCTGTGGTCAGTCCCTCAGGTAGACAATCCGACACGTTTCTCACACGGAAACCCTTTCTCACGCAGGACACGTTTCTCACACGGAAACCCTTTCTCACGCAGGACACGTTTCTCACACGGAAACCCTTTCTCACGCAGGACACGTTTCTCACCCAAAAACCCTTTCTCACGCAGGACACGTTTCTCACACGGAAACCCTTTCTCACGCAGGACACGTTTCTCACACGGAAACCCTTTCTCATGCAGGACACGTTTCTCACACGGAAACCCTTTCTCACGCAGGACACGTTTCTCACACGGAAACCCTTTCTCACGCAGGAGACGTTTCTCACACGGAAACCCTTTCTCACGCAGGAGACGTTTCTCACACGGAAACCCTTTCTCACGCAGGAGACGTTTCTCACACGAAACCCTTTCTCACGCAGGAGACGTTTCTCACACGGAAACCCTTTCTCAGCAGAGGACGTTTCTCACACGGAAACCTTTCTCATGCAAGGACGTTTCTCACACAGAAACCCTTTCTCATGCAAGAGACGTTTCTCACACGGAAACCCTTTCTCACGCAGGAGACGTTTCTCACACGGAAAACCCTTTCTCATACAGGACACGTTTCTCACACAGAAACCCTTTTCTACAGGAGCGTTTGTCACACAGAAAACCTTTCTCATGCAAGAGACGTTTCTCACACGGAAACCCTTTCTCATACAGGACACGTTTCTCACACAGAAACCCTTTCTCATGCAGGACACGTTTGTCACACAGAAAACTCTTTCTCATGCAGGAGACGTTTGTCACACAGAAACCCTTTCTCATGCAAGAGACGTTTGTCACACAGAAACCTTTCTTATGCAGGAGACGTTTGTCACACAGAAACCCTTTCTCATGTAAGAGACGTTTGTCACACAGAAACCCTTTCTCATGCAGGAGACGTTTGTCACACAGAAACCCTTTCTCATGTAGGAGACGTTTGTCACAGAAACCCTTTCTCATGCAGGAGACGTTTGTCACACAGAAACCCTTTCTCATGCAGGAGACGTTTGTCACACAGAAACCCTTTCTCATGCAGGAAACGTTTCTCATACAGAAACCCTTTCTCATGCAAGAGATGTTTCTTATACAGAAACTCTTTTTCGTTGTGTAAGCGTTTTCTAATACAGAAGACATGACGCAGAAGCGCGGCTTTCTCAAATAGAAGACAGTTCTTCTGTACCAGCTCTTGCTCCTGTAAAAGACCTGTCACACGCGGAATATCTTTCTCATTCAGAAGCCCTTTGTAATACAAAAATCACTTGTCATCCACAGACCCTTAATTACAGAGGAAACCTTTCTCACGCAGAAGACCTTTCTGATATAGAAGCCCGTTCACATGGAGAAGCCGTTAACATGGAGAAACCCGTTCACATGGAGAAGCCCGTTCACATGGAGAAGCCCGTTCACATGGAGAAACCCGTTCCATGGAGAAGAAACCCGTTCACATGGAGAAGCCCGTTCATATGGAGAAACCCGTTCTTATGGAGAAGCCCGTTCACATGGAGAAACCGTTCACATGGAGAAGCCCGTTCACATGGAGAAGCCCGTTCACATGGAGAAACCGTTCTTATGGAGAAGCCCGTTCACATGGAGAAACCCGTTCTTATGGAGAAGCCCGTTCACATGGAGAAATCCGTTCTTATGGAGAAGCCCGTTCACATGGAGAAACTTGTTCTTTTGGAGAAGCCCGTTCACATGGAGAAATCCGTTCTTATGGAGAAGCCCGTTCACATGGAGAAATCGGTTCTTATGGAGAAGTCCGTTCACATGGAGAAATCCGTTCTTATGGAGAAGCCGTTCACATGGAGAAATCCGTTCTTATGGAGAAGCCCGTTCACATGGAGAAATCCGTTCTTATGGAGAAGCCCGTTCACATGGAGAAATCCGTTCTTATGGAGAAGCCGTTCACATGGAGAAATCGTTCTTATGGAGAAGTCCGTTCACATGGAGAAATCCGTTCTTATGGAGAAGCCGTTCACATGGAGAAATCCGTTTCATGGAGAAGCCGTTGACATGGAGAAGCCGTTTCACATGGCGACGCCGTTCATATGGAGAAGCCCGTTGACATGGAGAAGCCCGTTGACATGGAGAAGCCGTTCACATGGAAACGCCCGTTCATATGGAGAAGCCGTTCACATGGAGAAGCCCGTTGACATGGAGAAGCCCGTTCACATGGAACGCCCGTTCATATGGAGAAGCCGTTCACATGGAGAAGCCCGTTTACATGGAGAAGCCGTTCACATGGAGAGCCCGTTCATATGGAGAAGCCCGTTCACATGGAGAAGCCCGTTCAATGGAGAAGCCCGTTCATATGGAGAGAGCCCGTTCAATGGAGAAGCCCGTTCATATGGAGAAGCCCGTTCATATGGAGAAGCCCGTTCACATGAGTAAGCGCCATATGGAGAGCCCGTTCACATGGAGAAGCCCGTTCATATGGAGAAGCCCGTTCACATGGAGAGAAACCCGTTCATATGGCAGAAACCGTTCAACATGGAGAAGCCCGTTCATATGGAGAAGCCGTTCACATGGAGAAACATGTTCACATGTAGGTCTGTCTCTTGACCTGGTCCTCTCAAGGACAAGTTGTTCTTGGTGTTCTATGCAAGGGTGGGACAATCACCTCAAGGACAAGTTGTTCTTGGTGTTCTATACCAAGGGTGGGACAATCACCTCAAGGACAAGTTGTTCTTGGTGTTCTATACCAAGGGTGGGACAATCGCCTAACAGGTGAAAAATACACACAAAAAACTTGCAGTCTGAATCGAGTTAGCGCCAGCTGACTACATGCTTATTGACTTACGTGCTGAAGACAAACTGTTACCACACCATCTTCCTCCTAACACCTCATCATACACACACACACACACACACACACACACACACACACACACACAACACACACACACAAAACACAGAGCGAGCGAGCGAGAGAGAGAGAGAGAGAGAGGAGAGAGAGAGAGAGAGAGAGCCCTCCCTCCCTACCCCCTCTCCTCCCTCTCCTCATCACCTCCACTCCCTAACCCCTAACCTTAGGCACCACTTCCATCACCTCCCTCCCCCCATTTCTGCCAGATTGCAGCCAGCCACCGCACGCGCATGTCGCGCTCTGTTACTTCGGCACGCTGATGATGACGCGTGCAACACAGAGGCGCATTCCTGAAGACGACCCCTCACCCCCCCCCCCACCCCCAAGTCCTTCTCCTACCTCCACCTCCTTCCCCCCCCCCCCCCCCCCCCCCCCCCCCCCCCCACGCTCACAACTCCTATCCCACCGGTTCCCGCGGTGCAGACTACGTCCTGCCACTCAGTTGCAGACATGGATGGACTGGTGGGAAGCGGTGGGGGGGGGGGGGGGGGGGGGGGCAATTAATTAACAGTTTTCCCGGGATGAGGCTGGCCAGTTCCGACGATGCGCAAGAGACCAGGAAGCAACTGTTGGACATATACTTGATCATGCACAGCCTGTTACCTTGTGACCCTGTCAGCAGGGGCTCTCTACGGACAGTCGCTGGTTTCCAAAGATGACCATGACTGATTCAGTGATGATAACAGTGTTCATCATCACCAGCAAAACGATGATCGTTTTCATGTGAAAGAATTCATTGCTGTTATGTGAAAATAGTTATTGTTATATGAAAAGCATTATCCGTTCTACTGTCGATGCTTTGGGGATATTAGATAACTAATCAGAAAAAAAAAAACCCCTACCGCACTTATACCTAAAAACTTTGAGTGGTGAAATGGACGTTACAGCCGGCTCGGCACAGTTCAGTTGCGCAATGATGCAATGCACGTGCACATGATGCTGACATCTGCTTTCATGAGTCATAATGACTGTTTTCATGATGATCATACTTTACCGTCATATACAACAATGATAGGCTTCTATTACCGTTTTCTCGAAAACAAATTGGTTACAGGGTTTTGACGCTTGTACGTGTCCATAGCCTCGTGATGCTGTCCTGTTTTATACCTTTCTGATCATTGTCCACGGGAATTAGCCAATCCACTGGTATGACTTAGGCGAGGAACTGTTTCGTGATGTTGCGCGTAATCTTGTTTCCATCACAGTTGCAAACATCACAGAGAGAGAGAGAGAGAGAGAGAGAGAGAGAGGAGAGAGGAGAGAGGAAGATGAGAGAGAGAGAGCAGAGAGAAGAGGAAGAGATGATGGAAGCGATGAGCAGAAAGAGGGCTCAGGAAGTGAGAGAGAGAGAGATGATGATGAGTGATGATAATTTATTTACCAAGGGTAAAGATTAATGCAAAACACATGCTTTTGTTATTGCAATCCGCCCTATGCCCCGTTAAGGGACTAAGTATGACTAGCGACGAAAACTACAAAAACTTTTAACTAACTACAAATTATTCACATACATTAAAAAGTTATTGCATTACACAGTATTTCAGGCGTAGATGACTTTAAAAGGAAAGGAACCGATTTAAACAAAAACAAGAAAAAAGAAATTGATTACAAAGAAGATGAAAAACGAGTTAGCAAACACAATATGAGAATAGAGGGAGAGAGGAGATGAGAAGAAGTGAAAGAGACAGAGAGAGAGAGAGAGAGAGAGAGAGAGAGGAGAGAAAGAGAGAGAGAGAGAGAGAGAGAGAGAGAGAGAGATCCGAACATCCTGTACACCAGTCAGAAGGCAGTACTACAAATCATGGAGGAACAGAAGTATAGCGGTGTATAATTAGAGAAGATTTCCGTTCTGACATATGGTCCTTACCGAAACGTTTATTTTGCCTGCCTCTGATTGACAGGGATTTAAAAGGAGAGAGAGAGAGAGAGAGAAGAGAGGAGAGAGAGAGAGAGAGAGAGAGAGAGAGAGATTTACCTATGTGTCAGACCAAGCGATTTACCTTATCCTATGAACATCTTCGCGATTAGTACAACGCAACAGGGCATTACTGAACATTCGGAAACTTTAATTGATCATGTTAACGTCACCTCAAAAGCCAACATTGTGGAAATATGTTCTGTTCAAATCGGATGCAGTGATCATCCTTCGCAGATCTTTCACACATTTGGACAAAAACACCTTCCATGATGACTTACTTTCCTCAAGCTTAGATTATATTTATCAGATACCTGATGAAGCAGTTAATTACTGGGTACACACTTTCAATTCAGTACATGATAAACAGGCTCCCTTTGTGAGAAAATGAGTAAAACATGTTATGAAGCCCCCATGGTTGACAAAGGAAACAGACAATGATATACATAAAACAGATCATTTACTCAAGTCAAAGGACAAAGAAAAATGTAGAAAAACAAAGAAAAAAAAGTGAATTCATTAAACAAAAAGCAAAGAACAAAATGTTTTCAAGATTTGTTATTCTCTTCTCAGAATTCAAAATTGATTTGGAAGGCTACTAATCTTTTGACTAATGGTAAATCGAACTCTGAAGTTCAGAATCCAATAAAAGACATTTCACCGAGAGATTTGAACTTTCATTTTCAAATGTTGCTAAGGATATAATATGAATGATAAAACAAATCAAAATGATTTACATGAATTCAACAATACTGCCGTTCTACAAACATGTGAACTTTCACTATACCGTCAATTTCACTAAATGAAGTGTTTTATTGTTTGTGTTTTAAAGCAATCAGGAACAAGAGGTTTGGGCGGAATTGATGGAAGGATACTAAAAACAGCTTCAACTGCTATCACTGATACGTTGACCTATATTTACAATTTGGGCATAGATAAAAACTAGTCGCCTCTTAAATTCAAACAAGCTAAAGTTATACCTTTATACCAAAATGGCGACCCCCGCCAATCCTTCTCACTACAGACCTATTTCAATACTTTATCCTTTGTTAAACCCGCTTGAAAAACACGTTCAAACATATTTGTATTCTCATTTTAAGCATCATGATTTAATTCACGAAAACCAGTCAGGCTTTAGAGAAAATCACTCTTGCCATACGTCTCTTATATAGCTAATTGATAATTGTCTATCAAATATAGATAATAATGAATTTACTGGAATTCTTTTTGTCGACTTTGCTAAAGCCTTTGGTGTTAAAAAATATTCCTTTCTCACAGAAAAACTTATACAACATAAACTATCAAACCACTAGGCTTTCGATTTTCTTAGATCTTTCTTCACTGATCGTCAATAACTTGTTGAAATTTGTAGGAGACTGTCAGAGTTACTTCCTTTGGAATTCGGTATTCCTCAAGGGTCAGTATTAGGACCTCTCTTATTTTCTATTTACATGAATGATTTACCTTTATGCGTGGAGTGTGGTTGTGAAATGTTTGCTGATGACACTTCACTACAATGTAGCAGTGGTAATTCTATGATGTTAGTAAACAATCTTCAGAATAACATAGACAGATTGATTAAATGGACCAAATGAACCACGTGTCCCTTAATGCAAATTAAACGAAATGTGTGTGTGTGTGTGTGTGTGTGTGTGTGTGTGTGTGTGGTGTGTGTGTGTGGTGTGTGTGTGGTGTGTGTGTGTGTGTTGTGTGTGTGTGTGTGTGGTGTGGACCACACGGCAAAAAGGCAGAAAATGAAGGCTCCATCAACAACACTATATGTCAAAGACCTAAGGATCGAAGAGGTAACATCACATAAAGTGCTAGGGGTCTATTATTGATACTGATTTAACGTGGTATGACCACATTAGTGATGTTGGAAAACGTATTTCTGAAAGAATTTTTCAATTATCAAAAATAAAACATTTTCTGAATCTCCAGTCAAGGAAATTATTTTTTCATACACATATCTTATCTCTCATTAATCATGCATCCACGCTGTGGGATAGTTCTGATGAAACAAATTTGAAACAAATCAATCGTTTACATAAGAGTTATAAAGTTAGCACAATTACAATCTAACTCCATGACAGGTGATGATTACAAAAAGTTAAACATTCTCCCATTTAAAGACAGACTCTCCAATAAATGCTGATGCATGTATAAGGTACTTAAGGGAGTAGCTCCAAATAAAATTAGTAGAAACTTTGTAAATAACGAAAATAGACACGTTCACAAACTTTCATTTACCAGACCCCCTAACAATCTTTACAAATCTAGCTTCACATATTCTGGTGGAACGGCTTGGAACAATTACTTTCTTATTCAAAATCATGTCCTTCTAAACTAGCATTTAAAAGAAGACTGAAAAAGAATTTGATGGATAGATTATAAAGTAATCTATTATTATTTTATTTCTGAAGATTCTCTCTCTCTCTGTCTCTGTGATAGATTTAGTGTGTTCAGAAAGTTTTGTACGATTCTAATGTGAAAACTTATCTGTACTAAATTTAGATAGACATTTGAAAATCATGTTGACAAGGTTCAGACTTGGCGTTTCAGAAATCGCTGGGCATTGCTACCAACATCGACCCCATAATGACAATGATTTAATCTGCCCACTGTGTAAGAACAGTAAAGAGGATGAGGTCTATTTTTTAATGTTGCCCAGCAGTAAGTAGCTTAAGACAACGAAACATTCCTGCAAAATTTCTTAAATTTCCAAACCTGTTTCGACTAAGTTTACTTTGGACATGTAAACACGAAAGAACCATCAGAAATCTATCAATTTTCTTGTATAGCGTTCTAGCTGCGTTAAGCTGCTAACTCGTAAAACGTTATCTTTAACCTTATAACTTGTATGAAAACACTGTGTGAAATGATTGTTCAATTACTCCCCATCATTCGCCTTGGCTTAAGGCTGTGTCAGACCAATTGACAGGCCCAGAACACCAAGGCTACATCAAAATGTTGTTATGCTCTGCGTAGTTATGTGGGGATTGTCTTCAGTCGTGACAAGCTCCTAGCATAACATTATCAGTCTCCCAAATCCCCGAAGTCGGAGTGTGGCTGCCCCTGTGGCGGGGTAATCAAAAACGGTCACACACGTAATGTTCTCATCCCCAGCTGATGCATTTGTGCCATAGTGTTCAAATACTTCGGCTGTTCGGATGATCCCTGGAGTCTTTTAGCCAGGGTACGACAACAACAACAACAACTCCCCATCATGAGGGGCAGTGGTCTAGACGTCTATATATGATTAAAACATCTGAATCTCTCCTCTCCTCTCTCTCTCTCTCTCTCTCTCTCTGTTGCACGAAGGTCTCACTTCAAACAGTCCGAGCTCGGAAGTGGGGTCTTCCCTTTATCAGTCCTGTAAGCGCTATCAAAGCTGGGGCTGCATTTCACTGTGTGGAGTCACAGGCAGCGCAGGGGAGGGGATGCAACACGCCGCCACGCCTGGAAAGCCAATCCGATGGGATCTGTTCAGGCAGAACGCGCAAGTCCTTGGTCAGGATCGAGTTAAGCACCCCGCCGTTGGCCGGCTTTGAAGAGGCGACGAATGGACAATTCCCCGATCCAGCCCGTAATAAGATTTCCGCCTAATTTGACCAGGCCCACTTTGAGTCCTGGCCGACTCAGCACGTTCCATGATG
>CM031606.1:6513786-6517298 GCA_018398815.1 Conus ventricosus
GTTTATCACCTGGAACTATGATGGCTTTCCCCATCTGTTTATCTCCTGGAACTATGATGGCTTTCCCCATCTGTTTATCACCTGGAACTATGATGGCTTTCCCCATCTGTTTATCACCTGGAACTATGATGGCTTTCCCCATCTGTTTATCACCTGGAACTATGATGGCTTTCTCCCATCTGTTTATCACCTGGAACTATGATGGCTTTCCCCATCTGTTTATCACCTGGAACTATGATGGCTTTCCCCATCTGTTTATCACCTGGAACTGTGATGGCTTTCCCCATCTGTTTATCACCTGGAACTATGATGGCTTTCCCCATCTGTTTATCACCTGGAACTATGATGGCTTTCCCCATCTGTTTATCACCTGGAACTGTGATGGCTTTTCCCATCTGTTTATCACCTGGAACTATGATGGCTTGCCCCATCTGTTTATCACCTGGAACTATGATGGCTTCCCCCATCTGTTTATCACCTGGAACTATGATGGCTTTCCCCATCTGTTTATCACCTGGAACTATGATGGCTTTCCCCATCTGTTTATCACCTGGAACTTTGATGGCTTTCCCCATCTGTTTATCACCTGGAACTATGATGGCTTTCCCCATCTGTTTATCACCTGGAACTGTGATGGCTTGCCCCATCTGTTTATCACCTGGAACTATGATGGCTTGCCCCATCTGTTTATCACCTGGAACTATGATGCTTTCCCCATCTGTTTATCACCTGGAACTATGATGGCTTCCCCATCTGTTTATCACCTGGAACTATGATGGCTTTCCCCATCTGTTTATCACCTGGAACTATGATGGCTTTCCCCATCTGTTTATCACTGACATTGGTCATGAATGTGAAACGTAAATATCAAGTAACCTCTGTTACAAACGGATTTCGAACCACCCTGGTCGTCAGTGCGTAGACACTGTGGGGAAAGCTCAACTGGTCGACATTGAACAGCCGTCCCCGGAGAAAGAGGCTTTGAAGAAGTCGTGATGCAAGTTCTCCTCTGGGCTGCCTTGAATGAGGTGTGGAGGGTGTGCTGTGGCCCCTGACACCACCCCTCGCCCTGGGCCTGCCTCTGTGGAGGCCTGTCATCACACAGCTCCGCATGGGAGACAGTCTGGCTCCCCCTTCAGCACCCCCGACTTCAATGCTCACCCAGCAAACAATCCTTCCTCCCTCCAGGGAATTCACACCTCACGGCAGCAGTCAGACTCTTGGAGGGGCCAGGCTATTCAATGACCCTATGTTACGTCATCTCTCCTCACGTCGCAAGCAGGGCATGAAAGCCTCCAGCACCCCTCCCCGGCCCTCCTGTTCTACCTCTTCCTCAGGCGAGCTGATTACCTGCAGTGAGGCGTATCGAAGTTGATTCAAGTCACTGTTGCGCGAAGGTACCTCCGATGTATACCTGCTTCGCCGAGCAAATATTCTCTCCTGTAACCATCATGCGGACATAGGGGAGGTAAATTTAACAGAGAAAAAAGGGAAAGAAGAAAAGAAAAACGCCCATAGGAAACCAAATGCAGTTTGTTGTAACCACAATGGGAGATTGGCGAACTAACAGAGAATGAGTGGCAAGATGACCAGGATTAAACATCTTCATTTAGCTTGATAAAACTATATAAATGTAACGTTTTCTTACCACCGGAAAATGATTTGAAAACAAATGGTGGAAGGAGTTCACACACAAAATGTTCTCCAGCTATGAAATAAGTTCTTGAATCGACGTACCTGGAGCAATGCATAACAAAAAGTCCCGCCGCCCTTCTCCCGTTTGTCGCATCCTCAACAATAAACATTGCTCATGGCAAGTCCAAACACATCACTCAGATCTCAATGAAAAGTTTCATTCAATCAAGAGAGAGAGAGAGAGAGAACTCGGAACTCGGAACTCGGAACATTTTAATTGCAAAGGCCACCGACCTATCTGCAATGAGGTCAAGAAACAAAAAATGAAAACACACACACTGACGCTGTAACATTTCTACTGATCACGATCATAATTATACACAACTTGCTCACACCAACTGCATAATCGTAAATTGGGTATACAGAGAGAGAGAGAGAGAGAGAGAGAGAGAGAGAGAGAGAGAGAGAGAGAGAGAGAGAGAGAGAGAGAGATCTTTAATACTCAAGGATGGAGGTTTCAGGCCAAGGCCTAGTTATACAATCTATTCTTGTCATGCACACATAACTTCAACACATATTCATACTGACAATTCAACAAAGCCACACTGCAATGTTATTCCACAGTGACAAGCAGACTGTTCATAAATGTAATAATGACACAGTGGCTAGTCAAACAGAAGGAACAAAATAGAGAGAGAGAGAAGAGGGAGGGGGAGGATGGTAGGTGGTGAGAGGGGAAGAGGAATGGGGGAGAGAGAGTGGGGCGTGGGGATGAGCTGGTTTAATGGGGTAGGTCACATGTTCAGACGGTGAATTCAATGTCTGGTTTACAGGAGACTTAGCAAATGGATGTTAATGATTTTAATCGAATAATTAAATTACTAAGTCATGAAATGTTTGTGTAAATATTTGTTGAAATATTTAAGGCATTCGCATTTGTAGACTCGGTGAAGTGAGTTCCAGACAAATGTTCCAGAATAATTTCGGCTAGTCTTGTATTGATCAATGTGTGGGTAGAGGAGAAGACATTTCTTCGAACATGAAGAACTGTTCAATCTTGTAAAAAGGCATTTGATATAACATTGCATTATATCTGTCGAAATCTTAAATATAAATGATGCCTCGTTGAATTCAATCTGTTTACTCAGAGGAAGTATATTCAATGCTTTTAGTTTTTCTTTCTGTTGTTAAAAATACGGCTGGAAGAAGTAGCTTTGCCGCACGTCTATGGCGAGAATTCAGTCTTTTTGTGGACATTACTACTCCCATCTCATTTTGTTGAAGCGTAATTGATACATGACATTATGTCTGCGTTGAATGAAAGCTTAAGCGCACTAGTGTTGATATTTTCACTTTAATTGAGATAACAGGAAAAGTTTTTTTTTTTTTTTTAAATCATCTTGCATGAATTATTGAGAAGAGATTGTCATTTCAATTCTTTTATCTATCGTTACCCCTAAAACACGATGCTCATCTAACTGTCCAATAGAAGTACCATTCAGTTGAACTGTTAGGCAAAGAGGAGTCAATTGCTGCTTTTAGCGAGTGGTTAGAATAAAAGATTTGGTTTGGGCTGAGTGGTCATTCTAAATGACACCAGTCTGACACGTCATTTAGACTTTCCTGGAGAGATAATTTCTATGTTTGTAGATCACTGCCCTTGTTTCCTGGAGAGATGTTTCTATTGTTTGTAGATCACTGCCCTTTGTTTGATGTTTCTATTGTTTGTAGATCACTGCCCTTTGTTTGATGTTTCTATTGTTTGTAGATCACTGCCCTTTGTTTGATGTTTCTTTGTTTGTAGATCACTGCCTTTGTTTGATGTTTCCATTGTTTGTAGATCACTGCCCTTTGTTTGGTGTTTCTATTGTTTGTAG
>CM031606.1:6521212-6536212 GCA_018398815.1 Conus ventricosus
CAGGACTGTGGTGACGAAGTAACATCAGACAAAGGTGACGAAGTAACATCAGGACAAGGTGACGAAGTAACATCAGGACAAGGGTGACGAAGTAACATCAGGACTGTGGTGACGAAGTAACATCATGATTAGGGTGACGAAGTAACATCAGGACTAGGGTGACGAAGTAACATCAGGACAAGGGTGACGAAGTAACATCAGGACAAGGGTGACGAAGTAACATCAGGACTAGGGTGAGGGGAGGTGGGAAGATGGGAGGGAGGATGAAAAGGAGTAGCTCCCCCCACCAGCCCCTCATCCCCTCCGAAGATATTAGGGAGGGGGGATATGCCTATTTTGCTAATTTGAAACCAAAGAGATACAGAAAAAGCTAGTGAAAAAAAGTGAAAAAAGTTCTTTGTTTTAAAACAGCAGGAGTGATGATATTGCTTAATGACTTCCTCTTCTGAGAAAACGAGAGCACATCCCCACCCACCCACCCACTTCCACCCTGTTTGTACAAGAATTTTTTTTTCTTTTAATTTACAAGAATTTTTTTTTTCGCCTTCTTGCAAGCTCTACCCCCCCCCCCCCCCCCCCCCCCCCCCCCCCCCCCCCCCCCCCCCCCGCTCCCCCCCCCTTCTGAGACACTGATAATGAAAATGGGAAGTTCTGTCGCTGTCGCCTCCTTCCCTTCCGTCCCTCTCTGATTTTAGAAAACCGTTAGATGATGAAAGCCTTCTCTGCCCTCCAACCGCTTTTATGAACATTTGAAAAGTGCCGTCTCCAACAACCTCTCTTTCCCCGCTGATATTAAAGGAAAATTGGAAGAGATGCCTACTGCGGCGATACTTTTGCCAACTGCTTGTCAAATCAAGCTGCCTCCCACGCCCTCCCCCCCCCCCCCGTTACCCCCCCCCCCCCGGCCCCCCCCGCCCCCCCCCGCCCCCCCCCCCCCCCCCCCCCCACCCCTCAACTCCCAACAATGCGAAATATCTTTCAATGTTACTGCGCTCTTTTGTTATTGATTGTCGTCCTAAAACACGAGGTCGAACGAATGCCATTTAGAGCCCCGGGTAGTAAGAGATGTCCACCGACCTCTTCTCAATCATGTACGACACGACAGAGGAGTTTAGCCAACGCATTACTTATGTTGGCAGTCTAAAGGTGTGTGTGTGTGTGTGTGTGTGTGTGTGTGTGTGTGTGTGTTTTGTGTGTGTGTGTTGTGTGTGTGTGTGTGCGCGTTCGTGCGTGCGCGTGTGTGTGTGTGGTGTGTGCGTGCGCGCGTACGTGCGTATGCGTGTGTTTGTTTTGTGTGTGTGTGTGTGTGTGTGTGTGTGTGTGTGTGTGTGTGTGTGTGTGTGTGTGTGTGTGTGTGTGTGTGTGTGTCTGTGTGTCTGTGTGTGTCTGTGTGGCTGTGAAACGACATCCACTCTACTGTAGCCTGTAGATCTTGGACTACCAGTGAATAATGGCGAGAAATTCACCCTTACTAAGCAGGCCGAAGACCTCTCTTTATCGGACGAACGTTACATTCCACGGTGCAGGGTAGTGTAGCTAGTGATGTGGGATCTCTTAATCGGACGAACGTTGTATTCCACGGTGCAGGGTAGTGTAGCTAGTGATGTGGGATCTCTTAATCGGACGAACGTTATATTTCACAGTGCAGGGTAGTGTAGCTAGTAATGTGGGATCTCTTAATCGGACGAACGTTATATTTCACGGTGCAGGGTAGTGTAGCTAGTGATGTGGGATCTCTTAATGGGACGAACGATTTATTTCACGATGCAGGGTAGTGTAGCTAGTGATGTGGGATCTCTTAATGGGACGAACGTTATATTTCACGGTGCAGGGTAGTGTAGCTAGTGATGTGGGATCTCTTAATGGGACGAACGTTTATTTCACGGTGCAGGGTAGTGTAGCTAGTGATGTGGGATCTCTTAATGGGACGAACGTTTATTTCACGGTGCAGGGTAGTGTAGCTAGTGATGTGGGATCTGGGCGATATCAGCGATGCTCTCCAAAAAAGGCAGTGTGCAATTGTCTCCTTCGCTATCTGAGATGACGGAGGTAGATGTAACCCGACGACCGTGGAGACACGCGTGCACGCACGCGCGCGCGCGCACAACACACACACACACACACACACACACACACACACACACACACACACACCACACACACCACACACACACACACACATTGTGTGTGTGTGTGTGTGTGTGTGTGTGTGTGTGTGTGTGTGTGTGTGTGTGTGTGTGTGTGTGTGTGTGTGTGTGTGTGTGTGTGTGTGATCTCGCTTGCTGGCGGACTGAATGATCATTCGTTCGCACACTTTGCGCCACACTTCGCGGAAGTGAATGTAACCTTTAAGGTGATACATAGCACTACATTACTCTGCTGTTATCTCACCGATATTTCCTCATCAAAGCGATATTGCTTATACAGTCTTCATCATCGTGGTCATCAAATGGATAATGTTCCATCGCAGAGGAAAGGAATTTCGTCTGTAAAAAAAAATTTGAATTGATAATGCACAGCTTCTGCCAGCATAGGTAAGAATCCTTATTCCCTGCTGAGTTGGGCAATACATGGCAATAAGGTATCTTCCGGTTAGTGGGTCAGGTGATGTATAGCCATTTATTGGCGTTTTACACACTTTCAGAGTTGAGAGGGTCTCCGAAGAGACCCAGGCGCTGGCACACTACCGGCAGAACGGCTGGCACACTACCGGCAGAACGGCTGGCACACTACCGGCAGAACGGCTGGCACACTACCTGCAGAACGGCTGGCACACTACCGGCAGAACGGCTGGAACCTTTTGAACTGTCTCTTCAAAAGCCCCTGTGTCTACGCTTGGTGAGGAGGAGGAGGAGGAGGAGGAGGAGGAGGAGGAGGAGGAGGAGGAGGAGAAGAAGAAGAAGAAGAAGAAGAAGAAGAAGAAGAAGAAGAAGAAGAAGAAGAAGAACAACAACAACAACAACGACAACGACAACGACAAACAACAACAACAACAACAACAACAACAACAGAAGAAGAGAAGAGCTAGAACAAGAACAAAGCAAGAACAACAACAACAACAACAACAACAGAAGAAGAAGAAGAAGAAGAAGAAGAAGAAGAAGAAGAAGAAGAAGAACAACAACAACAACAACAGCAACAACAACAACAACAACAACAGCAACAACAGCAAGAAGAAGAAGAAAGAAGAAGAAGAAAGAAGAAGAAGAAGAAAGAAGAAGAAAGAAACAAGAAGAAGAACAAGAAGAAGAAGAACAAGAAGAAGAAGAAGAAGAACAACAACAACAACAGCAACAACAACAACAACAACAACAACAACAACAACAACAACATCAACAACAACAACAACAACAACAACAACAACCACAACAGCAACAACAGCAAGAAGAAGAAGAAGAAAGAAGAAGAAGAAGAAGAAGAAGAAGACGAAGAAGAAGAAGAAGAAGAATTGCAACAACAACAACAACAACAACAACAACAACAACAACAACAACAACAACAACAACAACAAGAGGAAAAGAAGAAAGAAAGAAAAGCAAAGAACAGAAAGTTGAGAAAGGGCAGACATTCTAACGGATCACTAAAGAGCTAGGGCGGTAAATTCTGAAGAACTGTCCAAGCAACCACTAGCTCTCTCTTTGCTGTCAACAGATGCACTCAGCGCTGGGGGCTGCTGGGTGTGGTTCAACCACTAGCTCTCTCTTTGCTGTCAACAGATGCACTCAGCGCTGGGGCTGGCTGGGTGTGGTTCAACTACTAGCTCTCTCTTTGCTGTCAACAGATGCACTCAGCGCTGGGGGCTGGCTGGGTGTGGTTCAACCACTAGCTCTCTCTTTGCTGTCAACAGATGCACTCAGCGCTGGGGGTTGGCTGGGTGTGGTTCAACCACTAGCTCTCTCTTTGGTGTCAACAGATGCACTCAGCGCTGGGGGCTGGCTGGGTGTGGTTCAACCACTAGCTCTCTCTTTGCTGTCAACAGATGCACTCAGCGCTGGGGGCTGGCTGGGTGTGGTTCAACCACTAGCTCTCTCTTTGCTGTCAACAGATGCACTCAGCGCTGGGGGCTGGCTGGGTGTGGTTCAACCACTAGCTCTCTCTTTGCTGTCAACAGATGCACTCAGCGCTGGGGGCTGGCTGGGTGTGGTTCAACCACTAGCTCTCTCTTTGCTGTCAACAGATGCACTCAGCGCTGGGGGCTGGGTGTGGTACAACCACTATCTCTCTCTTTGCTGTCAACAGATGCACTCAGCGCTGGGGGCTGGGTGTGGTACAACCACTATCTCTCTCTTTGCTGTCAACAGATGCACTCAGCGCTGGGGGCTGGTGTGGTTACAACCACTATCTCTCTCTTTGCTGTCAACAGATGCACTCAGCGCTGGGGGCTGGGTGTGGTACAACCACTATCTCTCTCTTTGCTGTCAACAGATGCACTCAGCGCTGGGGCTGGGTGTGGTACAACCACAATCTCTCTCTTTGCTGTCAACAGATGCACTCAGCACTGGGGGCTGGCTGGGTGTGGTACAACCACTATCTCTCTCTTTGCTGTCAACAGATGCCACTCAGCGCTGGGCGCTGGGTGTGGTACAACCACTGTCTCTCTCTTTGCTGTCAACAGATGCACTCAGCGCTGGGGGCTGAGTGTGGTACAACCACTAGCTCTCTCTGCTGTCAACAGATGCACTCAGCGCTGGGGGCTGGCTGGATGTGGTTCAACCACTAGCTCTCTCTTTGCTGTCAACAGATGCACTCAGCGCTGGGGGCTGGCTGGGTGTGGTACAACCACTAGCTCTCTCATTGCTGTCAACAGATGCACTCAGCGCTGGGGGCTGGGTGTGGTACAACCACTATCTCTCTCTTTGCTGTCAACAGATGCACTCAGCGCTGGGAGCTGGGTGTGGTACAACCACTATCTCTCTCTTTGCTGTCAACAGATGCACTCAGCGTTGGGGGCTGGGTGTGGTACAACCACTATCTCTCTCTTTGCTGTCAACAGATGCACTCAGCGCTGGAGGCTGGGTGTGGTACAACCACTATTCTCTCTCTTTGCTGTCACAGATGCACTCAGCGCTGGGGGCTGGGTGTGGTACAACCACTATCTCTCTCTTTGCTGTCAAACAGATGCACTCAGCGCTGGGGGCTGGCTGGGTGTGGTACAACCACTATCTCTCTCTTTGGTGTCAACAGATGCACTCAGCGCTGGGCGCTGGTGTGGTACAACCACTGTCTCCTCTTTGCTGTCAACAGATGCACTCAGCGCTGGGGGCTGAGTGTGGTACAACCACTATCTCTCTCTTTGCTGTCAACAGATGCACTCAGCGCTGGGGGCTGGCTGGGTGTGGATCAACCACTATCTCTCTCTTTGCTGTCAACAGATGCACTCAGCGCTGGGGGCTGGCTGGTGTGGTACAACCACTGTCTCTCTCTTTGCTGTCAACAGATGCACTCAGCGCTGGGGGCTGGGTGTGGTACAACCACTATCTCTCTCTTTGCTGTCAACAGATGCACTCAGCGCTGGGGGCTGGGTGTGGTACAACCACTATCTCTCTCTTTGCTGTCAACAGATGCACTCAGCGCTGGGGGCTGGGTGTGGTACAACCACTATCTCTCTCTTTGCTGTCAACAGATGCACTCAGCGCTGGGGGCTGGGTGTGGTACAACCCCTATCTCTCTCTTTGCTGTCAACAGATGCACTCAGCGCTGGAGGCTGGCTGGGTGTGGTACAACCACTATCTCTCTCTTTGCTGTCAACAGATGCACTCAGCGCTGGGCGCTGGGTGTGGTACAACCACTGTCTCTCTCTTTGCTGTCAACAGATGCACTCAGCGCTGGGGGCTGGCTGGGTGTGGTACAACCACTATCTCTCTCTTTGCTGTCAACAGATGCACTCAGCGCTGGGCGCTGGGTGTGGTACAACCACTGTCTCTCTCTTTGCTGCAACAGATGCACTCAGCGCTGGGGGCTGAGTGTGGTACAAACCATTATCTCTCTCCTTGCTGTCAACAGATGCACTCAGCTCTGGGGCTGGCTGGGTGTGGTTCAACCACTAGCTCTCTCTTTTGCTGTCAACAGATGCACTCAGCGCTGGGGGCTGGCTGGGTGTGGTACAACCACTAGCTCTCTCATTGCTGTCAACAGATGCACTCAGCGCTGGGGCTGGGTGTGGTACAACCACTATCTCTCTCTTTGCTGTCAACAGATGCACTCAGCGCTGGAGCGCTGGGGGTGGTACAACCACTATCTCTCTCTTTGCTGTCAACAGATGCACTCAGCGTTGGGGCTGGGTGTGGTACAACCACTATCTCTCTCTTTGCTGTCAACAGATGCACTCAGCGCTGGAGGCTGGGTGTGGTACAACCACTATTTCTCTCTTTGCTGTCAACAGATGCACTCAGCGCTGGGGGCTGGGTGTGGTACAACCACTATCTCTCTCTTTGCTGTCAACAGATGCACTCAGCGCTGGGGGCTGCTGGGTGTGGTACAACCACTATCTCTCTCTTTGGTGTCAACAGATGCACTCAGCGCTGGGCCCTGGGTGTGGTACAACCACTGTCTCTCTCTTTGCTGTCAACAGATGCACTCAGCGCTGGGGGCTGAGTGTGGTACAACCACTATCTCTCTCTTTGCTGTCAACAGATGCACTCAGCGCTGGGGGCTGGGGTGGGTGTGGTTCAACCACTAGCTCTCTCTTTGCTGTCAACAGATGCACTCAGCGCTGGGGGCTGGCTGGGTGTGGTACAACCACTGTCTCTCTCTTTGCTGTCAACAGATGCACTCAGCGCTGGGGGCTGGGTGTGGTACAACCACTATCTCTCTCTTTGCTGTCAACAGATGCACTCAGCGCTGGGGGCTGGGTGTGGTACAACACTATCTCTCTCTTTGCTGTCAACAGATGCACTCAGCGCTGGGGGCTGGGTGTGGTACAACCACAATCTCTCTCTTTGCTGTCAACAGATGCACTCAGCACTGGGGGCTGGCTGGGTGTGGTACAACCACTATCTCTCTCTTTGCTGTCAACAGATGCACTCAGCGCGGGCGCTGGGTGTGGTACAACCACTGTCTCTCTCTTTGCTGTCAACAGATGCACTCAGCGCTGGGGGCTGAGTGTGGTACAACCACTATCTCTCTCTTTGCTGTCAACAGATGCACTCAGCGCTGGGGGCTGGCTGGGTGTGGTTCAACCACTAGCTCTCTCTTTGCTGTCAACAGATGCACTCAGCGCTGGGGGCTGGCTGGGTGTGGTACAACCACTAGCTCTCTCATTGCTGTCAACAGATGCACTCAGCGCTGGGGGCTGGGTGTGGTACAACCACTATCTCTCTCTTTGCTGTCAACAGATGCACTCAGCGCTGGGAGCTGGGTGTGGTACAACCACTATCTCTCTCTTTGCTGTCAACAGATGCACTCAGCGTTGGGGGCTGGGTGTGGTACAACCACTATCTCTCTCTTTGCTGTCAACAGATGCACTCAGCGCTGGAGGCTGGGTGTGGTACAACCACTATTTCTCTCTTTGCTGTCAACAGATGCACTCAGCGCTGGGGGCTGGGTGTGGTACAACCACTATCTCTCTCTTTGCTGTCAACAGATGCACTCAGCGCTGGGGGCTGGCTGGGTGTGAACAACCACTATCTCTTCTTTGGTGTCAACAGATGCACTCAGCGCTGGGCGCTGGGTGTGGTACAACCACTGTCTCTCTCTTTGCTGTCAACAGATGCACTCAGCGCTGGGGGCTGAGTGTGGTACAACCACTATCTCTCTCTTTGCTGTCAACAGATGCACTCAGCGCTGGGGGTGGCTGGGTGTGGATCAACCACTATCTCTCTCTTTGCTGTCAACAGATGCACTCAGCGCTGGGGGCTGGCTGGGTGTGGTACAACCACTGTCTCTCTCTTTGCTGTCAACAGATGCACTCAGCGCTGGGGGCTGGGTGTGGTACAACCACTATCTCTCTCTTTGCTGTCAACAGATGCACTCAGCGCTGGGGGCTGGTGTGGTACAACCACTATCTCTCTCTTTGCTGTCAACAGATGCATCAGCGCTGGGGGCTGGGTGTGGTACAACACCATATCTCTCTCTTTGCTGTCAACAGATGCACTCAGCGCTGGGGGCTGGGTGTGGTACAACCACTATCTCTCTCTTTGCTGTCAACAGATGCACTCAGCGCTGGGGGCTGGCTGGTGTGGTACAACCACTATCTCTCTCTTTGCTGTCAACAGATGCACTCAGCGCTGGGCGCTGGGTGTGGTACACCACTGTCTCTCTCTTTGCTGTCAACAGATGCACTCAGCGCTGGGGGCTGGCTGGGTGTGGTACAACCACTATCTCTCTCTTTGCTGTCAACAGATGCACTCAGCGCTGGGCGCTGGGTGTGGTACAACCACTGTCTCTCTCTTTGCTGTCAACAGATGCACTCAGCGCTGGGGGCTGAGTGTGGTACAACCATTATCTCTCTCTTGCTGTCAACAGATGCACTCAGCTCTGGGGGCTGGCTGGGTGTGGTTCAACCACTAGCTCTCTCTTTGCTGTCAACAGATGCACTCAGCGCTGGGGGCTGGCTGGGTGTGGTACAACCACTAGCTCTCTCATTGCTGTCAACAGATGCACTCAGCGCTGGGGCTGGGTGTGGTACAACCACTATCTCTCTCTTTGCTGTCAACAGATGCACTCAGCGCTGGGAGCTGGGTGTGGTACAACCACTATCTCTCTCTTTGCTGTCAACAGATGCACTCAGCGTTGGGGGCTGGTGTGGTACAACCACTATCTCTCTCTTTGCTGTCAACAGATGCACTCAGCGCTGGAGGCTGGGTGTGTACAACCACTATTTCTCTTTGCTGTCAACAGATGCACTCAGCGCTGGGGCTGGGTGTGGTACAACCAACTATCTCTCTCTTTGCTGTCAACAGATGCACTCAGCGCTGGGGGCTGGCTGGGTGTGGTACAACCACTATCTCTCTCTTTGGTGTCAACAGATGCACATCGCTGGGCCCTGGGTGTGGTACAACCACTGTCTCTCTCTTTGCTGTCAACAGATGCACTCAGCGCTGGGGCTGAGTGTGGTAAACCACTATCTCTCTCTTTGCTGTCAACAGATGCACTCACGCTGGGGGCTGCTGGGTTGTGGTTCAACCACTAGCTCTCTCTTTGCTGTCAACAGATGCACTCAGCGCTGGGGGCTGGCTGGGTGTGGTACAACCACTGTCTCTCTCTTTGCTGTCAACAGATGCACTCAGCGCTGGGGGCTGGGTGTGGTACAACCACTATCTCTCTCTTTGCTGTCAACAGATGCACTCAGCGCTGGGGGCTGGGTGTGGTACAACCACTATCTCTCTCTTTGCTGTCAACAGATGCACTCAGCGCTGGGGCTGGGTGTGGTACAACCACTATCTCTCTCTTTGCTGTCAACAGATTCACTCAGCGCTGGGGGCTGGGTGTGGTACAACCACTATCTCTCTCTTTGCTGTCAACAGATGCACTCAGCGCTGGGGCTGGCTGGGTGTGGTACAACCACTATCTCTCTCTTTGCTGTCAACAGATGCACTCAGCGCTGGGCGCTGGGTGTGGTACAACACTGTCTCTCTCTTTGCTGTCAACAGATGCACTCAGCGCTGGGGGCTGAGTGTGGTACAAACCACTATCTCTCTCTTTGCTGTCAACAGATGCACTCAGCGCTGGGGGCTTGCTGGGTGTGGTTCAACCACTATCTCTCTCTTTGCGGTCAACAGATGCACTCAGCGCTGGGGGCTGCCTGGGTGTGGTACAACCACTGTCTCTCTCTTTGCTGTCAACAGATGCACTCAGCGATGGGCGCTGGGTGTGGTACAACCACTAGCTCTCTCTTTGCTGTCAACAGATGCACTCAGCGCTGGGTGTGGTACAACCACTATCTATCTCTTTGCTGTCAACAGATGCACTCAGCGCTGGGTGTGGTACAACCACTATCTCTCTCTTTCCTGTCAACAGATGCACTCAGCGCTGGGGGCTGGGTGTGGACAACCACTATCTCTCTCTTTGCTGTCAACAGATGCACTCAGCGCTGGGTGTGGTGTAACCACTATCTCTCTCTTTGCTGTCAACAGATGCACTCAGCGCTGGGTGTGGTGTAACCACTATCTCTCTCTTTGCTGTCAACAGATGCACTCAGCGCTGGGTGTGTGTAACCACTATTTCTCTCTTTGCTGTCAACAGACGCACTCAGCGCTGGATGTGGTGTAACCACTATCTCTCTCTTTCCTGTCAACAGATGCACTCAGCGCTGGGTGTGGTGTAACCACTATCTCTCTCTTTGCTGTCAACAGATGCACTCAGCGCTGGGTGTGGTGAAACCACTATCTCTCTCTTTCCTGTCAACAGATGCACTCAGCGCTGGTGTGGTACAACCACTATCTCTCTCTTTGCTGTCAACAGATGCACTCATGCGCTGGGGCTGGGTGTGGTACAACCACTATCTCTCTCTTTGCTGTCAACAGATGCACTCAGCGCTGGGGCTGGGTGTGGTACAACCACTATCTCTCTCTTTGCTGTCAACAGATGCACTCAGCGCTGGGGGCTGGCTGGGTGTGGTATAACCACTATCTCTCTCTTTACTGTCAACAGATGCACTCATCGCTGGCTCTGGGTGTGGTACAACCACTGTCTCTCTCTTTCCTGTCAACAGATGCACTCAGCGCTGGGGGCTGAGTGTGGTACAACCACTATCTCTCCCTTTGCTGTCAACAGATGCACTCAGCGCTGGGGGCTGGCTGGGTGTGGTTCAACCACTATCTCTCTCTTGCTGTCAACAGATGCACTCAGCGCTGGGGGCTGGCTGGGTGTGGTACAACCACTGTCTCTCTCTTTGCTGTCAACAGATGCACTCAGCGATGGCGCTGGGTGTGGTACAACCACTAGCTCTCTCTTTGCTGTCAACAGATGCACTCAGCGCTGGGTGTGGTACAACCACTATCTCTCTCTTTGCTGTCAACAGATGCACTCAGCGCTAGGTGTGGTACAACCACTATCTCTCTCTTTGCTGTCAACAGATGCACTCAGCGCTGGGGGCTGGGTGTGGTACAACTCTATCTCTCTCTTTGCTGTCAACAGATGCACTCAGCGCTGGGTGTGGTGTAACCACTATCTCTCTCTTTGCTGTCAACAGATGCACTCAGCGCTGGGGTGGTGTAACCACTATTTCTCTCTTTGCTGTCAACAGACGCACTCAGCGCTGGATGTGGTGTAACCACTATCTCTCTCTTTTCCTGTCAACAGATGCACTCAGCGCTGGGTGTGTGTGTAACCACTATCTCTCTGTTTGCTGTCAACAGATGCACTCAGCGCTGGGTGTGGTGTAACCACTATCTCTCCTTTCCTGTCAACAGATGCACTCAGCGCTGGGTGTGGTGTAACCACTATCTTCTCTTTGCTGTCAACAGACGCACTCAGGGCTGGGGGTGGGTGTGGTGTAACCACTATCTCTCTCTTTCCTGTCAACAGATGCACTCAGCGCTGCTGGTGTGGTGTAACCACTATCTCTCTCTTTGCTGTCAACAGACGCACTCAACGTGGGGGCTGGGTGTGGTGTAACCACTATCTCTCTCTTTCCTGTCAACAGATGCACTCAGCGCTGGTGGGTACAACCACTATCTCTCTCTTTGCTGTCAACAGATGCACTCAGCGCTGGGGGCTGGGTGTGGTGTAACCACTATCTCTCTCTTTCCTGTCACAGATGCACTCAGCGCTGGGTGTGGTGTAACCACTATCTCTCTCTTTGCTGTCAACAGATGCACTCAGCGCTGGGTGTGGTGAAACCACTATCTCTCTCTTTGCTGTCAACAGATGCACTCAGCGCTGGGTGTGGTGAACCACTATCTCTCTCTTTGCTGTCAACAGATGCACTCAGCGCTGGGTGTGGTGTAACCACTATCTCTCTCTTTCCTGTCAACAGATGCACTCAGCGCTGGGTGTGGTGTAACCACTATCTCTCTCTCTTTGCTGTCAACAGATGCACTCAGCGCTGGGTGTGGTGTAACCACTATCTCTCTCTCTCTTGCTGTCAACAGATGCACTCGCGCTAGGTGTGGTGTAACCACTATCTCTCTCTCTTTGCTGTCAACAGATGCACTCAGCGCTAGGTGTGGTGTAACCACTATCTCTCTCTCTTTGCTGTCAACAGATGCACTCAGCGCTGGGTGTGGTGTAACCACTATCTCTCTCTTTGCTGTCAACAGATGCGCTCAGCGCTAGGGGCTGGTGTGGTGTCAAAGGAAAGAGCGACCACCGTCCCTGCAGACTTCGATCTGACTCTAACTCGTCCCTCAGGAGCTCCTACCAACAGGTTGCTGATCTCACCACTGTGCTTCAACGTCACAACACAGGCAGCCACATTCCGTCTTCGGGGAAGACCTGTGATGACGTCACGATTGGACACAGCTGTCTACCGCCTCTTCTGCCCTTTCTCCGATGACAGATTGCGCCATCGACTTGATCACATAAGGTGTTAAAGGTTGATTTACGGTACTATTTCAGTATTATCTGTATTCTGCTTCACATCTGCTGTGTTCTCTGGGACCCTCGTCAGCGTAGAATGTTGACGTAGTGAATGCAGACTGTCAAAGTTTGTTTTTCGTGTGTTCCAGATGTGTAGATCGGAGACCTGCTTGCTAAAACTGTATTTAAAAGTAAATGCTCGGCGTATACAGCCTCAGACTTAACGGCAAACCTGCTGGGAGAGTAACACTTGCTCCGATATTAATACTTTTTTTTTTTACTAAAAAGGCTGCCTTCCTCTCGTCTTAAAGAAGAAGAAGAAGAAGAAGAAGAAGAAGAAGAAGAAGAAGAAGAGAAGAAGAAGAAGAAGAAGAAGAGAGAGAGAGAGTGAGAGACAGACAGACAGACAGACAGACAGACGGACGGACAGACACAGACACAGAGAGACGGACAGACATTTAGACAGAGACAGAGACAAGAAGACATAGACAAGGAAACAGAGAGAGAGAGAGAGACATTCAGAGATAGAGACAGACAGACAGACAGAGAGACAGACGGACGGACGGGGAGAGAGAGAGAGAGAGAGAGAGAGAGAGAGAGAGAGAGAGAGAGAGAGAGAGAGAGAGAGAGAGAGAGAGAGAGAGAGAGAGAGAGGTTTCTCTGACCCGTTTGAAAAACAGGTGCGTGGCAACCTAGCACATGATGACAGCTTGTGCAAGAAAACAACATGTTCTACTCAATCTAGCTCAATTCACCAGGCAAAGAAAGCCATTATGAAATGTCTTTTCATCTTTGTTGTCATTGCAGTGCCTGCCGCTAGTGTTCAGTCTGTTGAAACGTGTTCACCGCACTGCATTTTCCATGTCTAAACAGAGGCCTCCGAGGTCAGTACGTCTTGAATCTGGACAGTGGCATGAGCTTGTTGAGGCAGCTGGATCCAGCGTTTTCATAGCTGTCCAGCGGGTGCCAGAATACCTCAGTTGGTAGAGCGCCGGACTCGTAATCCTGGGGTTGCGGGTTCGAATCTCCGCCGGGCCGTTTCGGTACAGGGGGATTTTTCCTTCGGAGTTAACATTGGTTCTGACTCCATTTCCCACACAGTCCTTCGAATGAGACTATAAACCGAGGTTCCGTGTGTGAACACATGCATAACATCTTGCACACACGTCAAATCCCATCACCAACTTTCGGAAGAGAAGGCAAGTTTGGCCGTTGGTATGGATGACACGTTACACATAGCATGCACCTTCCCCGAAGTTGGAGTATGGCTGCCTTAATGGCGGGATAAAAAAAAAACGGTCATACACACAAAAACTCCACTCCCTATACAGCTGGTGTCCGCAGGAGTCTCAGTCTGCGTACGCAGAAGAAGAAGAGAAGAAGAAGAAGAAGAAGAAGAAGAAGATAGCTGCCCAACTCAGGCTAGAACTGAACCAGTTCGGGAAAACGTATGAAATGAATGGATTGCTGCACGTGCCACCTCTTGGTATCATTTTCGCCGGGGTAACTTCCCTCAACGTCCCTCTATGGCTTTTTAGTATATCTATCACTGGAGACATTATTTGGCATTGCAAGAATGAACAATCTCTTTTCAAGTCACCACCTCCATCTTTTCTTTCTTTCTTTTTTTCATCTTTCTTTTCTTCCCTTTCTTTTCTTTTTTTCTTTTTTTGCTTGCTGTCTTATTTCACATGTGGCGCCAGTCATCGTCTTATAATCCCACATCACTCAATCCGTGACTCTCCTCCACATAGCCACACCCGGGTTTCTTGTGGTGGACAGGGAGCAATCGACAGACACTGTACTCCTGCCGAGTCACTTGGTGGTGTTTGAGTGATGCCTGTCGTGATCCATCAAAGGGAGATCAGCACCTGCTCATCCACCACTGACAACATAGGTCACTTAGTCTCAGAACCAGAGTGAGTGAGTGTATCCTCTCCTCAGAACCAGAGTGAATGAGTGTATCCTCTCCTCAGAACCAGAGTGAGTGAGTGCATCCTCTCCTCAGAACCAGAGTGAGTGAGTGTATCCTCTCCTTAGAACCAGAGTGAGTGTATCCTCCCCTCAGAACCAGAGTGAGTGAGTGTATCCTCTCCTCAGAACCAGAGTGAGTGAGTGTATCCTCTCCTCAGAACCAGAGTGAGTGTATCCTCTCCTCAGAACCAGAGTGAGTGTATCCTCTCCTCAGAACCAGAGTGAGTGTATCCTCTCCTCAGAACCAGAGTGAGTGTATCCTCTCCTCAGAACCAGAGTGAGTGAGTGTATTCCTCTCCTCAGAACCAGAGTGAGTGAGTGTATTCCTCTCCTCAGAACCAGAGTGAGTGTATCCTCTCCTCAGAACCAGAGTGAGTGTATCCTCTCCTCAGAACCAGAGTGAGTGAGTGTTTCCTCCCTCAGAACCAGAGTGAGCGTATCCTCTCCTCAGAACCAGAGTGAGTGAGTATATCCTCCCCTCAGAACCAGAGTGAGTGATGTAATCCTCTCCTCAGAACGAGAATGAGTGAGTATATCCTCCCCTCAGAACCAGAGTGAGTGTAATCC